>OX456985.1:98490587-98863087 GCA_949752695.1 Melanostoma scalare | reverse complement strand
AGCGATAAAAAAGAGAGAGACAGGTGACGTTTCGACGATGTTCAAGAGAATCAATCGATTCTACGATTGAACTATCACCTATCAATTTTAACGCTCTATTTTGTACCCTATCAAGTAGGCGCAAAGATGTTTGAGAAGCACCTGACCAGATATGGGAGTTATACTCCAGTTTTGGGTGGATGAAGGCCTTATAAATTGTAGCCTGATCAGAAGGGGTGAAGAATTTCCTGCATCGTCTCAAGAAACCTAAGCATTTAGCAGCGTTTTTGGTGACTTCAAATATGTGGTCATTCCAACGAAGATCATCGTTTACACACATACCAAGTACTGCCAGCTTTTCGGTTTCTTCGATGCAGGTACCATTCATGGATAATGGCAATGGGGGAATGTTAAGCTTCAACGACAAGAGACAGCATTGAGTTTTCGAAGCATTGGATTCTACTCGGTTCATAAGATCCCATGAAACAATGCTGTCAAGGTCAGAATCAATGGGCTTATCATACGCAACCGTTCCAGTTCCACATCCGAAGAGCATGGACGTGAATTTGGAAACGAATATGAAAAGCTGAGGGTCGAGTCGTCAGCAAAACAGTTAAGTGGATTAGAAGTTTTAGACAAGAGATCATTAATAAAAATGAGGAAGAGAGTCGGAGACAAAACGGAGCCCTGGGGCACACCAGCATTAATGAAGTGGGTATCAGACTTGAAGCCATCCAACACAACTTGTATTGAACGGTCGGAAAGGTAATTTCTAATCCAACGAAGAAGAGACTCATCGATACCAAAAGCACACATTTTCGATAAAAGAGCCTGGTGCCAAACTCTATCAAATGCTTTAGAAATATCAAGCGCAATAATCTTACTTTCTCTAAAACAATGTAAAGATTGGTTCCACTTTTCGGTGAGATAAGCCATCAAATCACCAGTGGACCGTTTGCTACGAAAGCCATACTGACGGTCATTAAGAAGCTTTCGTTCTTCAAGATATTTCATAAGTTGACGGTTTATCAACGTTTCCATGACCTTGGAAAGAAGGGACGTGAGTGCAATTGGACGGTAATTGGAAGGGGAGGAAGATTCACCTTTTTAAGGGACCGGCCGGCTGGACAAATGCAGTTTTCCATCTGCTCGGAAAAATTCCAGCAGAATAAGAAAGATGGAAAAGTTAACGCAGTGGTTTTGCCAGCGTAGAAGAACACCTCTTCAGAATAACGGCGGGGATACCATCTGGACCAGCGGATTTATGTATGTTGAAATCTTTAAGGACTCTCGCAACCGAGCGAGATCGAAAAAATATCTGCTTCATCAAAGAATTTGCAGACTTGAGCTCAGGTGGAGCCAATATGCTATAAGGAAGTGTCGAGTTGGCAGCAAATTGAGCTGCCAGCAAATTGGCTTTGTCGATGGAGCTGACATACGGAGAGTCATTGAAGACGAGTGTTGGGACCGATGACGTGGTCGAGTTCTTAATGTTCTTAACAAAAGACCAAAAGTTTTTGCTTCCTTTAGGACACAATAGAATTTTTTTGCCTTACTTTTTAGTCATGCAAAAACTTAGCCCTTTGTATTTGAGCATTACAGATATTTCTGGACCGTTTGAACAAATTTCGATTTTCTACTGAAGGGTTGCCTTTAAATTTTCGAAAACTACTTTCTCGATCCCTAATCGCCTCTTTACAGCTTAAATCGAACCACGAATTTTCCTTGGGGATGATACTTTTTATTCTGTGAGGAACAAAATTTCTCATGCCGTTGAGAATTACGTTAGATATCATATCAGCTGATGTATCAACGTTTCCGTCGAGAAAGCACAATGACCAATTAAAATTTCGAAAGAAATTATTCAGGCCGTCCCAATTGGCTTTCTCGTATTGCCACACAGTTCTTTTGGGGACTTTATCTTTTTTTAACGTGACGGAAAACGAAAAATCTACCGATATGACACAATGGTCCGATTTGCCTAAAGGAGATGATACTATAACCCTATATTTTTCGGGATGAGAAGTTAGAAATAGGTCAAGAGTGTTGGCCGCATGGCCTTCAATATCTGGAACCCGAGTGGGCTCATCAACAAGTTGAGTTAATTCGTTAAACTTGGCGAAGATCTCAACACATTTTCCTTCGGGTGTTGTCTGGCCAGAATGTCGAAGCCAACCTGAATTGTGTACATTGAAATCGCCCGCAATTGCGATTTCAGTGTGAGGATAAAGGGAAACAATTCTTACTATGGAGTCAGATAGCGCATCAAACTCGTTAGAGGTTGAATTGCTATCTAAATTGGGGCTTCTGTATATAAAACAATAATGAATGACATGCTTACGGACAGTGAGTTTTAACCACATGAAATTAAAGTTCGTATTAGAACAGAGACCGTATTGTGGTAGAAGTTGGTAAGCAATATCATTCCGAACATATACGGCGAGGCCATGGGAAGAAAAGAATAATGGCACTAAGCTATATCCAGGCAGGTTGAACTCTGAGGGATCAGAGTTGTTGTTGTTGTTGTTGTTGTTGTTGTTGTTGTTGTTGTTGTTGTTGTTGTTGTTGTTGTTGTTGTTGTTGTTGTTGTTGTTGTTGTTTTTGTTGTTGTTGTTGTTGTTGTTGTTGTTGTTGTTGTTGTTGTTGTTGTTGTTGTTGTTGTTGTTGTTGTTGTTGTTGTTGTTGTTGTTGTTGTTGTTGTTGTTGTTGTTGTTGTTGTTGTTGTTGTTGTTGTTGTTGTTGTTGTTGTTGTTGTTGTTGTTGTTTTTTTGTTTTTTTTTTATAATTAACGCGCACATCAAGGGGTTATGACTACCCTTATAATGTTATAGAACACAATGCGAGCATTTAGTAAAATAGGAGAGGATTTGAAAGGAGACACCGATGCACGTTGCTTTTGAACTTTTGTGAATCGTAATGCAGAGGAAATACAGAGCCTGGTAAAGCATTCCACATTCGGGTGGTGCGACTGAAATACGAATCTCTATACTTGACTGTACGTCCGAAGTTGGGCTCAAGGTAAAACTGATGAACATTCCTAGCGAGGCGGGTATTGCGGCTAAATTGTTTCAGGGGAGGAATGCAACTGGCTACTTCACTAGAGCACTGTTGGTGAAAAAAGCGATAAAAAAGAGAGAGACAGGTGACGTTTCGACGATGTTCAAGAGAATCAATCGATTCTACGATTGAACTATCACCTATCAATTTTAACGCTCTATTTTGTACCCTATCAAGTAGGCGCAAAGATGTTTGAGAAGCGCCTGACCAGATATGGGAGTTACACTCCAGTTTTGGGTGGATGAAGGCCTTATAAATTGTAGCCTGATCAGAAGGGGTGAAGAATTTCCTGCATCGTCTCAAGAAACCTAAGCATTTAGCAGCGTTTTTGGCGACTTCAAATATGTGGTCATTCCAACGAAGATCATCGTTTGCACACATACCAAGTACTGCCAGCTTTTCGGTTTCTTCGATGCAGGTACCATTCATGGATAATGGCAATGGGGGAATGTTAAGCTTCAACGACAAGAGACAGCATTGAGTTTTCGAAGCATTGGATTCTACTCGGTTCATAAGACCCCATGAAACAATGCTGTCAAGGTCAGAATCAATGGGCTTATCATACGCAACCGTTCCAGTTCCACATCCGAAGAGCATGGACGTGAATTTGGAAACGAATATGAAAAGCTGAGGGTCGAGTCGTCAGCAAAACAGTTAAGTGGATTAGAAGTTTTAGACAAGAGATCATTAATAAAAATGAGGAAGAGAGTCGGAGACAAAACGGAGCCCTGGGGCACACCAGCATTAATGAAGTGGGTATCAGACTTGAAGCCATCCAACACAACTTGTATTGAACGGTCGGAAAGGTAATTTCTAATCCAACGAAGAAGAGACTCATCGATACCAAAAGCACACATTTTCGATAAAAGAGAATGGTGCCAAACTCTATCAAATGCTTTAGAAATATCAAGCGCAATAATCTTACTTTCTCCAAAACAATGTAAAGATTGGTTCCACTTTTCGGTGAGATAAGCCATCAAATCACCAGTGGACCGTTTGCTACGAAAGCCATACTGACGGTCATTAAGAAGCTTTCGTTCTTCAAGATATTTCATAAGTTGACGGTTTATCAACGTTTCCATGACCTTGGAAAGAAGGGACGTGAGTGCAATTGGACGGTAATTGGAAGGGGAGGAAGATTCACCTTTTTAAGGGACCGGCCGGCTGGACAAATGCAGTTTTCCATCTGCTCGGAAAAATTCCAGCAGAATAGGAAAGATGGAAAAGTTAACGCAGTGGTTTTGCCAGCGTAGAAGAACACCTCTTCAGAATAACGGCGGGGATACCATCTGGACCAGCGGATTTATGTATGTTGAAATCTTTAAGGACTCTCGCAACCGAGCGAGATCGAAAAAATATCTGCTTCATCAAAGAATTTGTAGACTCGAGCTCAGGTGGAGCCAATATGCTATAAGGAAGTGTCGAGTTGGCAGCAAATTGAGCTGCCAGCAAATTGGCTTTGTCGATGGAGCTGACATACGGAGAGTCATTGAAGACGAGTGTTGGGACCGATGACGTGGTCGAGTTCTTAATGTTCTTAACACCAGCATTTATGAAGTGGGTATCAGACTTGAAGCCATCCAACACAGCTTGTATTGAACGGTCGGAGAGGTAGTTTCTAATCCAACGAAGAAGAGACACATCGATACCAAAAGCACGCATTTTCGATAAAAGAGCCTGGTGCCAAACTCTATCAAATGATTTAGAAATATCAAGCGCAATAATCTTACTTTCTCCAAAACAATGTAAAGATTGGTTCCACTTTTCGGTGAGATAAGCCATCAAATCACCAGTGGACCGTTTGCTACGAAAGCCATACTGACGATCATTAAGAAGCTTTCGTTCTTCAAGATATTTCATAAGTTGACGGTTTATTAACGTTTCCATGACCTTGGAAAGAAGGGACGTGAGTGCAATTGGACGGTAATTGGAAGGGGAAGAAGATTCACCTTTTTAAGGGACCGGCCGGCTGGACAAATGCAGTTTTCCATCTGCTCGGAAAAATTCCAGCAGAATAGGAAAGATGGAAAAGTTTACGCAGTGGTTTTGCCAGCGTAGAAGAACACCTCTTCAGAATAACGGCGGGGATACCATCTGGACCAGCGGATTTATGTATGTTGAAATCTTTAAGGACTCTCGCAACCGAGCGAGATCGAAAAAATAGAATAGAAGGAAGTGTCGAGTTGGCAGCAAATTGAGCTGCCAGCAAATTGGCTTGAGAGAGTCATTGAAGACGAGTGTTGGGACCGATGACGTGGTCGAGTTCTTAATGTTCTTAACAAAAGACCAAAAGTTTTTGCTTCCTTTAGGACACAATAGAATTTTTTTGCCTTACTTTTTAGTCATGCAAAAACTTAGCCCTTTGTATTTGAGCATTACAGATATTTCTGGACCGTTTGAACAAATTTCGATTTTCTACTGAAGGGTTGCCTTTAAATTTTCGAAAACTACTTTCTCGATCCCTAATCGCCTCTTTACAGCTTAAATCGAACCACGAATTCTCCTTGGGGATGATACTTTTTATTCTGTGAGGAACAAAATTTCTCATGCCGTTGAGAATTACGTTAGATATCATATCAGCTGATGTATCAACGTTTCCGTCGAGAAAGCACAATGACCAATTAAAATTTCGAAAGAAATTATTCAGGCCGTCCCAATTGGCTTTCTCGTATTGCCACACAGTTCTTTTGGGGACTTTATCTTTTTTTAACGTGACGGAAAACGAAAAATCTACCGATATGACACAATGGTCCGATTTGCCTAAAGGAGATGATACTATAACCCTATATTTTTCGGGATGAGAAGTTAGAAATAGGTCAAGAGTGTTGGCCGCATGGCCTTCAATATCTGGAACCCGAGTGGGCTCATCAACAAGTTGAGTTAATTCGTTAAACTTGGCGAAGATCTCAACACATTTTCCTTCGGGTGTTGTCTGGCCAGAATGTCGAAGCCAACCTGAATTGTGTACATTGAAATCGCCCGCAATGGCGATTTCAGTGTGAGGATAAAGGGAAACAATTCTTACTATGGAGTCAGATAGCGCATCAAACTCGTTAGAGGTTGAATTGCTATCTAAATTGGGGCTTCTGTATATAAAACAATAATGAATGACATGCTTACGGACAGTGAGTTTTAACCACATGAAATTAAAGTTCGTATTAGAACAGAGACCGTATTGTGGTAGAAGTTGGTAAGCAATATCATTCCGAACATATACGGCGAGGCCATGGGAAGAAAAGAATAATGGCACTAAGCTATATCCAGGCAAGTTGAACTCTGAGGGATCAGAATCAACACCCACCTGTGTTTCACTTAGTGCCAAAACAGCTGGCCTGCATTTTGCAGTGTGTGCGTACACAGCAAAGAAATTCGATCGCAACCCCCTAATGTTGCTAAAATCGACCGTAAACTTGGGTAAGTTACATTACAAATCACAAACATAAAAAAACAAAGTATCAACGCAAACGCTACCTAAGTCAAACCAACAAGTGTAGTCTCTAGTTAGTAAATCAAAGCAAATTACTAGCGGTGTTATGCCCAGTTAGCAATTGACTTCGGTTAACTAACGGAAACCCCACCCGTTGGTTGACTATCCGCTTGACAAACTGAAAGACTCTACATCTGCACACACTGCACTGATAAGAAAAAAAATCAGATCAGATGAAATGTATGCAGATGCCGAGGCTATGAAATTGGTGTAGGACAGGAGATGACAAACGATGGGACCGCACAATTGAGTGTAGTTCATTGCAATTTTTTTTTTTTTTTATGTGTGTTTTTTTGTGGTTAGTAATTAGATTGGGGATGGGTGGTATGCACAGAATTAACACGGTGAATGGAAAAAAAAACACTTCACAGCACACTATGCACTTTTGATTTTTTTTTTCCTTTTTTACACGGCGCGAGATTTGTGGTAGGTGAGTTATTTTATTGGAGCACTGAATATATATATGTAAGTATGTATATTGTTGGTTTTTTTTTTTTTGTTATTATGTATATGGGCTTCAACCAAGGTACGAACAGTGATCGCGAAGCGTGTTGATGCGTTGAGTCGCAGATTGGATCTGATTGATTGTTGTTGTTGGTGTTGGTGTTGTAGTTTTTGTTGTTCCTCTTGTTGTATTAGTTGCTGCTGTTGAGGCTGCTGCTGTTGCTGTTGTTGTTGTTGGTGTTTTACATTTTGTTGTGGTGGATGTTGTTGTTTTTGTTCCTGTTGCTGCTGTTGTTGAGGTTGCTGCTGTTGCTGTTGGTGAGACTGTTGCTTTTGTTGTTGATGCTGTTGTTGTGGTTGTTGGTGTTGTTGATGTTGTTGGCAATGTTGATTTCGGTAAATAGGTTTCGGAGAAGGGGTTAGTTGGATTAATGGTTCTTGCAAAAATATACCAGGAGTTAAAACATCAGTTTCAATGTTATTGAAGGCTTTTGACATAATTTCACTATTCGCGATGTCAAAATCGAAAACATCTTTAAGTTCACCAAAAATGGAGTGTGCACTATTAAAAAGTTTTCTTAGCTTCACTATTTTCCAATAAATTGTATCAATTGAAATTTTTTCATGCAATTTGCAATAAAACTTAAGACCAGGAACAGAGAATAATTTATCTGCATCCTTTCCTTTTATTCCAATACATTTTGCATGGACTTGTTGCAGACATATTGCACAAGCCACTGTTATATCATTGGAATCTTTTTTGCAAATCAGACAATTCAGATCACTCATTTTCACGAATTTTAAAAATGGGCAGATGGGCGTTTAACGTGAGCTACACAAAAAAAAAAATTGTTTTAGTAGAAGATTTCCGAAAACGACGTGATGGCAGCCCTTTACTTTGGACTGTCAGCCTTGTAAATACTGGAAATTTTAATTAAAATTAAATAACTTTAGATATATAAGTCCCACAGATAATTATAACCACTTTTTATGTAGCTTAAGATCGTTCTCACAAATATCTGGCAGAATTGGATTATAAAATTGTGCCGAATCAAAAACGAGTAATGCACCAGATTTAAAGAAAATTACGGTACACTTTATTGTAATGTATTTGATTTTTATCGACAGCGAATTAACTATTCAAACTATTACACTAGCACAAAATCCTATACACTATTAATGTTTTATGATGCGTATGCAGTTCATATATTGTTTATACCACTTTAAAAGTAAACACAATCAATAGATGGAAAGAAAACCGATAAAAACTCGGGAGCACAATGAGTAGGCGAAATGATACGATAGGGCTACCAACCGTGAATGTGGTAAAAAATGTATAAAACTAGCTTATACAGTATCTCAACTAACTTTCTGACCCTAATCGGGTACTCTAAATTAAACAATACCTTAATTGTAATGCGTTTCGGCCTAAGGAGAACTTATTAATTTACAACTCAGAGCTATGGTTAAAACTAAGAAAAACTGACAAACTTAATTTTCTAGATCATTTTTATTGTATGTTCTTCAAATTACTTAAATCTAATTAAAACTACTTAAATCTACTTAAAAAAAGAGCACCCACAGTAGCCTTTTTTCTTTTTTTTGGGTTTTTATGTTTTGTAATTTTTTTTGTTTTTTGTTTTTTATGATTTTTTTTGGGGTCTTAGATTTTTTTTTTTTTTTTTTTTCTTGATTTTTTATCTTTTCCTGTTTGCAATTGTGCCCACCTCCTACTCTAAGACTTACACGCTGAATATTTGTAAGCTTGCCATTGCCGACTGCCTATCAGCATCAATATCAATTTGTTGTTCGGACAACCACCAGAACATATCTGACATTTTAACAACGTCACGACGATCGCGATCTGAAACCGCCCTACTGAACCGGAGGAGCTCTTCAACAACTCCGCCTACTGCGGTGACGTCTCGGTTATAAAGGAACCGTTTCACGGGCTAACGGCAGACGTGGTAGACTAGCGGAACCGCCAATCTATCCCGAATCAACCCTTCCATATCAAAATAGAGGAAAGCCTCCGGTGGGACAAATCCACTGAAACGTATTTTCTGAATATACTCTCTGTTGGGGTAATAAGCCCCAAATATCAGGCCATCTGTCTTCAAGACACAGACGACAGGTGTCATCTTGGCTGATGCCCATGCTTTTAAGATGATACTTGAGAGAGCAGTGTCCAGTGAAGAAGTCCGTAAGTAACTTTGCGTCACGTTTGCTCATGTCAAGAATTTCTTTCATACGTTTGTGGGATAAGTCAATGAATAGTTTTGGCTGACGATGGCCATTTGAGTTGTTCCAGGTGCTGATCATGTTCTGTCGTTCCCAGGTAGTTAATTCGTTTTTAAGGCTACTGATTGGGAGACCACAGTAGGGTTCAGGGCCTTCGAATTGGGACTGAGAGCCAAGTCTAGCAAGGCGGTCAGCCTCTTCGTTACCCGGTACACCTTCATGACCAGGCACCCATGAAAGAGTTATTTTATTTTGAGTAGCTAATTGAAATAAACATGTCAGGCAGTTCCAAACTTGTTTGGATTCGATTTTTGTCGAGGACATAGCCTTTAGTGATGCCTGACTGTCAGAGCAGATTAGTATGCTTGATCTTCGGAGGTTTCTTCTAATGCATTCCCTAATACAGAATTCTATAGCCATTACCTCTGCCTGAAAGATAGAAGTTGTGTTACCAAGGGATGTAGATGATTTAAAGTTGGGACCATAAATCCCTGCACCTACACCGTTGTTTGTTTTTGAACCGTCAGTATACCAGATGTATTGGAAGTTATTTGTAAGAGTTACAGGGTTCTTCCATGCTGAGCGGTTTGGAAAGATTACTTCAAAGGGGTGGTGTAACAGTATGCGTTTAGGCATAAAGTCCGAGGAGTGGGCTGCAGGCGATTCAAGTATTGGGAACACCTGCAGAATACTCATATGTACTTGTAAGTTTTCCTTTCTCGAGTAGTTAGTGAGATGAAGCTTTAGTCCGCTTAGTGCAGCAGTCTTCTTTACTCTTTGTTGTAGCGGAGGAAAATTTAATAAACTTTCTAACGCTAAAGTTGGGCAGGTGCGCATTGCACCTGTGATACCTACACAGGTTAGTCTTTGTAACTTTTGCAAAGATTTGCGGGCATAAACTTGTTCTGTTTTTTGCCACCAGATCAGCGAAGCATAGGTTATGATGGGTGATAGTAATAGTGAGGTATGTCCAGTAAATCATTTTTGGCCTAAGTCCCCACTTTTTACCTAATAGTCTAGAACAGGCCCAGAAAGCATTTGTTGCTTTTGCTATGGTTTTGTCTAGATGTGGTTTCCAATTGAGTTTATTATCCAGGGTTACTCCTAGATATTTGACCTTTTGGAAAAATTAATTTGAACACTATTTAGGGATAGTGTTTGGAGATCGATTTTAAGTCTCCTGGTGAATGGAATGATGACTGTTTTGGTGGGGTTGACCTTAAGCCCTTCTTTATTGCACCAGTCATTAACTTTGTTCAGGGCACTTTGCATACGGTTTGTGACCTGTGCTTCTTGATTGCCTTGAATAGAGATGACTAGGTCATCAGCGTAGCCTTGTGTATCAAGGCCCAGCTTATTGAGGTCGTCCAAGAGCTGATCTATTGCAATTGACCAGAGTAGGGGAGATAAAACACCCCCTTGGGGACAGCCAATGGTTGGTGTGTCAATTCCTTTGACAGTTGCAGCGGTTTGAATTTACAAGTACGTAGTATTATCAAAGGCGCCATAAATATCAAGAAAAGAGCAGAGTATGATGTCTTTCTTAGCAAACGCATTCTCAATTTTGCTGACCAGCTGATGGAGAGCTGTAACTGTGGATTTACCAGTTTGGTAAGCGAATTGGTTAGCATTGAGAGGATTTGCTATTAAGGCCGTACTGCGAATGTGTAAGTCAATTACTTTTCCATGACCTTTAGAAAGAAGGATGTGAGACTGATTGTCTGAAGGATTTTGGGTCTGAGTTTGATCTATTGCCAGCTTTTGGTATGAATACTACTCTCACCTTTCTCCAAGTTTGAATGATGTAGCTTAATTCAAAACTGGATCTATAGATAAGTGTGAGTGAGCAGATTATGGTATCAATTCCATACTGCAAGAGAGCAGAAAAGATACCATCCTCCCCGGGCGCCTTGAAAGGCTGTTGGGAGGATATTGCCCATTTGATGGAGTCTTCGTAAAAAATTTTTCTTGCTAGACTTCTTTCATTTTTCTCACATTTTTGGTTAGAGATTGATCAGTGGTATGTATACAGTCAGGAAAATGAGTGGCCAAAAGTAGGCTCAGAGTTTCACTGTAACTTTGGGTAAAACTACCATCCGATTTTTTAAAGAGACCAATACCGTTGTTATGATATTTAGCTAAGGCTTTTTGAACTCTAATTGAAGAAGGCAAGTTATCGATGCTTTCACAGAAGTATTTCCAGGTAAGTCGTTTTTGCCTTCTTATCATCGAGTTGTTAGAGTTGTCCGATATTCGCTCCACGAATTGGTTCGTTTAGCTTTGTTGAACATCTTTCGAAGCTTTCTTTTTAACTTCTCCAATTCACTGTTCCACCAGGGAACATCGCGATTTTTGTCTGTTTAATGTGACAGCTGGACTCGTATGCGCTTGTGATTTGTGAGCTTAAGCGTGTTGCTTCCCTTTCAAGTTGATAAGGAGAGTCAATGTTTGGATAGGATGGTTCAAATTCACAACGAAGTGTCTCTGTGTAGAGATTCCAGTCCGTGTGTCTTGGTACCCTATTGTTTTCTAAATTGTTGTAATTCGGCCTTGACAATGTGATGTGCCGGTGGTCCGAGAATGATATCTCTTTCGAGACATGCCAATTGAGAATGTTGTTGGCTATGGCAAAACTTGCCACTGTCATATCCAACACTTCTTTCCTAACGGAGGTGACAAAATTAGGTTCATTTCCCTTGTTTAGAATATCTAAGTTTGAATACATAAGAAAATCTAAAAGTGATTCACCTCTTTTGTTGATGTCTCTACTACCCCATATGGTGTGATAGGAGTTGGCATCACATCCTAGTAGTAGCTGTCTTCCCCTTGCGTTGCAGTAGCCAACTAACTTTTTTACCTGTTCAGGTGGTGCGAAGGTAGTATCTCCTGGGTAGTAGGCTGAGGCTTTACAATGTTTTGTAAGCCTTTTGCCGTGGGGATCTCGGCTAGTACCGCAACGAGATCATTTGTGATGAATTCTGGAATGGGAAGAAAGTTAGTTCTTTTATGGATAAGAAGCGCAGCTCGTGGTTGGAGTTGCGTGTTGTCGTATATTAACTTACACGATTGTGTTGGAAGGCCTTTTATTTGGCCTCTTACCACCCATGGTTCCTGGACTAGTAAGCAGTCCTGATCCTGCTTGACAAATTCCCTACTTGCCGCAGCTGAGGCAGCTTTGGCGTGCATGAGATTTATCTGCAGGAATTTTAGGGTGGTGTGGCTCATTTTGTTTTTGGGGTTGAGGTAAAGCTCGCTGGTGCTTTTAATAGCATCTGCCGAGCTTTACCTTTGGGCCTGGGGTCCCGTTTTGGAGCTATGAATTTGGCTGTGCTGCTTTTTGCAGCTGGTGTTGCATTCTAGTTTTTTGGTGTTGGTTTGGCAACGGTTGTTGAGCAGGGAGGGGGGGAGTTGTTGTTGCATTGCCAGAGGTACCCTTTGGTGAGGAGGGCCTCACAGCTGACTCCTTTGACAAGGTAGGTGTGGCATTAACAACTGAGGGGGGAGGAACTAGGATTGTTGGAGCTGTCAGCCTGTTTTGTAGATCTGACGTTGTTGAAGGCTGTGGAGCACTATTACCTGTCGTCAGAGTCATACAGGCTGTCTTGACAGGGGAGTTAGGTGGGGGTTTGGGGGCATTAGTTCTGTGAGGCACTTTAGGATGGCGGAGTTGAACATCGCCAAACCTAAAGTCTATGACTTCTTTTTTGGTTTTCAGTAGAGCCGCGGATTTGTGGTCCATCGAAAAGGTAAGAATAGAGGCGACACCTTTGGCTTCTCTTCTTTTGATCCTCCATTCAGGAACGGGGAGACCCTCATTCTGGACCTTGGTTGCCGTGAGAATCTGCTCGTTCGTGCAGGTGGGACCAACGGGGAAATGGCCCACCAGAATTTGGTTTTTGGGAATTTCTTCCTCTTCAACCGCCTTCAGTGAGGCATTCTCCCAAGGCTTTACTTTTGGTATTTCGCCTTTTAGCCAATCAGCCGTGACCCTATTTTTGCAGTTGAAGACAAGCCATCCTGGTCTGAAATTGGTGCCAAAGAATTTGGGCCTGATATCCCCTGTCTTTTGGCTGCAAATCAAACCAAAGATGGTGTCTTTCACTACTGTCATTTGGTCAGTGTTAAGTAGCGTTTCCGGGAAGTCTGAGGCAAGGATACCTATTTTGTAACTCTCCAGCGCTTGCTTAAGATTTTGTTGCTCTATTTTTTGTTGATTTGGAGGCGGATTTGATGTGGAAGGCACATCAACAGACCTCTGCTTGAGAGCAATGTTAAGTTTTGCCATTTTGGCACGATTTGTGTCCCTAGGGAAGGATTCAGAGCGATTCCTTTTTTCTCCCTTTGGAACAGTCGTTCTGGCTCTTTCCCTGGCTTCGGCTTCGTTAAGGCCGCTAGCCAGAAGGAATTCAAAGCGTTTGCGAGCAGCTCCACAAAGCTTGACGCGCGTTTTTTGAGTTGTTTTGATCGTTTGATCAGTGTGTGTTGAAGGGGCAGCCTCGTTAAGAAGTTTCGCCTCCTCCAAAGAACCAATAGGTGGAAGGTCGTCAAGACCTGTCTCCATTGGTGTGGATGCACTTAGAGTAGCATCACTCTCTTTAAGATTTAAATTTACTTTATCAATTTTGTACCCACGGCAGATTTGTACCATTGGCAGAGCCCTATGCCAACGTAAAGGACTTATAATTAAAACTGGATTTGCCTAGGTATCCAGAGTTGGCAACTAGCGACTAAGAACTCCTTAGCCATTCAGCCTTTGGCGTCGCTGTTCAACCACAGGCTTAAGGAATGTTTATCGACCTTTACTGGTCTAGATCCGTTATGTTCGGTTATTGCGTAAGCAAGTTGCAGTGGCACCTCGAGCAGGATGTTATTTGCTAACGCATAACGGTCTTGAAAAGGGAGAGGCTGGAGTTTCATGGAATACCAGACTTTTATTGCGCTTCACCTGTTCCTGGGTATTATGTCCCTGGCCACCTATGTTTTATGCTTGGTGAAATATAATTATGTACTTTAAATTTGCATTTAAATGTTTAAATTTAAAAATAAGGTTTGTGTGTTTAGTAAGAATGTCATAGTATTTATAGTATGTCATCATGGACTGATAAGCAATATGTCATCTTACCCGATAGGAAATAAAACTTTTGTAAACAATGACTCGCAAAAAAGTTTATTCTCTAGCTTTTTCGTTTGAACCGATCACGATGACAGCAGGTAGTATACTGGCAGCTGTAAGTTTATTCTGGTAAAACAGATAGAAAAAATGCATGTCTGGGTATGTTCGAGAGAACTGTGGCGGCTTTATAAACAGAGAAAATACGAGTATGTCATCTTACCTGAATATGTCATCTTGAGCAGAACTCCCCTACTGCTTCTTGGATATAAGAATCAATTGTGTTTTTTCAGAGTTGAGATTCAGTCCGTTAGATAGAGACCAATTAAAAATGTTTGCAAGATCTTCATTTAATCTTTCAATCAAATCCTCAATTAACCCTAAT
Source organism: Melanostoma scalare (assembly GCA_949752695.1). Lineage (NCBI taxonomy): Eukaryota > Metazoa > Arthropoda > Insecta > Diptera > Syrphidae > Melanostoma > Melanostoma scalare. The sequence goes on along the minus strand of OX456985.1, from coordinate 98,848,384 downwards.
CAACCCTATAGGACGCAATCAGGAAATCCACCGTGGCCTTATTTTCCTGCAAAAAAGCCAATGGTAACAAATGGGGTTTCTACCCCAAAATCACCCACTGGCTCTACACCGCGGTCATCAGACCAATACTCACATACGGAGTAGTGGTATGGTGGACCGCTCTTGATAAAAGAACCTACTGCGACAGTTTAAGCAAGGTCCAACGAACAGCCTGTCTGTGTAAAAGCGGAGCACTGCGATCAACACCCTCAGCTGCACTAAATACACTCCTTAACCTCACACCACTAGATATCTTCAGCAAACAAATGGCCGCCAGTGCAGCCACTCGTATGAGAGCTATCTCCAAATGGACCGATAACAACATCGGTCACGTTGCAATCCTGAATTTATTCGGATCAATCCCCTGTCACTCCGACTACACCATCCCCCAATTGGTTTTTGATAATAAGTTCCAAGTCTCAATCCCACCGAGAACGACCTGGGACGACGAAGAATTTTTGAGAGATGATTCAATTCATTTCTATACAGATGGTTCAAAAACCGAAGAAGGGGTAGGCTGTGGGGTGTACTCAAACCGACTTAACGTAAGTCCCTCGTTCCGCCTTCCAAACCATTGTAGCGTGTTCCAAGCGGAAATTCTGGCGATCAAAGAGGTCCTATCATGGCTAAGAGAAAACGTTATATCCTCAACGAATATCCGGATTTTCTCAGATAGTCAAGCAGCCCTCAAATCACTCGGCGCTGTTTCTACGAACTCAGTAACCGCCCTTAACTGTCGCGTATCTCTTAGGGAGATGGCTGAACAGTTCAATATTCACCTTCTTTGGGTGCCGGGGCACAGAGATATCATGGGAAATTGCAAAGCCGATGAACTCGCCAGAGAAGGAACCGTTCTACCGATCTCAACCAGCAGGTTGAATATTGGTATACCAATCGCTACATGTAAACTTATGCTAAAGCAAGAGGCAATGGACAGAACAAATGACAGGTGGTACAATATCACCACGTGCGTGGCAACAAAACGGATATGGCCAGGTCTAGATCCAAAACGTACAAGACATTTGTTATCAATTGCCAGATTGCAAGTTAGCTCCGTAATCAATGTCATCACCGGACATTGTCTGATAGGAAGACATGCCATAAGACTTGGCGTTCCCTCAAATGACTTCTGCAGAAGTTGCTTAGATGAGGAGGAGGAGGAGACAATCCCACACCTTCTCTGCTCATGTCCTGCACTCTCTTTTAAAAGAAAGCGGCATCTAGGAAAATATTTTCTTGATGATCCAAGCGATCTGGCACACACAGATCCCCTGCATATCCTTCGCTTTATTAAAGGCTTTAAATGGGTTTGTTAAGTGAGGTACTCCCTCGCATAATACCTATGGTATCACAATGGACCTAATATTGGTCTAAGTGCGTCAGTTTGTTTTCCTGACAGCCATTTAAACCTAACCTAACCTAACCTATAGGACGCGAAAGATATATTTGGGCATCGTCTGCGTAAAGGTGAAAGGAAACATTTGAACAAACGTAAGGAAGATCATTTATAAAAAGGCAGAATAAGATTGGTCCTAATATTGACCCTTGTGGTACCCCAGTTATCAAAGCCTTGAAATCAGAAGATCTTCCATTGTGCACAACCCTCTGATAACGATTGAACAAGTAGTTACGCAGTACACGGACAGATCTTTCGCTAAAGCCAAAATAAAATCGAAGCTTCTGGCACAACAATTCTTGATACACCTTATCAAAAGCCTTAGAAAAGTCAAGCAAACAAAGAATTGTTAAGTTAAGTTATCATACTGAATTCTTATGTCATCAACAATTTTCATAATAGCAGAGGTACAACTGTGACGTGCTCGAAATCCAGATTGGATTGGAGATAACAAATTACGTTGATCCAAATGACGCGACATCTGAATAGCAAGCACTTTTTCCAAGACTTTTGATAAGCATGGCAATATACTGATGGGGCGGTAGTCTGTTTCAAGAGAAGGCTGAGGTTTCTTAGGCACGGGTATAATTTTAGCAAGCTTCCATTTATCGGGAAAGCTAGATGATGCTATGCAGAAATTAACTATGTGTATAATGGGACTTATAATAATTTGAAGAATCATTTTTACAAATCGCAGATGTATACCGTCTTCACCGACCGCATTCGACTTTAAAGAACGAATGGCATTGATGATGTCAACCTCCGCAACAACTTCGAAATTAAAATCAGCATTATAAACTAGCCTTTCTACTAGAAAAAATCTTAGGTTGTTATTTGAGCTACTTAAAAAACTGTTGCTAAAGTTTGTAACATCGAGAGTGTTACTGAAAGTGATCTTTTTCTCCACACCTATATTACGTAAGTTGCTCCATAGCTTCTTAGCAGGCAAGTCAGTATTTAGTTTCGAAAAAAAAAATCTTTTTTTTGCCCTCCGTGTTATATACGTACAATTATTACGAGCGTTGCAAAAAAGATCCCAATTGTGACGTATTGGTCGTTGTTTCCACTTAGAGTATAGCTTATTACGAACTTTCATGGAGCAATGAACCTCATTAGTGAACCATGGGCATTTATTATTTCGTATAAAAACTGTCTTAATAGGAACATGCCTATTAAAAAGATCCAATACTAAAGTTTCAACATGAACTACTTTGTCGTTTACGTCAGAGGATTGATAGCAATGACGCCATGGAAGCAGGCTGGCATCGAATTGCAAGGCGTTGTAGTTAATTGAATCATAGTCTCTGAATTGAAAAAATGATGGAGTGAAAGAGTGAGACATATCAACTCCATAGGTACAGAATAACAGGTCATGGTCAGAAATTCCGGCCAAGGACAACTGGTCTTGAAGTAGGACATATGATTCATTAGATACCATTACGACATCCAAAAGACTTCTAGAGGAAATTGGAGAAAAATGAGTTGCGTATGAGTTTACAATAGACAGCCCAGCAACAGCGGCAAAATCAAGGAGTTGGTGAGCTTTAGTATCGGACTTTAACAGATCGGCATTGAGGTCTCCACAAATAATGATGTTCTCATAAAGCGCAGTGAACTCTTGCAATGTAGAAAATAATGGTTCTGGGGAGAAACCTCGATTAGGGTTATAAGAAACACCAATAAGACACTTCGTTATGCCATCAGTAACTTCTATTAGAAGATATTCAACTGCACTTCCTTCGGACTGCTTCAATATTTTTTGTGTAAATGACACGCTACAGTACACCGCAACTCCTCCACCAGTAGTAGTAGTAACCCTATCGTTACGAATTAGCTTAAAGCCCAGAATTTCATATAAATCAATTGAATAATCAGAACACCACCAAGTCTCTCAGATGCAAACAATTTCAACCCCTGTATCTCTAAGAACATAACGCATATAGTCTAATTTGGTTAAACTCAGACTACGAGCATTAATATAGCAGACTTTTAATCCCCTTTGTGCACTACATAATATCTTCATAACCGCTCGCACTGCAGTTTCATCAACACAATCAGACACATTAACCATTTTAAAGACAAACAATGATAGTACTATTTTCTACAACAAAACAAACAAATCAAAAATTAAAAATAAAAGTAGAAAGCGCAGCAATATTAACACCACCACTTGACCAGACGAAGAGAAAGAAATGAAAAGTAGAATAGAGAAAATTTAAAAAAAAAAAATTAATCAATACGATACAATCAAGATAAATAGAAATGAAAATACATAATTATGAATGAGAATTTAATAGAAAATTAGTATAAATAAGTCTTAATGCTGCTCCAGATGACATCAAGCAAAACGGCGCGGCGGTAAAGAGCCTTTTAGAAACTTAAAGAAAAGACCGTCTAACTTCTAACCAAACGGTATTGGAGGCCTTCTCCAAGTCAACCACACATGCGTCCGTACACTGCTTTTTAGCTTTGTTGTTTGTTCCATTGAATATCAGATACTAGTTTAGACGCAGCATGTATGGTATCATGACCCGCCTTAAAACCGAACTGAGTTCTGGAATAATATGTTTGTCTTCAGCCCATGCGGACAGTGCCCTATTGAGAACTTTCTCGAATACCTTTCTGATACTCTGAAGAAGACTAATTGACCGAAGATTTGCTCGATTGGAACCATACTTTCCTCTTTTAAGGAGAGGATGGACCGCTGCCGACTTCCAACGCACTTAATAATATGTATTTTTCCACGCATTGTCGAACAACTTGGTGTATATGTCCACCGCTTCCGAAAGGAGGTTTCGCAGTATAACATTGGGTATGCCGTCGACTCCTGCTAGTTTCTTGTTCTTTATTTTGTGAAAGATGTCTTCGAGGTCCATCTTAGAAACGAACAGGGTGTTAACCCCGTATCGCCTGGCGATGACTGCATTTGCAATTCGGTTGTCATTGAACCTAGTGAAGCCAGGATTCTCAGATCGCCAATGCGAGATCTCGTCTCTAAGATAGAAGTGTCGGACGAAGGTTCTGTTCTCAAGGTCGTAATTCGGGCGAATGCACTCATTTTCCTTATATACTTGCTCGAAAACAGCACCCACAGTAAAGAAGGAAAAGTAGATTCCTGTCAAGAATCAAACTCTTGCACAGGAGGTTTACCGACCGACACGATTTGGAAATTAGAACTCTGAAATCACAGATGAAAAATCTCCAACAGTTTATTAAAGAAAATTATAAAATATCTATTTCATGTTTCTGGAACAATAAAATTCGGGCTGTGCATTTCAACAACCCGAGTATGTTTCCGGAAAAAACAAAATATTTAGGAGAAAATATCAAAATGACCTTTAGAAAATTAAACTTCAAAGGACTAAAGATAACGAAAACTTGCTTCAGACACTAGGAATAGATTTAGATTTTTAGAGTCATTTGGTCAGAGTTAAGTAGCTTACTTACTTAGGTGGGCATTACAGTTCGGGGTGAACCTGGGCCTCAACCAACATCCTTCTATAACGATTTCGATCTCGGGCGAGCTCTCTCCAGTTTCGCACTCCAAGTCGGTTGAGGTCTTCATCCACTTGATTGAGCCACCTAAGACGAGGTCTTCCCCTTCCGCGATTTCCCTGCAATGTGCTTTCGAACACCCGACGAGCCGGAGCGTTTGGGTCCATCCGCTCTACATGGCCCAACCATCGTAGCCTCGCGATGCGTACTCTTCTGGCTATGCCCATGTCGCGGTACAGCTCATACAGCTCGTTGTTGTATCTTCTTCTCCACACATTGTCTTCGCATACGGGACCAAAGATCATTCGGAGAATTTTTCTTTCGAAACGACCAAGAGTTTCCTCATCCGCTTTCGATAAGGTCCATGCTTCCGCGCCGTACAGCAGGACTGGGATGATTAAGGTCTTATACAAGGTCACCTTGGTTTTTCTAGAGAGGGTTTTGTTTCTCAATTGCCTTCTTAACCCAAAGAAGCCACGGTTGGCAAGAGTTATTCTCCGTTTGATCTCCGCACTGATGTTGTTGTCCGTGTCTACAGCGGATCCTAGGTAGACGAAGTCCTGTACTACCTCGAAGTTTTGTCTGTCTATTGTGACGTTTTGTCCAATTCGTCGATGTTCTGTGTCCTTGTTTGATGACAGCATATACTTCGTTTTGCCCTCATTAACCATCAAACCCATTTTTGCCGCTTCTGTTTCAATACTCGCAAAAGCACCTATGACATCACGCTTTTTTCTTCCCATTACGTCAATATCGTCTGCATAGGCGAGTAATTGTACAGACTTTTGAAAGATTGTTCCTCTGGTGTTGACGTTTGAGTTTCTTACAATCTGTTCAAGTATGATGTTGAAGAAATCGCATGACAGTTTGTCGCCTTGCCTAAAGCCTTTTTCGACATCAAAGGTCTCGGTGAATTCTTTTCCGACCTTAACGGAGCAGCGTGAGTTCTCCAAAGTCATCCTGCATAGTCGTACGAGCTTTGCAGGGATGCCGAAACTAGACATGGCTCTGTACAGCTCGTCTCTGTAAATACTGTCATACGCGGCCTTGAAATCGATAAAGAGGTGGTGAATCTCGATATTATGTTCTCGGGTTTTTTCCAAGATCTGCCGTAATGTGAAAATTTGGTCTATTGTGGACTTCTCTGGTCTAAAACCACATTGATAAGGACCTATCAAGTTGTTGACCTGGGGTTTCAGACGTTCACATATTACAGCAGACAAGATCTTATAAGCGACGTTAAGAAGGCTTATCCCTCTGTAATTGGCGCAATTGTGAGGGTCTCCCTTCTTTAGGATCGGGCATACGATACTGAGGTTCCATTCATCGGGCATGCTTTCTTTCGACCATATCATGCAGATCAGCTGGTGCATGCTCCTTTCCAACTGATCTCCAGCTGCCTTGAAAAGTTCGGCATCAAGGCCTTCTGCACCTGCAGTCTTATTTGATTTAAGTTTGCATATGGCAAGCTTAACCTCTTCTAGGTCGGGAGGACGGCATTCTTGATCATCGTCCAAGCTGAATGGGGCAATCTGCCTGACAGCGGAATTTGTGTCTTCATCGCCGTTAAGCAGTCTGCAGAAGTGATCTTTCCAGATCCTCAGTAGCGACTGTGACTCTATAACTATGTTTCCCTGCTGGTCTTTACAGGCTTGAGTTCGGGGTTTGCCACCCTGGCAGGATCTTTTTACCTTTTGGTAAAACTTCCGAATCTCGTTCCTGTCATGGCACCTCTCTATTTCCTCAAACGAGCGCTTCTCATGCTGCTTCTTTTTCTTTTTGAGAAGTCGGTGTTCTTCCCTTCTTCTCTCCTTGTAAATCTCGTTATACTGATCGTAAGCAGCCCTTGTTCGTGTTTGCATAAGCATTTGTCGTGCTCTTTGTTTGGCTGCATTTGCCTGCCTGCATTCTTCATCGAACCATGGGTTTCGTTTTGGTGGCCGAGTGAAACCCAGAACCTCAGAGGCAGCGGTTCTGATGGCTTCTTGGCATTGCTGCCACTGGTCTTCAATGTTTAATGCTGGCGGCATGGGATTCAAGGATAATTGAAGGGACACTCGATTGGAAAAGGCATTGGCAATCTCTTGCGATTGTAGCTTTCCGACGTCATATCTCTTCACAGCGTTAGTTCGTGCAGGTCGTGAACAAGATATCCTCATTCGTACTTTGGCTACAACAAGGTAGTGGTCCGAGTCAAAGTTGGCCCCTCGGAAATTTCGGACATCTAGAACACTGGAAGAGTGCCTTGCGTCGATCGCAACACGGTCAATTTGGTTGACGGTTAATTGATCTGGGGATCGCCATGTACCTTTATGAATTTTGAGATGCGGGAAGCGCGTACTACTTACAACAAGATTCAGCCCCGCAGCAAAATCGATTAGCCTCAGTCCGTTTTCGGAGGTTTTGTCATGGAGGCTATGCTTACCGATTGTGTTTCCAAAGATGTCCTCCTTCCCTAGCTTTGCGTTAAAATCGCCAAGAACGATTTTCACGTCGTGTCTAGGGCACTGCTCATACGTTTCTTCGAGGAGCTCGTAGAAACAGTCTTTGGAATCGTCATCTTTCTCTTCTGTGGGGGCGTGGGCATATATAAGGCTAATGTTGGCGAATTTAGCCCTGAAGCGGATGGTCATTATAAGCTCATTAACTGGATTTTGGCTAATCACCTTATTCCTGAGTCTTCCTCTAACGACAAATCCGCATCCAAATAAGCGTTGTTTCTTTTGTCTGTAGCAGTCGCCATAGTAGATGTCACAGTTTTTCATCTTCTTTATGCCCGGTCCACTCCATCGCACTTCTTGGATGGCGGTTATGTCTGCTTTGCAGCAGTCCAGGGCGTCCGCTAATTCTCCAGCTGCACCTAGTCCGTTAAGAGACCTTACGTTCCACGTGCAGATCCGGAGGTCATTGTCCTTTTTTCGTTTGCTTGGGTCGTCAACTTTGAAATCATTATCGTTATCCGAGGCTTTTGGTTGTTTCGGAACCATATTTTTTTCCGTGGTTGGGTAGTTAACCCTACGCACAACCCCCAACCTGGAGGGCCAGGTCCTTTTGGATCCCTTCGGACACAAAGGGCTGGAATATCCAGTGTCAGTACCCTGCTGCAGGGGTGTGAGTGCTGCCGTTGGCTCACCAGGAGCTCATCCGCCACCATCTCTACTTCAATACCCTGTCCTAGTATTGAAAGACCCCGAAAGACCTTTAAACCAAATATGTTGGAGTAGCTCCTTCAGGGGTTTCTGCTTTTATGGCTGCTGAGGTCCACCGTTGATTCTGTCCTTCGAATTCATCCGCTGGAACATTAACACGAAAGCTCTCGTAGGCCACTGAGATTCGTGCAGTCAGTCATAGTTCGCAGAGCAATTATAGTGTTGACCGATCACAATTCTTTTGTTCCGGATTCCCTTGTTAAAACTCGCACTTACTAGTTTAGCAGGTCAGCTCTGGACGGAGCATCCCAGGTCCCAGTGGATACCGCTTGGAGGTATAGTAAGCACAATTGACGTGTACTATAAGTTACAGCATCTGGGCGCCGCCAAGTTGGCACCAGTCAGAGCCTACCCGAATAGTACAACGCCCATCCACCTAGTGTTAAGTAGCGTTTCCGGGAAGTCTGAGGCAAGGATACCTATTTTGTAACTCTCCAGCGCTTGCTTAAAATTTTGTTGCTCTATTTTTTGTTGATTTGGAGGCGGATTTAATGTGGAAGGCACATCAACAGACCTCTGCTTGAGAGCAATGTTAAGTTTTGCCATTTTGGCACGATTTGTGTCCCTAGGGAAGGATTCAGAGCGATTCCTTTTTTCTCCCTTTGGAACAGTCGTTCTGGCTCTTTCCCTGGCTTCGGCTTCGTTAAGGCCGCTAGCCAGAAGGAATTCAAAGCGTTTGCGAGCAGCTCCACAAAGCTTGACGCGCGTTTTTTGAGTTGTTTTGATCGTTTGATCAGTGTGTGTTGAAGGGGCAGCCTCGTTAAGAAGTTTCGCCTCCTCCAAAGAACCAATAGGTGGAAGGTCGTCAAGACCTGTCTCCATTGGTGTGGATGCACTTAGAGTAGCATCACTCTCTTTAAGATTTAAATTTACTTTATCAATTTTGTACCCACGGCAGATTTGTACCATTGGCAGAGCCCTATGCCAACGTAAAGGACTTATAATTAAAACTGGATTTGCCTAGGTATCCAGAGTTGGCAACTAGCGACTAAGAACTCCTTAGCCATTCAGCCTTTGGCGTCGCTGTTCAACCACAGGCTTAAGGAATGTTTATCGACCTTTACTGGTCTAGATCCGTTATGTTCGGTTATTGCGTAAGGAAGTTGCAGTGGCACCTCGAGCAGGATGTTATTTGCTAACGCATAACGGTCTTGAAAAGGGAGAGGCTGGAGTTTCATGGAATACCAGACTTTTATTGCGCTTCACCTGTTCCTGGGTATTATGTCCCTGGCCACCTATGTTTTATGCTTGGTGAAATATAATTACGTACTTTAAATTTGCATTTAAATGTTTAAATTTAAAAATAAGGTTTGTGTGTTTAGTAAGAATGTCATAGTATTTATAGTATGTCATCATGGACTGATAAGCAATATGTCATCTTACCCGATAGGAAATAAAACTTTTGTAAACAATGACTCGCAAAAAAGTTTATTCTCTAGCTTTTTCGTTTGAACCGATCACAATGACAGCAGGTAGTATACTGGCAGCTGTAAGTTTATTCTGGTAAAACAGATAGAAAAAATGCATGTCTGGGTATGTTCGAGAGAACTGTGGCGGCTTTATAAACAGAGAAAATACGAGTATGTCATCTTACCTGAATATGTCATCTTGAGCAGAACTCCCCTACTGCTTCTTGGATATAAGAATCAATTGTGTTTTTTCAGAGTTGAGATTCAGTCCGTTAGATAGAGACCAATTAAAAATGTTTGCAAGATCTTCATTTAATCTTTCAATCAAATCCTCAATTAACCCTAATCAACCCTATAGGACGCAATCAGGAAATCCACCGTGGCCTTATTTTCCTGCAAAAAAGCCATTGGTAACAAATGGGGTTTCTCCCCCAAAATCACCCACTGGCTCTACACCGCGGTCATCAGACCAATACTCACATACGGAGTAGTGGTATGGTGGACCGCTCTTGATAAAAGAACCTACTGCGACAGTTTAAGCAAGGTCCAACGAACAGCCTGTCTGTGTATAAGCGGAGCACTGAGATCAACACCCTCAGCTGCACTAAATACACTCCTTAACCTCACACCACTAGATATCTTCAGCAAACAAATGGCCGCCAGTGCAGCCACTCGTATGAGAGCTATCTCCAAATGGACCGATAACAACATCGGTCACGTTGCAATCCTGAATTTATTCGGATCAATCCCCTGTCACTCCGACTACACCATCCCCCAATTGGTTTTTGATAATAAGTTCCAAGTCTCAATCCCACCGAGAACGACCTGGGACGACGAAGAATTTTTGAGAGATGATTCAATTCATTTCTATACAGATGGTTCAAAAACCGAAGAAGGGGTAGGCTGTGGGGTGTACTCAAACCGACTTAACGTAAGTCCCTCGTTCCGCCTTCCAAACCATTGTAGCGTGTTCCAAGCGGAAATTCTGGCGATCAAAGAGGTCCTATCATGGCTAAGAGAAAACGTTATATCCTCAACGAATATCCGGATTTTCTCAGATAGTCAAGCAGCCCTCAAATCACTCGGCGCTGTTTCTACGAACTCAGTAACCGCCCTTAACTGTCGCGTATCTCTTAGGGAGATGGCTGAACAGTTCAATATTCACCTTCTTTGGGTGCCGGGGCACAGAGATATCATGGGAAATTGCAAAGCCGATGAACTCGCCAGAGAAGGAACCGTTCTACCGATCTCAACCAGCAGGTTGAATATTGGTATACCAATCGCTACATGTAAACTTATGCTAAAGCAAGAGGCAATGGACAGAACAAATGACAGGTGGTACAATATCACCACGTGCGTGGCAACAAAACGGATATGGCCAGGTCTAGATCCAAAACGTACAAGACATTTGTTATCAATTGCCAGATTGCAAGTTAGCTCCGTAATCAATGTCATCACCGGACATTGTCTGATAGGAAGACACGCCATAAGACTTGGCGTTTCCTCAAATGACTTCTGCAGAAGTTGCTTAGATGAGGAGGAGGAGGAGACAATCCCACACCTCCTCTGCTCATGTCCTGCACTCTCTTTTAAAAGAAAGCGGCATCTAGGAAAATATTTTCTTGATGATCCAAGCGATCTGGCACACACAGATCCCCTGCATATCCTTCGATTTATTAAAGGCTCTAAATGGGTTTGTTAAGTGAGGTACTCCCTCGCATAATACCTATGGTATCACAATGGACCTAATATTGGTCTAAGTGCGTCAGTTTGTTTTCCTGACAGCCATTTAAACCTAACCTAACCTAACCTATAGGACGCGAAAGATATATTTGGGCATCGTCTGCGTAAAGGTGAAAGGAAACATTTGAACAAACGTAAGGAAGATCATTTATAAAAAGGCAGAATAAGATTGGTCCTAATATTGACCCTTGTGGTACCCCAGTTATCAAAGCCTTGAAATCAGAAGATCTTCCATTGTGTACAACCCTCTGATAACGATTGAACAAGTAGTTACGCAGTACACGGACAGATCTTTCGCTAAAGCCAAAATAAAATCGTAGCTTCTGGCACAACAATTCTCGATACACCTTATCAAAAGCCTTAGAAAAGTCAAGCAAACAAAGAATTGTTAAGTTAAGTTATCATACTGAATTCTTATGTCATCAACAATTTTCATAATAGCAGAGGTACAACTGTGACGTGCTCGAAATCCAGATTGGATTTTAGATAACAAATTACGTTGATCCAAATGACGCGACATCTGAATAGCAAGCACTTTTTCCAAGACTTTTGATAAGCATGGCAATATACTGATGGGGCGGTAGTCTGTTTCAAGAGAAGGCTGAGGTTTCTTAGGCACGGGTATAATTTTAGCAAGCTTCCATTTATCGGGAAAGCTAGATGATGCTATGCAGAAATTAACTATGTGTATAATGGGACTTATAATAATTTGAAGAATCATTTTTACAAATCGCAGAGGTATACCGTCTTCACCGACCGCATTCGACTTTAAAGAACGAATGACATTGATGATGTCAACCTCCGCAACTACTTCGAAATTAAAATCAGCATTATAAACTAGCCTTTCTACTAGAAAAAATCTTAGGTTGTTATTTGAGCTACTTAAAAAACTGTTGCTAAAGTTTGTAACATCGAGAGTGTTACTGAAAGTGATCTTTTTCTCCACACCTATATTACGTAAGTTGCTCCATAGCTTCTTAGCAGGCAAGTCAGTATTTAGTTTCGAAAAAAAAAATCTTTTTTTTGCCCTCCGTGTTATATACGTACAATTATTACGAGCGTTGCAAAAAAGATCCCAATTGTGACGTATTGGTCGTTGTTTCCACTTAGAGTATAGCTTATTACGAACTTTCATGGAGCAATGAACCTCATTAGTGAACCATGGGCATTTATTATTTCGTATAAAAACTGTCTTAATAGGAACATGCCTATTAAAAAGATCCAATACTAAAGTTTCAACATGAACTACTTTGTCGTTTACGTCAGAGGATTGATAGCAATGACGCTATGGAAGCAGGCTGGCATCGAATTGCAAGGCGTTGTAGTTAATTGAATCATAGTCTCTGAATTGAAAAAATGATGGAGTGAAAGAGTGAGACATATCAACTCCATAGGTTCAGAATACCAGGTCATGGTCAGAAATTCCGGCCAAGGACAACTGGTCTTGAAGTAGGACATATGATTCATTAGATACCATTACGACATCCAAAAGACTTCTAGAGGTAATTGGAGAAAAATGAGTTGCGTATGAGTTTACAATAGACAGCCCAGCAGCAGCGGCAAAATCAAGGAGTTGGTGAGCTTTAATAATGCTGCTCCAGATGACATCAAGCAAAACGACGCGGCGGTAAAGAGCCTTTTAGGAACTTAAAGAAAAGACCGTCTAACTTCTAACCAAACGGTATTGGAGGCCTTCTCCAAGTCAACCACACATGCGTCCGTACACTGCTTTTTAGCTTTGTTGTTTGTTCCATTGAATATCAGATACTAGTTTAGACGCAGCATGTATGGTATCATGACCCGCCTTAAAACCGAACTGAGTTCTGGAATAATATGTTTGTCTTCAGCCCATGCGGACAGTGCCCTATTGAGAACTTTCTCGAATACCTTTCTGATACTCTGAAGAAGACTAATTGACCGAAGATTTGCTCGATTGGAACCATACTTTCCTCTTTTAAGGAGAGGATGGACCGCTGCCGACTTCCAACGCACTTAATAATATGTATTTTTCCACGCATTGTCGAACAACTTGGTGTATATGTCCACCGCTTCCGAAAGGAGGTTTCGCAGTATAACATTGGGTATGCCGTCGACTCCTGCTAGTTTCTTTTTTTTTTATTTTGTGAAAGATGTCTTCGAGGTCCATCTTAGAAACGAACAGGGTGTTAACCCCGTATCGCCTGGCGATGACTGCATTTGCAATTCGGTTGTCATTGAACCTAGTGAAGCCAGGATTCTCAGATCGCCAATGCGAGATCTCGTCTCTAAGATAGAAGTGTCGGACGAAGGTTCTGTTCTCAAGGTCGTAATTCGGGCGAATGCACTCATTTTCCTTATATACTTACTTACTTACTTACTTAGGTGGGCATTACAGTTCGGGGTGAACCTGGGCCTCAACCAACATCCTCCTATAACGATTTCGATCTCGGGCGAGCTCTCTCCAGTTTCGCACTCCAAGTCGGTTGAGGTCTTCATCCACTTGATTGCGCCACCTAAGACGAGGTCTTCCCCTTCCGCGATTTCCCTGCAATGTGCTTTCGAACACCCGACGAGCCGGAGCGTTTGGGTCCATCCGCTCTACATGGCCCAACCATCGTAGCCTCGCGATGCGTACTCTTCTGGCTATGTCCATGTCGCGGTACAGCTCATACAGCTCGTTGTTGTATCTTCTTCTCCACACATTGTCTTCGCATACGGGACCAAAGATCATTCGGAAAATTTTTCTTTCGAAACGACCAAGAGTTTCCTCATCCGCTTTCGATAAGGTCCATGCTTCCGCGCCGTAAAGCAGGACTGGGATGATCAAAGTCTTATACATGGTCGCCTTGGTTTTTCTATAGAGGGTTTTGTTTCTCAATTGCCTTCTTAACCCAAAGAAGCAACGGTTGGCAAGAGTTATTCTCCGTTTGATCTCCGCACTGATGTTGTTGTCCGTGTCTACAGCGGATCCTAGGTAGACGAAGTCCTGTACTACCTCGAAGTTATGTCTGTCTATTGTGACGTTTTGTCCAATTCGTCGATGTTCTGTGTCCTTGTTTGATGACAGCATATACTTCGTTTTGCCCTCATTAACCATCAAACCCATTTTTGCCGCTTCTGTTTCAATACTCGCAAAAGCACCTATGACATCACGCTTTTTTCTTCCCATTACGTCAATATCGTCTGCATAGGCGAGTAATTGTACAGACTTTTGAAAGATTGTTCCTCTTGTGTTGACGTTCGAGTTTCTTACAATCTGTTCAAGTATGATGTTGAAGAAATCGCATGACAGTTTGTCGCCTTGCCTAAAGCCTTTTTCGACATCAAAGGTCTCGGTGAGTTCTTTTCCGACCTTGACGGAGCAGCGTGAATTCTCCAAAGTCATCCTGCATAGTCGTACGAGCTTTGCAGGGATGCCGAAACTAGACATGGCTCTGTACAGCTCGTCTCTGTAAATACTGTCATACGCGGCCTTGAAATCGATAAAGAGGTGGTGAATATCGATATTATGTTCTCGGGTTTTTTCCAAGATCTGCCGTAATGTGAAAATTTGGTCTATTGTGGACTTCTCTGGTCTAAAACCACATTGATAAGGACCTATCAAGTTGTTGACGTGGGGTTTCAGACGTTCACATATTACAGCAGACAAGATCTTATAAGCGACGTTAAGGAGGCTTATCCCTCTGTAATTGGCGCAATTGTGAGGGTCTCCCTTCTTTTGGATCGGGCATACGATACTGAGGTTCCATTCATCGGGCATGCTTTCTTTCGACCATATCATGCAGATCAGCTGGTGCATGCTCCTTTCCAACTGATCTCCAGCTGCCTTGATTTGATTTTCCTTATATACTTGCTCGAAAACAGCACCCACAGCAAAGAAGGAAAAGTAGATTCCTGTCAAAATTCAAACTCTTGCAAAAGAGGTTTACCGACCGACACGATTTGGAGATTAGAGCTCTGAAATCACAGATGAAAAATCTCCAACGGCTTATTAAAGAAAATTATAAAATATCTATTTCATGTTTCTGGAACAATAAAATTCGGGCTGTGCATTTCAACAACCCGAGTATGTTTCCGGAAAAAAACAAAATATTTAGGAGAAAAGATCAAAATGACCTTTAGAGTATTAAACTTCAAAGGACTAAAGATAACGAAAACTTGCTTCAGACACTAGGAATAGATCCAGATGTCGCTATATTGGATGTTGACCACTTTATATTGGAAGCCTTCACCTATACCTTTACCTTCTCTTGAGTATCTTCCACTATAAAGTGGTCAACATCCAATATAGATTTGAAAAATTGCAATTCCAGTGTTAGGATAAAGGGAAACAATTCTTATTATGGATTCAGAAAACGCATCAAACTCGTTAGAGGTTGAATTGCTATCTAAATTGGGGCTTTTATAGATAAAACAATAGTGAATGATTTGCTTACGGACGGTGAATTTTAACCACATAATATTCGTAGTTGAACAGAGGCCGTATTGTGGTAGAAGTTGGTGAGCAGTATCATTTCGAACATATACGGCGAGGCCATGGGAGGAAAAGAATAATGGCACTAAGCTATATCCAGGCAAGTTGAACTCTGAGGGATCAGAATCAACACCCACCTGTGTTTCACTCAGTGCCAAAACAGCTGGCCTGCATTCTGCAGTGTGAGCGTACACAGCAAAGAAATTCGATCGCAACCCCTTCATGTTGCTAAATTCGACCCGAAACTTACCCGACATTACAATTCACAAACACACATAAAACAGAATATCAAACGCAGACGCTACCTAAGTCGAACCAACAAGTACCTATAGATTTCGATTAGAGAACCACAATCAAATTACTAGCGGTGTTATGCCCAGCCAGTAACTTGATTATGCTCCACCAACGGAACCAACACCGTTGATCGACTATTCGCCTAGCAAACACACAGCCACAGCATCTGCACAAACTGCATTTGATAAGAAAAATTCAAATCATAAGAAATGTGTGCAAATGCCGTGACTGCAAGAGTGGTTTCTTCACAAAAACCACCAACTTTCAATCCTTTAATAACTACCTGCCTTCCGTTGCAGGCACGTTTGATATTAATTTTCCTCTTGTGATCATCCCAAATCATCCACTTTATAGCCTCTGTGGACTGATTGTCAACGCATCTGGTACCCTTTTTTGGGTCCGATGGTGTTTGGCATCAGAAAGTTGCGTCTAAAATAGTAATAAATAGGTTGCCAGCTGATGCAATCGTAATAGATTCTAAAAACGGTTCAACGTTACATTCCGCAAGAAATAATTTTCTAAACTGTAGGCAAGCACCTGCTAAAATGTTGACATCACTCTTACAGTAAACTTCAAGTTCATGTCTCATATCGAAAAACTCATTTTGATGCTCTGAATACCACTTTAAAAAAATAGAGCGTTCTTCTGCTCTCATATTATTTGCGTTGTAGTATTCTATCTCCGGTAGTTTTCCAATATATTTCTCATTTTGTTTGGTATTGAAAAGATATGGGAATTGGGAAGTAACCATTCTTCAAAACAGGAGGTAGATCGAATGCCTTTGAGAGTTTTGATAAAGCCATAGGAAAGTAGTTTATTGAGTCAATAGATTTTACATTTCCTATTTGCATCTTTATTGTCTTTGTTTCTCGCATTATTCATTCTGGGATTATGCTGGTTTTCTCCAGAATGTAGTTTAAAACAAACTGGTGGTCGTATGCCTGGCCATTGTGATCAATTACAATCACTTTTTTGATTTGAATTTGTCAACAACATCATCTCCTTTAAGTACATTCAGTGACAATTTACAAGACAGACAGAAATATTAATCAGTATTTTCCACACAACCATAACATTTTTTTTTTGAAGACGCACAAATTTGGGTCATGTTTTTTAATCAGCGGATTTGTTGCTGATGTTTCTTCACTATCATTGCATATTTCTCCAATTACTTTTTCTTGACGACTTTCAAGATCATAAAATATATACAAGACATTTTTGAGATCAGGGTCTCTCATATCAGGCAGAATAAACAGAACAAAACACAAGTGTTCTTCGGGCACATGTGCTCTACAGTTCTTGCAAAAGAACTCACCACAAATATGCTTTCGACTTCCTCCGTATGATTGTTAACATTCACGGCATCTTTTACTTACTCAAAGATAGACTGACTTGATGACCCTTCATTTTATGGTTGTCGAAGCATTTTGTTCCTTTGAAATTTCGATTAAAGTCCTTACATAATATTTTTTTCATAATTACCTTGCATACTGGGGAATGTTGGCATTGCGTGCAAAGACCAGCACACTCATGGTAAACATTCTTCGTATTGTACGGCAAATAATGGCAAACCACGCAATTGTAACTGCAGGAAAATGCAGCGATTACAGAAGTTATTTCGTTGAAGTGATTCTCATAAAACAATAAATTAATTTTTTTGCTCTCACTGTCATTAGAAACGCCTTCGAAAATTACTTTGCGACCTTTGGCCCCGTGTTCGTACACTGTAATCTTGTAGGTTTTCAAAAAACTTTGGAACGATTTCAGCTCATCGATTCCACAACCAACAGATGGAATATTTACTTTAGAGTCATCCAGAAGTTTCAATGCTCTCTTTGTTTGTAATTTAACGATATCTCTTCTTATTTTGCGAAGATTCACTTCTTTGTCTGCGAATGCCATAGAAACAACCAAAGCTCGAGGCAGGCATAATTTGTCTGTGTTTATCCTCCTTCGTTTAGCATATTCTTCCTGAAAAGAAGTGAACATAACGTAAGGTTTTCTTATATTTCCTTGCCCTACTGGCATTTTCACAAAAGTAGCTGTTAAACAAAAATTGTCTGTGCTTATTCCTTCCGAGTTATCAAATGTTAACTCCGCACAGGTTTTGAAATTTATCCATCCACTTCCTCGTTCAAGTTCAAAGCCTTTTCCGCAAAAAGTAATCCCCACTTCGTCTGTTTGATTTAAATTTTTTACGACGAATTGAATCATTTCTTCTATTGCGCTCTAAATCCATTGAGTAGGTTTTTCATGTTGTGGAACATTTTTGATTGTAAAACCTATTTTGCGACCTTTCAAATTGAACCGCTCAGTTTTTATATGAGAGTCGCTCATGACTTTTATTTTCTGAAAATTATAATGAGAAGCAAATAAAAAAAAATGATTTAAATTTTTCAGTTTATTTTTATTCATCAAAATAATTCTTTTTGAGATGGCAACAATTTATTATCATTTATCACTATCAAAAAACAATTGAGGTAAATAGTTTACTTCTTCTTGCACTGGAAGCTTCTCTGTGTCCTCTTTTGCTTCGGTTTCTGCAAAATTATCTGGTCCAAAATCTCAACTGTTTGTTGTTGTTGCGGCTGCTGCTGATGCGGCTGCTGTTGCTGATAGTGTTCATGCTGTTGCTCATGCTGCTGTAGCTGCTGTTGTTGCTGAGTCTGTTGCGGTTGCTGATGCAGCTGCTGTTGTAACTGAGGCTGTTGCGGTTGCGGATATTGTTGCTGCTGAAATTGTTGCTCTTCTTGTTGCTGATGATGCTGTTGCTGAGAATGTTGCTGTTGTTGATATTGTTGCTGACCTTGTTGTAGCTGCTGAAATTGTTGCTGTTCTTGTTGCTGATGATGCTGTGGCTGTGGCTCCTGATGCTCGTCATCTTTCAGACGGAAATCATCTTCCACGAACATCTCCCCGTATGGCCCCACTACTTCCAAGCAGCAGCGGTCCAATTGCAGGACGTCTTTCTCGTCCAGCTGCAAGTTGCAACGTTTAGGGAGGAACACCTTTAAGAAAAAAAAGTGAGTCAAAAACGAACAGTTATAAATTTTTATTTTTTAATTACCTTGCATTCCTCCAGTTCAATGAGGATTTGCTCCCCAAATTTCGTGTTGCACCTCTTTGCTTTCAGAATGGGATATCCCTTTTTTTATCACCTACAAAAGATTTAAGATAGTGTTACGAAAATAAAACTCCACCAAAAAGCCCTTGGAATTCCGTATTCATTTATTTTCTGGCAATGCTGTTTGTGCTCAGTAGCGCTTTTAGTACTTACTAAAAACTCAGCGAAAATAAAGAATACCGGAAAGAAAGCAAAACGGGATAAAAGTGGGAACACGAAGTCTATTCGCCCATCACACTTTCTTTCCATCGTCAAAGTCCGTATCGAACAGACGTGAGTTCAGTGAGTGACAAGGAAAAGGTAAAAAAAAGGAAGTTTTTATTTTTGAGCAGGTGCGTAGGTGTAAAAATCAGCATAAATAATTGCAGCACTGAAAAATAAAAAAAACAAAACAAAAAGGAAAAGACTTAAAAGAAAGCAGATAAAATCAAATATTACGGAGTGATAGTGAAGGCAAAGATACTGTGGCAAAGGGTTTTATAATTGCTAGGCGGCAATCAATCCACGAAAACAATTTAGCCGCCAATTATTACCATACTCTTTGCGGTGATCCTACATTAAAAATAAAAAACAACATAAGATAAGAGCCACACCACTCACGTGCTCTTTGCTTCCATACGAAATCAAGGTCAACACGTGCGGGTGGTACTCAGTACATAACCCAAATTTGCGGCGGTGCGCGGCTCTCTTAAAAGCAACAGGACCCCGTTACGGTGACGTAACACTCTGATTTCAACAGCGGTGCGGAGACATAGTTGTCTAGGCTCTAAGAGACGTCTATACGCGCAGGACAAGCTTATATAGTTTAGCAACCAGAGTACTTGGATGAGGATAGTGATAGTGCGAATCTTCTAGGATAGAATTGTTGAATCCAGTAGATATTGGTGTAGGGGTGAAATAGCATATATATATATATATATATGTATGTATATGAGTGTGTCTGTAAATGGACTAAATTACATGAAAAGAAAAGAAAAATTTTCTATTTGCATAAGGTTGCAAATAAATAGTAGATATTAAACATCATAACGAGCTATCAAGACCGAACGAGTACCTGTTGGAACGAGGCTTTGTGCGCACAAATCATCGGAACCAGGATCAAACCATAAGTTTTTTGTATATTTACCTTACATGAGTACATGAACCTTTTTATTTACGATCTTATGCTATGATAAAACATCAATATATACGAAAATAAAGACCCAACAAAGGGGGTTATACATATCGTAGTGCATATATATATATAGATATACCGACCACCTTTACATTTATATAATTAATACCTAAAGTACCAAGTACAAAGCTATACAAACGAAAATTTACCTAATTGAAATATTATTATAAACTAAACTTTAAATTACAACACTTGAATAAGATAAAATCCTAAACTACGTTCCTAAACTAGTGATATAGTAAAAATAATATGAAAGTTAAGACAATAAATGTGAATTGATAGCGTAAATGTTATGAACATGAAAGAATAGTTTTTTTTTAAGGGGTCATGAACTGGTATAACTTGGTTTCAATGCACTAATTCTCAGTGAGTCCAAAATAGGGATGACTTTAAAATCGGGATACCCAAAGTTGTCAAGGTTAACCGCTTTGCAGTTAATATAGGGGTGGGATAAATGTATCCAAGGTGATATTACATCTGTCACCTAGCAAGCAGGTCATATGGTATGAATCTTTTCAGTCCGTCCGATGTCTACCAAATTAATAAATCTTGGTATGAATACTTTGTTATACGCGTCTTAGGCTTGGTTTTGAGAAAGAATCCTCCCCATTCCAACGAGCTAGTGTGAGCACTTGCAAGCATACCAAGTTACCTCTCAAAACCAAAGTACTTCAAGTAGAAATCGGCTAATGCAAATTATAGCCAGTCTCTCATGATTCAAGGACAAGTAACAAATGGCGCCCAACGTGGGGCTTGTCGCTAAGTGCAACACAAAATAGCTCCTATGATTTTTGGTCGTGAAAGATAGAATTAAGGAAAGTCCCGAGTTTTGCAGTCATATTTGCGATCCGTGTGCGTCTGAAATTTTAGCTTTCTATAACCAAAATTTTTTTTTCGTTTGCATAGTCCAACCGTTCGATTACAGTTTGGAAGGTTGTTGCATGCAGAATGTGATCGTGATATGAAAACAGAAATAGTAAGGCTAAAGTAAGATACAATATTCGAACTTTATTGCTACTATATAAAGAAAAGATTTAATGAAGGAACTGCTTGTAGAGTCCGTCCGAGTAATAACAACCAGTGCAGAAGTGAGAAGAGTTATAACAGTTCATACCCCTTAAGCGAGTTAAAAGAAAGAAAAAGAAAAAACAGAAATTTAGAAAAGTTCAAATACGTAGCAAAATATATAAACATTAGAAACAAATTTAAAATGAGTTCAGAGAAAGATACTAGAGCAAGAAGGAACCTTAATGCTTCTATTAGAGGTAGAGGAGGAAATACAGCCAATAGAATAAGAGGAAACCAAATTACAGGAGAAATTAATAGAATTCCTATAGAAAAAACAGTAAGAACACCACCACCATTAAGACAGCAAGAACAGTTAGAAAACATTGACCGATCAGTTGAGGTAGATCAAAATCAGGAAGGTATAACTGGAATAAATTACATTCCTGAAAGACCTAGTGGGTCTAATATAGCTTCACATTCTGTGGAGAATACCAAACCACCGTATATGACAGCATTCGAAAGAATTGTAGAGGCCAATCAAAGAACATACCTTAATGAGCTCAAGGCTATCAAAGATACTATAAGTGAAAAGTTTAATGATCTCAACATACACAGAAATATCCCAGCTTTTACCGAAATGTCTCATAACCAACCACCGATTTCAGAGTTTGAAAGGTTTTTGAATGCGTCAGGCTTAGCAGGTAATACAAGGTCACCTGAAATCCCAAACAACAACCAAATTTTACCGACAACATCAAGTCAATTGGTTCAAATTGATAAGTGGCAAATATCGTTTGATGGTTCAGGTAATATACACGATTCCCTTTTCAAGGTTGAAACACTGAAAGAAAGATCGCAATGCTCATGGAACAATGTAATGGCAAACTTTCACGTTCTTTTAAAGGACAAAGCCGAATCATGGTTTTGGTTTTTTTTAAAGAAAAATCCAAATGCTTCATTTGAGAAGCTTAAATATGCAATCGTCAAGGAATACGGTAGAACAGAAAATGATCATGATAAAATTATTAGAATGTTAGGAAGACGTCAAGGATATAAAGAATGTTTTGATGACTATTATACTTCAATAGTCACGATGAATGAAAGACTTCACGATCCGATGAGCGATATAAAATTGAACGAATTAATTAAAAGAAACGCAAAAGAAAATTTAGGAGCACTATTGTTTCCAATAAATGTCACCAGTTGTGATCATCTTAGGGATGTAGCACGCAAAGCTGAAGAATTCATTCAACATCAGAATGTTCAGAAATATCAAACCCCAAGAAGATATGTTAGCGAGCTAGTTGATAATAGCCCAAGTACGAGCAATGAAAAGGAACACTATTTTGATGAGGAAATAGCAGCTCTATCGTATCCGCAAAGAGCTCGAACTTCCAAAATAGATACCAGCAAGTTTCGATGCTGGAATTGTGATCAAATCGGTCATTCATTCTATGAATGTCCATCGCTAACGCGATTATTGTTTTGTTATCGTAGTGGTGAGAAAAATGTCACTACAGTGCAATGTCCTAAACATGCGGAAAACAATTCTGCGAGCGAGAAGGCCACCGGGGACTCTCGTTCAGCGACTCAGCGTTCCCCGAATCAATAAATACAGAAAGTACATTAGAAAGCCATAGGCAATCTAATGTACAAACTGCAACTAATAATTTGGAAGATAGGTTATTACCCAAAAGTATTTTGAAAAGACCAGAAGTAGTAGAAAAATCACCTAATGCAGATGACATTTTGAAGTTGTCATTGCACCAGAAAAAGTTAATTTACCAAACCGTTCGAGAAAGAATTTTTGGACCCCAAACAGAAAATTCAATTAAAAAGAGTATTCAAAAGTGTCGCGATCGTTTCAAGATGAGGAGAAATTATAAAATAATAGTGGAAAGTACTAGTATAACCGATAGTATAGATACCAGACCGTTTGTGAATGTGAAACTAGGCTCAGAAACTGTTTTGGCATTGTTAGACTCTGGAGCCTCAGTTTGTGCTTTAGGCAAAGATTCCACCGAATTCGTAAAAAGGAACTCCATAGATCTCAAAAGAATTAATCTGCAACTTAGTACGGCGGATGGTTCTAAACACAATGTTATAGGGTATTGTAAAATTTCGGTTACCTTTAATAATATCACTAAAGAACTAAATTTTTATATAGTTACGAATCTGCAGCAGAAAGCTTATTTAGGAATAAACTTTTGGAGAGAGTTTAAGGTCGCTCCACAAATCATATCCGAACTATCGGTTACGGAAAATGATACATGTGAAAGCCAAGACAAGTCACATGACCTCAATGCGTTACAAAAATATGAACTAGAACAAGCGATTTCACAGTTTCCGTCGTTTACTAAGTGTGGACTGGGTAGAACTAATGTAGGAGAGCATTTTATAGATACCGGGAATGAGGTACCCATTAAGGCTTAACACTATCCACTTTCACCTGTTCGCCAAGAACAAATGTATAAAGAGCTTGATAGAATGTTTGACTTAGGCATAATTGAAGAAAGCAATAGTCCATGGTGTTCACATGTCTGTCTGTTAGAAAAACAGGGGAAACTAAGGCTATGTCTGGATTCAAGGAAACTTAATAATAAAACAAAGAAGAGCGCTTATCCGTTAGCAAACATTTCAGGCTTGCTCAGTAGAGTTAAGAATACGATGTATATATCTATCATTGACTTAAAGCACGCATTCTGGCAATTCCCACTTGAACATAGTTCCAAGGAAAAAACCGCTTTCGCAGTACCAGGACGGCCACTAATGCAATTTGTTGTAATGCCTTTTGGCCTGTGCAATGCTGCCCAAACAATGACACAAATAATGGATAAGGTAATACCGGGTCGTCTGAGAGAGAATGTCTTAATCTATGTAGATGATTTGTTATGTTGTTCGGCTACATTTGAAAAACATTTAGAGTTGCTGAAGGATGTGGCAGAGTGCTTTAAAAAGGCTAACCTAACAATCAATATTGAGAAAAGTAAGTTCTGTCAAAAGGAGATTCAATTCCTAGGTTATATTATAAGTCAGGGAACTCTCAAGACCGATCCAAGTAAACTCGAAGCCATTACAACATTTCCAATACCAAAAACCCCTCGTCAGTTGCGTAGATTCATTGGTATGACTGGATGGTATAGGCAATTTATTCACGATTTTTCAACCATAGCTACCCCTTTGACTGATTGCCTTAAAAAATCGAAAGAATTTAAACTGAGTGAAGAAGCCGTTACAGCTTTCAATATGCTCAAAGAATCGTTGACCACAGCACCCGTATTGGCACAACCTGACTTTAGTAAACCTTTTGTGATACAATGTGATGCTTCAACTACAGGCGTAGGAGGAGTACTTTATCAGTTAGATAATGAAGAACGGGAACGACCAATCGCCTTCGTATCGCAGAAGCTAAACAAAGCACAGCGGAACTATACGGTGTCTGAGCTCGAATGCTTAGCAGCTATAATATGCGTAAAGAAATTTAGGCAATATATAGACGGCATGCCTTTTAAAATTATTACAGACCATGCTAGCCTGAAATGGCTTATGACCACAAAAGACTTATCAGGAAGACTTGCGAGATGGAGTCTTAAACTGCAAGGCTTTAATTTTGTCATGGAACATCGCAAAGGAAAGTTAAATGTTGTCCCAGATACACTATCACGTATCAATATGGAAGAGTTGTCAGTTATCCGACCTCGATTTGATATTGATCTAAAATCACCGTATCTATTTTCCGGAGAATATGAACAACTTAAACGAGAAGTTCTTGAAAATCAAGAAAGCCTTCCAGATACATGCGTTTCGGAAAATCTTATCTACCGAAGGGTGAAGTTTAGGAATGGGGTTGAGGATGAGGTAGACTTGTGGAGACTATGGTTACCAGAAGAGCTTACCTTAGAAGCTATCAAGAATGCTCATGATGGAGTTGGCTGTCATGGTGGGTTTGCAAAGACACTTGCTAGAGTCCGACTAAATTATTTTTGGCCGAGGATGGCAAAACAAATACAGATGTATGTACATAACTGCGAAGTATGCAAGAGCGTCAAAGCTCCAAACGCTACTATTCGTCCACCTATGGGTAGGCAAGTCGTGACAGAAAGGGCTATGCAACGTATTTATGTTGATTTATTATTGCCATATCCAAGAACGAAGATGGGTAATTCAGTAATATTCATAGCAATCGACCACCTGACTAATTTTATTTCCTTGAAGCCATTGAAAAAGGCCAGTGCTTCTCTTATTTCCAAGTTTCTCGAGGCAAGTATATTTCATACTTTCGGTACACCACAATATATACATAGTGACAACGGAAAACAATTTGTCTCAAAAGAATTTGCCAAACTGCTGGAAATTACAAAATCACCCATGTAAGAACAGGATTTTATAGCCCACAGGCTAATGCATCCGAAAGATTGTGATGCTTCTTTATTCCCAGCTGGGGTAGGGCTCAGTGGGACCAAGGTTTCTTCCCAAGGAAGCTCTAAAACTTGGGGGCAGTAGTCCAACTTCCAAAATGACGAGGCGAGACGAGTCAATTTACGAGTTACAATCTTATTTATTTTATAATTCTTCGAAAACAAATAGAAAATTAAATGAATTTTTACAATGTTTAAATTTAGTTGGTTTTCTCTTCAATTTTAGCACAGTGCGATTAGAGGGGTTGCGGCGCAGGTTCGCCGGCCTGGTACTTGCGGGCGCTTCGGCTGGATGACGCTTCTCCTTTAGTTCACGTCACGTATGTTATTTGCTTGGCTTTCGGACGGCACGGAAGT
The DNA here is from genome assembly GCA_949752695.1 of Melanostoma scalare. Classification (NCBI taxonomy): domain Eukaryota; kingdom Metazoa; phylum Arthropoda; class Insecta; order Diptera; family Syrphidae; genus Melanostoma; species Melanostoma scalare. The sequence continues at coordinate 98,822,265 of OX456985.1, read as the reverse complement.
TCGAACTCGGTACGAGGTTGAGTTGACCGGGGCGGGTTTTACTGACAGCTGCGCTCCTGTAATAATAAAAGAACGTAAATGTGATTAGGAACGTCGTCTATAGGAAGAGGCGACGCTTGATGGAACAACGGGGGAGGAGTGGCTGTAATGGCCACGACAGAGGAACTAACCGACGGCCTCTGTTAGGAGGAACTCCTTTTCGGTTAATTCGAGAATTTGTTTTTGCAAGTTTACACAAGCGGTCTTGTGCTTTGCGGTGAATTGATTGGCGGCCTCTGTTAGGAGGAACACTATTCCAATGAATTCGAGAGTAGTTGGGGAGTTGACTGGCGGCCTCTGTTAGGAGGAACACTATTCCAGTGAACTCAAATAATAATGTGAATTTGACTGGCGGCCTCTGGTAGGAGGAACACTATTCCAGCAATTTCACTCAGGACGGTCGGGGAATGGAGAAGATGAAAATTATTAAAGTTGTAGCGGTATTGCCCCTAACAACAAATAGTTGACAAATCTTCTCTGATTTTTCGGCAAAATTTCACCTCTACTTATTGATTTTCTGGTAGGGAGCGAGTGTGAGGTTTATCAAGCGAGTGTAATATTTACTCATCACCGATCATGCACATGCTCGGTTTTCGTGTTTACCTACCAAGGTCACTATACATACATTCCATGGCGAGCAGACCCTAGGAAAAATAAATTCGCTGGTCGATGGCAGCTTACGTGCCGCTGCTTGTTGGTATTTATTTTTGTATGGAGTCCAACTTAACCCGCCATTGGTGTCCTATGTGTCTGTGTGACCGGGTGTCATTAAAAACTTGAATAACTTTATCCGCCGTCATCCATTTTTGCTGTAGTTTCGAGTAGCTGCCGCATTACACATCCCCCATCATCAGCTTACGGCGAAAAGTCTAAGCGAGCACACGTTTTGTAATTTTAGTACTAACCCGGTGCATGAGACCGTGTGTCACCAAGTATGTAAGTAAAGAAACCACAGTCTGTGAGACAAGGACTATCAGAGATTTTAAAGTTGGACGATGTACCTGGGACTGCTGGTCCTTCAAGAAATGGCCGGTGCTTTGAGTGGGGATGGAAGAAAAATAGGAAGAGCTAGTACTTTTGTCATAAATGTCGAAAATATTTGTTCCTTCAACATGTAGTACCCTGTTGCACAGACTATTTGGCTGAAGAATAGCATTTTTTGAGATGTTATTTTTCTTATTTTTTATTTGAAAGGACACCAGTTTTTGTTATTTTATGAAAGTTCATAATGTCAAAAGACTAATAGACTAAACGTTTTTAAGTGAATATGAGTTTTTTTGTTTTTTACTTAATTTAAAAAAATGTATGTTCAAAGACAATGTGATTTTCAATACTATAAATAATTTTTTTTTAAATTATTAATAATGAAATAAAAGATCTTATGTTGATAAAATAGCTTTGTTTTACTATCAAAGAGCATAAATATTAAAAAAAAATTATTTATTAATAGCTCGAATTGAAAAAAACTTAAGTAGAAAACCCCGGTGCGTGGGACCGGCGTTACCAACGATGAAAGTCAAATTGACGCCACCAATGGCGGGTTAAAAAGTGTGCAAAACCGAATAATGTGTATGCACACATGGTGGGCTTTCGGCGGTTGCTGCTTAGAGGTGTGTATTTTCATGTGACTGCGTAGATTGTTTCTTGGTACCCGTAATACGGATGGTGTCGTGGCAAGTGGAGGGTGCAAAGCGTAGGGTGAGCGGTAAGTAGTTTGGCGGCGGCGCAGAAAATTGTGGCGTATCGTCACAGACCCCCCTTACTTTATAAGACGAAAACCCTCTCGTCTTCAGCATCTCATATAAAAATTACGAACTCTCTCTGCGATTTTTTTTATATATATTTTTTTTTTTTTTTATTATTATTTTTTTAATAGGAAAACCAATTAAACAAACTTCTTGTAAAAAAAAAACATTAACAAAACAAACTCATTCTTGAAGCACTTTAAACAAGTGTAAGAATAATACTAATAAGGGAAAAAAAATGCAACTCATAAATGCTCGGTCCTTTTAAATTTCGACTGCCAGCGTATTTCGTACTATTGCTGTTGGGCCCCTTCGGCGGCTCGTTCTGCTGCTCGTTTACGTTGCTGACGTCGGAGGAACGCCGCGCTAACGTTGATGCCGGGTGGTCTGACAGCTGAGCACTGGCTCGTGCGCGTCGGAGCGGCAAATAACTCGTCTGTTGGTTGGGTAGCGTTGCTTGTGATTGGCTTCTTTACCGGCGGCGGGGTTTGGACACAGGGAGCGTATCTAGCTGTCCTTGGGTCGCGTCGTACTTGTTCTGGCGTCATGCATGCGGCTGCAAGTCGAGCGTGAGCTCGCGGTGCGACTTCTGGGGGAGTCAGGTCTAGCTTATGCAGTACCCACCTTTGCGCCACCGGGGCGCGAGTTATGTTATTCGCCGCGACTTTACGTAAAAAAAACCAAACGTTACTTTTACACTATTTGACTTTATTGTTCAGACTCAAATTTAGAATGGAAATTGACAAGCTTTTATAGGTAACAAAAATGAAATGCAAAAGGAAATACAAATAAATAATAAGTTCAATAAAGGGTGTTGAGTTGCATTACTGCTGGTTGATCGTTGATGGGAATGTGCTGACTATGCTGACGGTTGTAGTTGATGGCTAGGGTCAGTGGGACTCGTGTGTAGACTCGTGTGTAGGAAAACGCTGACATTGGTAACTGAGGTTAAGTCGATGACCGGAGTCGATTGTACTCGTGTGTTGGCTATTGGATACTGTTTGTGTGGCCACATAACTCCTCCCCCCCTGGAGTTAGCTTACGGGTGAAGAGGCTGTAAGCGTCTTTTGCCGGGGCTAACATTATGTTGAATGCAGGAGCTGGTATTTGTTGATCGCTAGTATTGATATTGTAGGATGATGACGTCTTCGATTGGTTGGTAGTTTTCATATGGTATATTATCATAACAAATACTCCAATCACAGTTATAGTTGAAAGGACGGTGTAATTGATGACAATTTTCTGCTGGGTACTTCTTTGGAGATAGTGGATTGCTTCTTTGTTCTCGAAGTGATAGTTTTTTAGCGTCTGTAGATTAATGTTCTGCATCGGTGACGTATAGACATTGTTGAATGAAGTTGGGTAAATGTGCGCTTCTTCGTAGAAGAGGTTGTTCGTATTCTCGTACGTAATTTGGTTGACTTCAATGCTGCAGTTCAGGAAATTGATCAGAAATGTACCTTGGAGATATTGTTTTTCAGGGCCGCATGTTGATTTGATTTCTGTCTCGGGACTGTTCAGGAACAAAATGTAGTTTGGTTCTGGTTGGAAAATCTGGTGTTCATCTTCTACATCTAGGGTCTTACAGTGTGCTGGTCTGTTTGCGATCAAGTTGGCAATGCAGCTTGTTTCGATGACATCTTGGGTTGTTTTTGCTTTGCAGTAGAACACGTTTTCTATTTTTTCGCATTTTTTATCAAAATATTGAATTTCATTGTTGTTGAGGATGCAAAAGGGTTTAGTGGAAAGTAGTTTGTTTTTTATTGGAATAGGTATCAGGTGGAAAAAGGAGTATGTTTCATTCTTAAGGATGGGAATTTGGATGTTAAAAATTATATTTGAGTGATTATAATATGCCTGAAGTTCCAACAACTCATAGATGTGTTCGTCTGATTTAATATCAACTGATTGATTTCGTAAAGAATGGTATATGAAAGTTAATTCGTCGTTGCTAAGAATCTGTTTTGAAATAATATTTAGTTTAGCAAGGATTATGGATTCTGCTATATTAGCCAAATGGTTGCTCAATAGTTCTATGTTAAAATTAATCTGATTTAAATATTGAATATATCTGATTGAGTTTTCTTCTGTTCTGATTTTGTTTCCTAGCATTTTTTGGGTTTTAACTAAGTAGTTCTCTATAAGTTTTTGCTGGTCATTTATATGGTTTGTAATATTTTCGAATCTGTTAATCATTTCTTTGTTGAGCCTATCTTGATGACTTCCTTGTTCTTCAAAATGATCCTGTCTTTGAGTTAGTTCTTCAATTTTCCTATTAATATTTAGAGCATCGTCGGCGTCCATGTTTCCAGTTATGCTTTTCACAACTGTTCCTAGACCATTTATTAGTCCTCTCTTTCGCTTAAGTTGGGTGTCAAAGTTTGAAGTTTGTTTTGTAGTTGTCTGTATTTAATTTGTATTACCTTGAGAGTGTCGCTAAACCCGTCAATGGTTTTGAAGACCTCTAATGAGTTACCTATTGTTTTAATGTTTTCCTCGTATTTCTGAAGTTGAACTATATGTATTAAGTTTTTGTACGTCTGTATTGTCCTTGCAGTTCCTAGTTTTATTGTTAAAAGTCCGTGGTTGTTAGTCAGGTCTTGTATTTCCATTTTCTGTCCTGTTGTTGTTTGTGTTAGGCTTGTTACTGCTAACCTGAAATTTACGTTTTCTTTTAATTTTAGATTTGTGTAGTTTCTGATTGTTAATTGTAAGAACTGTAACTAGTCTATTATTTTTGGTTCTGTGTTTACTAAATCTTGGAGTGAGTTTGTTTCTTCTGTTTTCTTTCCTATATATGAATGATCCTGACTTAATAGTTTTTGGTTTTTCCCTATTTTGGTTTAATTTTTCTATATTTTTTATTACTTGTTCTCTTGATTTATCCCTGATGGAGGGGAATAATTCTGCCTGAAATTCGTTAAGCTTATTGAGGTAGTCGTGAACGTTATTGTATTTTATGTTTTTAAATTTATACGTTCTTCCATAAAATAGTTCATAGGGGGTTAGTTTAGTTGCAGAATGAATTGAGTTGTTGTATGTTATAAGAGTTTCGTTAAGTATGTCGTCATGGTGTTTTTCTCTGTGTTTTGCATAAATGATTCTATATATTTCTGTCAATGAGGAATGAAGTCTTTCAACTGGGGAGTTGCTACTTGACTGTTGTAATGATGTAATGTGTTGATTTATATTGTATTGATCAACAAAATCTTTAAAAACTGTAGAAGTAAATTCGGCTCCTTGGTCTGAAATTAATTTTGCTGGGATGCCGTGTAGGCTCATAAAATGAAGAAGAGATTTTATTATTGTTAAGCTATTTCTGGCTGGAATTGTGTAAGCAGCTGCAAATTTAGAGAATTTATCTATGATGGTGAGAATTTTTTGATTATTGATACTGTAAATATCAATGTGAACAATATCTAAGGGTTTTTCGGGGTTTTCTGGTATTTGATATTCTACTTTTTGGGGTTTCCTATCGTATTTCAGATTTTGGCAAGGCTCACAGTTGTTGATAACTTTGGTTATTTTATTTTTCATAAACGGAAAGAAAAATTCGCGCTTGAGGTGTGCATTGGTTTCGTTTATGCCCCTGTGGTTATTTTTTATGTGGTAATCATTAATTAATTTGTCTTGGTTGTCGTCTTCGAGTATGTCTTTTAGTATTTCTGTGCAACGTATTATTTTAAAGGCTTTGTTGTTGGAGAAATATTTTGAGTATACACTTTGGACGAGTTTAAATATTTCGTCTTCTGTGTATATAGCACAATATTTATTTGGAGGCATAAAATTTTTAAAAATGTTAATTATATCGTTTTCGCTAAAGTGTTGTTTTGTAATGGTTCGTCTTTGTTTGTTTTTAAACAACATCTTTAAGTCCATTGGTCTGTCGTGTTCGTTTCTTTTTAGTATAAGCTGTATGTTAAATTCGTTAAGTGGGCGTTCTGAAATGTATATGTGGTCGTCTAAATTTTCAATGGCTGAGTGGATTGTTGAACCGCTAGAGCCAGGATGAAGATTATTTATTTCATTGGCGTTTATCTCTATTTTGTTATTAGTTCCGTCTGTTTTTATTCTGCTAAGAGCGTCGGCGTTTAGGTTAAGTTGACCTTTTTTGTAGACGATTTCGTAATCGAACTCTTCTAATTTTAAACACCATCTTACTAACTTGGAGTTTGGGTCCTTGAGATTCATCATCCACTGTAGTGGTTTATGGTCAGTCACTATTTTAAATTTATGACCAAACAAGTAAGGTCGAAAATACTTTGTCGCCCAAACAATCGCCAAAAGTTCCTTCTCTATTGTCGAGTAGTTTACTTCTGTGTCTGTTAATGTTCTGCTAGCAAAACATATTGGCTTGTCACTACCTATGGTGCCTTGGGATAGAACTGCACCTATCGCGAAATTGCTGGCATCGGTGGTGAGGACAAAGGGTCGAGAAAAGTCGGGATATTGTAGTATAGGATCATTGATCAATAGATCTTTACACATTTCAAAAGCCATAACGTACCTTTGGTTAAGGTCTATTGTTTTACCTTTTTTGAGACATTCTGTAAGAGGTTTCGTGATCTTCGCAAAATCTTTAATGAATTTGCGGTAGTAGCCTAAAAGCCCTAAAAACGACTTAATCTCTTTCTGGGTTCTTGGGATTGGAAAATTTTTTACTGCTGCAATTTTATCCGGGTTGGGTTTTACCCCGTCCCTTCCAATAATATGACCAAGGAACGCTGTTTCTTTATGAAGAAATTCTGTTTTTTCTAATTGGACTTTAAAGTTAAATTCTCGAAGTCGTGAAAATACTTTGTTTAGGTTTTCGATATGTTCCTGGAGGGAAGTGGAAAAGATGACTATATCATCTAAATACACCAAACATATTTTGTCAATAAGGCCATTAAGTACGTGGTCCATGACGCGTTGAAACGTTGATGGCGCGTTTTTTAGCCCGAATGGCATTCTTACGAATTCGAAATGTCCACCTTCAACGGTAAATGCAGTTTTAGGTATATCTTTTGGGTTCATCTCTATCTGATGAAAACCACTGGCTAGATCTAAGGTAGAAAAATACATACATTTCCCTAACTTGTCTAGAATCTCCGTTATATTTGGCAGTGGGTACTTGTCACTTATAGTTTTTTCGTTAAGACGACGAAAGTCAATGACGAGACGCCACTTTTTTGTTGGTATGTCTTTTCCTTTTGGGACTACCCATACTGGGGAGCTCCAAGGTGAATGACTTGGTTGGATTATTCCTTGTTTTAGCAAATCTTGAATTTGCTTATGTACTTCCATCTTGTGTATAAACGGGTATCTGTATGATTTTGTGTATATCGGGATATCGTCACTTGTAGGTATGTTATGTTTAACCGCGTTAGTAAATGTAAGTGACTGCCCTTGTTGGAAAAAAATATCTTCGAATTGTCTGCAAAGTTTTATTATTTTTTGTTTCTCTTCTGAGTTCAAATGATCAAGCTTTAGTGAATCTATTATATTTGTACTTTTTAAGTTTTTGTCTTGAGAGTGCGAATGTGCTTCGGTAAAATTAACTTCACAATAATCTTTGTTTGTATATTTTGAAACTTTTATGGGTTGTTCAAGAAAAATGGTTTGTTCTTCGTTTGTTGCATTTGTAATTTCGAGAATAGTGTACCAATCATTTGCTTTATAAATTCCTTCCGAAATGTAAACCTTTGGTCTTATCTCGGTTTGTTTTATGAGGATGTCACCATTTTGGGTGTCGACGGGAAGGCGACACACCATTTTTGAAAGTGGAGGGATAGAATATCGGGAAGATGTAAAGTTAGGCTTGAAAAGGAGAGGTACGACAGAATTTCTTGTAATAAGTATATGTTTTTCTAGGTCTATTTTTGCTTTAAGTTGTGTAAGGATATCGAGGCCAATAAGACCATCAAAATATCCATGGAACTTGAATACTAGGAATTTAAATGTTTCGTGTGTTTTGAATTCTGTGAAGGATGGGAAAGTTATATTTTTAGTGACAATGTGATCTTTAAAAATGGTTTTTATAACAGTATGTTCGATGGGAGATTGTTTTTTAGGATCGGCGAATTCGGGGTTTAAAAAGGATGATGATGCACCCGTATCGATTAAGAACTTTAGTGGTCTTCCGAATGGGGATGCAATGTTTATATAGGGTAGAATATTACCATGTTTGTTGACATCTATGTACCCGATGGGTTCGCAGAGGCGAGTTCCCGAAAATTTACAGTGTCTTCGAAGCTTTCACTTGTATTTTGTTCGTATTCGTTATCGCAATATGCATCTAGATTCTGGTATGGATCTCCTAAATCTTCTACATTTATGTTATGAAGTTCTCTATTATTTGTTTGTTTAAGAAAATTGGTAGGAGTTCTGTTATCCTGATGTTGTGTTGGGGATCTAAAGTTTGTATACGTTGTACCCATTTCCATTGGTTCTGGAGGAGGTAATCTCTGCCTATTGGAGAATTGTCCGGAACCATTCTTAAAATAGTTATTATTTTGTTGTCTGTTTTGAGAGTTGAAATTATCCAATCTGTTAAAAACTTGGTGGTTTTGTCTAGCATGAGGGTTTTGTGTTATATGACCATTTTGTCTAAATTGATGAGGGTTTTGCCAAACTTGAGTGTTTTGTTTAATTTGGTAGTTTGAATGAGGGATTTGTTGGACCAATCTTGGGGAGTTTTGAACCTGTGTATTAAAATATCTGGGAGTTGAGAATTTCTTTTGTTGACTAAAGAATGTTGGTTCATGTTTCATGTATGCAATGTTTTGTTCTTTTGTGCAATAAACAAAAGATTCCGCGAGACTGATTGGTTTCATTGCTCTTACCGTGGAACCAAGTGGTTCTCTGAGCCCCGTTAGGAAGGTGTTAAGACACATTTCTTTATAAAGATTGTTTTTAGCGGTTATTACGCTAGCTTCTTTTTCGTGAATTTGCACATGATTTATCATGGCTGCCTGAATTTCTATTATCTCGCTGTAAAATGTCTCCATTGTTTTATTGTTCTGTTTAAGGAAGTGAAGGTCTCGTACAAGTGAAGTTTCGTTTCGCTTGTCAGAGTAATGGCTTATAAGATTGTCCTTAATGTCTACCCAAGACAATGGGGTTCCATACACATTCAGGATTTCATTGGCCTCGCCGATGACCTTATTTCTAACTGCCCTAAGTATTATTCTACCTATATTGGTACCGTTAACCTCGGTAAAAAGTAGTAACACTTCTTCTACGTTCCTAATAAATTCGAACAACAATCTGGGATTGCCGTCGAAAGTGGGAATGTCCTTCACAACTGGAGGAATCTTAAGAGAATTTAAAAAATTTAATGCTGCTGCCGCTGCTGCAGCGTTATCTTGGTTATTTGCCATTTCAAATAGATATTTAATTCCTAAGTCTTCAGACTGTTCTATATCTAAATCAGATTGATTTGTAAGTATTATATTTTCTAATTTATTGGATTCACTTAATCTATAGTTATTGGAGCTGACACGTTTTCTTGTTGGGTAGGGATTATTTTTTGTTTTTGGAACTCTGGACATTTACACTTTGAAATCCAATATAATGACTTACATGAATAGTACAATTTCCATCGTGTTTCCACTGTTAAAGCGTTTTTCGTTGCTGATGTCTTCTAGTTTGTCCACACACTGATATGTTTTAGTTGATGAAAATCTGCTTCCACACACTTTCAGATGTTTTAGATGAAGTAATGTTTTTTCCTTTTTCTGTTCACTCACTCTTATTATATCTCGGAGGTGTCTTTTGTTTTGTTAATGCACTTTGATGCTTTATTAATTAAAAATTTTTTTTTTTTTTTTTGCCCGTACACCGATTATTATTTTTAATTCGATAAACCTTCGAGAAAAAAAAAAATTCACTGATTTTGTTTGATTCTTACGAAAGTATTTTTATTCGATAATCCTTCGAATTTCGCGACTGGTTCTTTTTGCAGAATACTATTTCGATGTTCCTTCGAATTTGTATTGCTTATTGCTCCGTTCCGACTGCGCCAGTTATGTTATTCGCCGCGACTTTACGTAAAAAAAACCAAACGTTACTTTTACACTATTTGACTTTATTGTTCAGACTCAAATTTAGAATGGAAATTGACAAGCTTTTATAGGTAACAAAAATGAAATGCAAAAGGAAATACAAATAAATAATAAGTTCAATAAAGGGTGTTGAGTTGCATTACTGCTGGTTGATCGTTGATGGGAATGTGCTGACTATGCTGACGGTTGTAGTTGATGGCTAGGGTCAGTGGGACTCGTGTGTAGACTCGTGTGTAGGAAAATGCTGACATTGGTAACTGAGGTTAAGTCGATGACCGGAGTCGATTGTACTCGTGTGTTGGCTATTGGATACTGTTTGTGTGGCCACATAACTCGCGCCGTATTTCGGGAAGGTGGCTGGTACTGGGTACTCCGATGGCCGCGAGCCGCTCAGCCCATAACTCCTCGGCTCGGCGTTTAGTTGCCCGCACCTGTGCCATGACGTGCGGTGGGGATAGCGGAGGGTGAATTGGCGCGGCTCCGGTGCTCGGTGGTCTCCTAGTCGTTACACGGCGAGATGTTGTGGGCTGTGCCGTCTTTCCCCCCAACGTGACTACTACGGTGGTAGCGTCTCGAGGTGGAGGTCGTGGCCGGGCCGGGGCGGTACGTTTGTGTTGGCATGGATCGGCTGATGGCGGAGCTGGCATTGTGTCGAGGTTTAATTTGGGGTTGGCTGCCGGTCGTGTTATGGAGTTGGTTCTGGTGTCGGGAAGTAATAGTGATGTTAATTTATTTTGCCCGTAGTGCATGTCACTTACCCCTTGGATGGTCGGTCCTAGGCTGCAAAATGCTTCCGTCACGGGGGAAATCTGTGCTTCTGGTCGCTTCTGGGATGGTCTGCTCGTGACGGCGGTTGAGGACTGACTGGTGAGACTAGAAGTAGAAATCATTGATACGTCTTGGCTGGCAATATAATTTTTAATATCTCTTACATGGGCCCGAACGTTCGTGATGTTGCCTTTAGTGTCTCTTTTCCGCAATGCCACAATAACGGGAGAGAGTATTTTTGTTACCTCGTAAGGTCCTTCATAGCGAGGAGCTAATTTCTCTGCGAAATAGTTTACTCCTGAAGAGAGAACTCGGTGACGTTTGTAGACCTTATCGCCGACCAGGGGGCGCCAGGGGCGGTGTCGGAGGTTGTAATGTTTCGCTTGTGTTTGAACAGCCTGCTGGAGACTTATTTTAACGAGTTCGAATAAATCTTTCATGCGCTCTACTCTTACGTTGATATCGTCTATCGATCCATCGCGGCTATCCTCTTTCCCCATGGCACTGGGCATTCTTAATTCTCTACCGAAATTTAACAAGGCCGGAGAATAACCAGTTGATTCGTGGCGGCTTGTGTTCATTGCAAAGGTTAATTCGGGGATGTGATCGTCCCAATGTCTTTGGTTGCCTTGGATGTATTGGGCGATCATTGTTTTCAACACGCGGTTTACTCGCTCGGTCGGATTCTCCTGCGGAGTGTACGGGGCAGTGAGGCGATGAACTATGCCTAAATCGGACAGCAACCCTCGGAATGAATGGCTGATGAATTGGCTCCCGTTGTCGGAAAGCACCATTTTCGGAATTCCGAACCGAGTGAAAACTCTCTCACGGATGGCCTTCATCAAGCTTACGGTAGTTGCAGCGGGAAGGGGAACGGCTTCTACCCACTTAGTGAATTTATCGGTAAAAACCAGGATCACGGTGTTGCCTTTCATCGACCGAGGCAGGGGCCCTACGAAGTCTACGCTTACTACCTCCCACGGCCCCTCAGTTTGAGTCGTGTGCATGAGGCCGCTGGGTTTTTGTTGGGAGGGCTTGTATTGGTTGCAGGTTTGGCAGTTGCGGACGTATTTGGCGATATCGCGACACATCCCCGGCCAATGATACTTTAACATAACGCGGGAGGTGGTTTTGGCGATGCCCAAATGCCCAGCCGTCACTACGTCGTGGTTTTCGTACAGTACCTGGGGTCGTTCGGCGAGGGGTACGCACAATTTCCAATCGTCGGTGCCAGGGTCGGACAACGGGTTGGTGCTGGTGAAGCGGCGGTACAGTCGATTGTCGGCGATACGGAAATCGGGGAATTTTTCGGGTGTTTGTCTCACTTGCTCGTATTTAACCTGGACCCATTCGGGATTGGCGTCTCGCATCACGGCTAGTCGGTCGATCTCGGTTATTGTCAGAGGGTCCCGCGATAGTGCGTCCGCCACTACGTTTAACGCTCCTTTCCGGTACTGGATGTCGAAGTCGTACTGTTGTTACTCCAAGGCCCACCTTGCCAATCTTCCCGATGGGTTTTCGAGCGAGTGCAACCATTTGAGCGAATGGTGGTCGGTGATGTCGTTGAAATGATATACTTCTAAATAAGGGCGCATCTTACGTATTCCCCACAGAATCGCTAGACATTCTTTCTCGGTGGCAGCATATTTTACCTCGAGATCGGTCAACGTTCGGCTGGCGTATGCGATTACCTTCTCGTGCCCTTCTGACTTTTGTGTCAATACCACGCCCAGACCATATTGGCTGGCGTCGGTCTGTAGCGTGAATGGTTGTGAAAAGTCGGGACATGCTAACACGGGCGCTTCTGTTAACCTGGTCTTGAGCATGTCGAAGGCAGCCTGCTGCTCTTCTGTCCATACCCATTCTGACCATTGTGTCATATCGGTAGATTTTTCGTCTTCCGTCACGGTAAAAAAGGATAAAGTCCCCAAAAGAACTGTGTGGCAATACGAGAAAGCCAATTGGGACGGACTGAATAATTTCTTTCGAAATTTTAATTGGTCATTGTGCTTTCTCGACGGAAACGTTGATGCATCAGCTGATATGATATCTAACGTAATTCTCAACGGCATGAGAAATTTTGTTCCTCACAGAATAAAAAGTATCATCCCCAAAGAAAATTCGTGGTTTGATTCAAGCTGTAAAGAGGCGATTAGGGATCGAGAAAGTAGTTTTCGCAAATTTAAAGATAACCCCACTGTAGAAAACCGAAATTTGTTCAAACGGGCCAGAAATAGCTGTAATGCTCAGATACAAAAGGCTAAGTTTTTACATGACCAAAAAGTAAGGCAAAAAATACTATTGTGTCCAAAAGGAAGTAAAAACTTTTGGTCTTTTGTGAAGAACATTAAGAACTCGACCACGTCATCGGTCCCAACGCTCGTCTTCAATGACTCTCCGTATGTCAGCTCCATCGACAAAGCCAATTTGTTGGCAGCTCAATTTGCTGCCAACTCGACACTTCCTTATAGCATAGTGGCTCCACCTGAGCTCGAGTCTGCAAATTCTTTGATGCAGCAGATATTTTTTCGAACTAGCTTGGTTGCGAGAGTCCTTAAAGATCTCAACATACATAAATCCGCTGGTCCAGATGGTATCCCCGCCGTTATTCTGAAGAGGTGTTCTTCTACGCTGGCAAAACCACTGCGTAAACTTTTCCATCTTTCCTATTCTGCTGGGATTTTTCCGAGCAGATGGAAAACTGCATTTGTCCAGCCCGTCCCTAAAAAAGGCGAATCTTCCTCCCCTTCCAATTACCGTCCAATTGCACTAACGTCCCTTCTTTCCAAGGTCATGGAAACGTTGATAAACCGTCAACTTATGAAATATCTTGAAGAACGAAAGCTTCTTAATGACCGTCAGTACGGCTTTCGTAGCAAACGGTCCACTGGTGATTTGATGGCTTATCTCACCGAAAAGTGGAACCAATCTTTACATTGTTTTGGAGAAAGTAAGATTATTGCGCTTGATATTTCTAAAGCATTTGATAGAGTTTGGCATCAGGCTCTTTTATCGAAAATGCGTGCTTTTGGTATCGATGAGTCTCTTCTTCGTTGGATTAGAAATTACCTTTCCGACCGTTCAATACAAGTTGTGTTGGATGGCTTCAAGTCTGATACCCACTTAATAAATGCTGGTGTGCCCCAGGGCTCCGTTTTGTCTCCGACTCTCTTCCTCATTTTCATTAATGATCTCTTGTCTGAAACTTCTAATCCTCTCAACTGTTTTGCTGACGACTCGACCCTCAGCTTTTCATATTCGTTTCCAAATTCACGTCCCTGCTCTTCGGATGTGGAACTGGAACGGTTGCGTATGATAAGCTCATTGAATTCTGACCTTGACAGCATTGTTGCATGGGGTCTTATGAACCGAGTAGAATTCAATGCTTCGAAAATTCAATGCTGTCTCTTGTCGTTGAAGCTTAACATTCCCCCATTGCCATTATCCATGAATGGTACCTGCATCGAAGAAACCGAAAAGCTGTCAGTACTTGGTATGTGTGTAAACGATGATCTTCGTTGGAACGACCACATATTTGAAGTCGCCAAAAACGCTGCTAAATGCTTAGGTTTCTTGAGACGATGCAGGAAGTTCTTCACCCCTTCTGATCTGGCTACAATTTATAAGGCCTTCATCCACCCAAAACTGGAGTGTAACTCCCATATCTGGTCAGGCGCTTCTCAAACATCTTTGCGCCTACTTGATAGGGTACAAAATAGAGCGTTAAAATTGATAGGTGATAGTTCAATCGTAGAATCGATTGATTCTCTTGAACATCGACGAAACGTTACCTGTCTCACTCTCTTTTATCGCTTTTTTTACAAACAGTGCTCTAGTGAAATAGCCAGTTGCATTCCTCCCCTGAAACAATTTAGCCGCAACACCCGCCTCGCTAGGAATGCTCATCAGTTTTACCTTGAGCCCAACTTCGGACGTACTGTCAAGTATAGAGATTCGTATTTCAGTCGCACCACCCGAATGTGGAATGCTTTACCTGGCTCTGTATTTCCCCTTCATTACGATTCACAAAGGTTCAAAAGCAACGTGCATCGGTGTCTCCTTTCAAATCCTCTCCTATTTTCCTAAATGCTCGCACTGTGTTCTATAACATTATAAGGGTATTCATAACCCCTTGATGTGCGCGTTAATTATAAAAAAAAAAAAAAAAAAAAAATACCCATTTAGTTGATTTCTTCAAGAGGGACGTGAGGGGTGTTGCGATGGTGGAAAAATCTCGAATAAACCGGTGATACCAGGAGCAAATGCCTAAAATACGCCTGAGTTCTCGTACGCTCGCAGGTGCCTTTAAGTCTCGCACGGCGGACACTTTATCAGGGTCAGTACTAATACCGTCTTTGCATATGACGTGCCCTAGGTACTTCAGGCTAGGCCGGCAAAAGTGGCATTTGTCCGGATTTATTTTTAGATTTGCGGCGCGTAATCTTTGAAATAACTCTCTCAAATGGCGAAGGTGGTCGTCGAATGTTTTGCTGATTATGATTATGTCGTCTAAGTACACCAACACATGATCCTCCATATCGTGCCCGAAGATTTCGTCCATGGCCCTTTGGAATGTAGCTCCGGCCGAGTGTAACCCACAAGGCATTACATTCCACTCGAACAAGCCGCGGCCTGGGACGGTGAATGCGGTATACGGACGGCATTCGGCTTTCAACGCGATCTGCCAATAGTATTGTTTGAGATCGATGGTTGATAGGTATCGAGCTCCACGCAGCTTGTCTAGAATAGACGAAATGTATGGTAAAGGGTAAGCGTCTTTAAACGAAATTTCGTTGAGCTGACGGAAGTCAACGCATACCCTCCATGACCCTTCCTTCTTACGTACAAGTACTACCGGCGAACTATACGGGCTTTTGGACGGGCTGATTTTCCCTGATGCTAATAAGTCGTCGATTTCCTCATTTATGATTTGCTGCATGGCGGGGTTGCGCCGATGTTTGTTTGAACGGCTCGGTGTTCTTCAAACGTATGACGTGCGGTAATACGGTGGATATACCCTTTGTCTCGTTAAATCGAGGTAATTCTTCGGCTAGAAATTCCTTTAGGCGGGCGTCCAGTTGTTGGTCTTGTTTTTCGTTTGTACCTTGCTGGCATCCCAGTTCTTCGGTGAGCGCACATAGGATATCGGGCGACCGGGGGCTCCTCTCTTTTCCACTGGAGATTTCCTGCCCTCCCAAAGTTAATTTACAACCCGCCTGGCCTAAGAAATCCATCCCCAGAATGGCGTCCTCTGCTAAATTAGGCACGTACAAGGCCTCACCCGTAATCGTTCGGTTATTCACGTGCAAGCTAATGCTGTAGTGTTCTGACGTTTGTGTCGAGTGACCGTCAGCTAGCTCGACAACGTGTGCTTGGTTCCGTGATGGGATACCTAACCGTATGCATTCGTCTCTAAGTTCTTTGCCGATAAAGGATCGGGTGGAGCCGGTATCCACTAAGGCGAAATAAGTTTGGTCGGCGGTGGGTATTCGTATGAAGAGACGGGGGTCAGTTCTGACCGCTATCCGTGCCACTGCGACTGGGTTCTGATGGCACGGCCATCCGTACCACAAAAAGAACAAAACAACCGGAACGGCCGCCGGCAATCCTTTTTCATGTGCCCCCGCTGCTTACACTGCCAGCAGTGGGTGTTCCTGTTGTAATCAGTGCTCGGAGGTGACGGTACTTGGCCGTGCGGTACTATAGCGTCGGCCTCTGTAAAGCGTGCGGGCGGCGGTATTCTTACACGGGGGACGGCGAAGGGATTAGACTTAGGTGGGGCTGCGGCGTTTTTAGTATTTTAGTATTTTAGTATTTATTGATGTAAGTATCTCTGTACATTTGAGAATTATAAATTCTTATAGAATACATACAGGTTCAGTTGTGGATAGAGTGAATATTAAGTTAATAGTTGAGAAAAACATAAGTTTAAGTACACAGGAAGGATAATTAAAGATTTTAAAACAAGTGAATACATTTAGGAAAATTTCAAATACTTTAAAGCTTGCAAAATATAAAAGATATAAAAAAAAAACATGTTTATAATGCATTGTAGTATTATTAATCCATTAGAGAAATTTCAGTTTTGATTGGAGAAAAAAGAGAATATTGCAGAGGGCAGTTTATTGAGGTCAACATAGGACCTAGTTATAATAGGCAAGTGATTCCATAAGCAAATAGCATGAATGAAAAATTGTCTTCGCGAAATTAAACAAGTGTGCATAAGAGGTCTCAACGATATATAGCGATTGGATCTATTCACTGTTAGTTTATCAAATAGATATTTAGGCTGTTTTCTGTATATAAGATTAGCTAAGAAGGTGCAGCATTTGTATTTGAAGTAGCTTTCTAGAGTACATCCCAGAATCTGGCGAGCTTCAAAGGAAATATGATCGTATCTACGGAGGTTAAATACATACCGGGCAATAGAATTAAAAGCCACATTAAGTCTACGAAATGAGAAAGAGTCCATATCTGGGAAAATTTCACAACCATATGTCAAAATCGGAACTAAAAGCGCTTTTGCTAACTTCATCTTAATGTTTATTGGTAGAAAATGTCTACTCATTGAAAGACCACGCAAGGAGGCATATATTTTCGATACTATACAAGTTATATGATCATTCCAAGATAATCTGGTATTGAAGATGATTCCAAGATTTTTTATTTTGGTGACATATTCAACTTGCACCCCTCTCAGAAAAATGGGTGGAATCTCATCAGGATTGAGCTCGCGTTTGAATATAGGCATTGCTTTGGTTTTTGTTGGATTCAAAGTTAATCTATTTAGAATAGACCAATTGGCAATAGCAGATAAGTCATCATTGATCTTCGTAGTTCCATCCACTTCAAGACCTAATGGAAAGCTATAATAAAGTTGGACATCGTCGGCATATATATGATATTTACAATGGGATAAAACAGACGGTAGATCATTAATAAACATGGAAAATAGAAGAGGACCAAGAATTGATCCCTGAGGGACGCCAATCGTTACGGGACGGAGTGACGATAACTGATTATTATTGAAAACGGCTTGCGTACGACTGGTAAGGTAGGACAATACTAGTTTAGTAGAAGAGTTGGAAAAGTTGAACAGGTTTGCAAGTTTACTACATAAAATAGAGGGAATAACAGAATCAAAGGCTTTAGAAAAGTCAAGTAACGTTAGGATGGTCAATTGATTGTTCTCAATAGCTATTCGAATATCATCCGATACCTTCAACAGAGCCGTTATACAGCTGTGTCCTGATCGGAAGCCAGATTGAAGAGGACATATAAGTTTTTTGTTTTCAATGTGAGCTTTTATTTGGCCGCTTATTAAGGATTCAAAGGCTTTAGAAAGAAATGGAAGCACTGCGATGGGACGGTACTCATTTGTCTTACCACTTTTTAAAATTGGGATAATTTTAGCTGTTTTCCATAAATTTGGGTAATTTGAAGTTGTAATGATATGGTTAAAAATGTGGGTAATGTGGGAAAGTATTATAGAAAGAAGTATTTTAATAAAGTCAGGATGGATATTATCTAGGCCAGTGCTTTTAGATTTAATAGAAAAAATTGTTTTTCCAACACATATAGGATCCACCACAGACAATGAAAAACTATCTTCAGAATTATTCGAAGAAACATCAGCAGGATAAGGGTTTGTTGAAATAGTCCTTTCGTTTATAAAATTAGTATTTAGATCTTCGACATTAATGTTATCATTGAGCCTAAACGAACTTTTACTTAGTCCAATCTCACGTAACTTGTTCCACAAAAACTTAGACGACTTGTCTGAATTAAACTGATTTTTGTAAAAATTGCAGCCAAACCTTTTCCATCGACGATAGACAGAGTCTCTTTGTTTCATAACATTCATAATGGAACTTGACATCCAGGGTTGGTTGCGGTCTCTAATTGTTCGAGTTTTTAACGGCACATATTTATCGAATAAGTATCGAATGTTATTATTAAATATACAGACTTGCTCATTAGTGTCAGGGGTAGTATATATACTTTGCCAACTTAAAAGGCTGCATTCATTAAGGAGATTTAGCACATTGATATTCCGAAAATCACGATACTCGAACGAAAGATTTGGCACAGTGTTTACATTCACATCTAAAATACAGAAAACAAGATCATGGTGCGAAAAAGCAGGAGCAGACAGCTGTTGATAATATTGTGAAGGATAAATTCAAAGCATTCATAGATTCTTTTAGGCGAGCACTATACGAATTGTTGAGCAAGTTAATATTAAAATCTCCACACACTACAATTTTTGGTGTAAGGTCACTAATTTGCTCTATAACTTCGGAGATATTAATATGGTTGGCAGTATTAGGAGGAGCATAAATGGTTCCAATGATTGTTTTTTGTTCGCCGCTGAAAGCCTCTATAAAAACGTATTCGTAAGGATGCGAGTCAGATGAACTAAACAACACCCGAGATTTAATGTGGCTTTTTATGTATATTGCAGAACCACCACCAACTCTTTTATGGCGGTCAGCACGATATGGTGGTTTAAAACCGTGTATTTTAAATAAATTCTCATTCATACTAGAACTCATCCAAGTCTCAGACATACAAATGACATCCATCAAACTATTTTCAAATACAAATCGGAACTCATCAATTTTGTTTACTAGACTTTGTGCATTAATGTGGCAAACACGAAGTCCGTTTTGTCGCTTGCACATAATGTTAACTAACGTTTTCAAGTGTTCATTCATAGCTCTGTAATCATGCCGTGTAGGAAAAGAGAAAAAGAAAAAACAAATAAAGGGTAAAAAATAACTGAAAGATCTCTAGATTATCTAAAAAAAATAAAGCACAAAGAAAAATTAAGAAAAAAAAATTATAAGTTAAAAAGAAAATATGAAATTAATCAATGAAAACAAGAAAAAAATTGAAATTAATATGAAATTAGGTTGCATTAGCATTAAGTTGAATGTTGTTCTCGTTGAGTAGATTCGTTGACATTAATGTTTTCCCCATCACGTCCTCGTACATCTCCCAAATCTTCCAAACAGCGTATTGTGGTCGGAGTATGATTAGATAAGAAACGTACGCACACAAGGCCATCAACAATAAAAACATCAGAGACGAGCGATTTTCGTTTTAACTTAAGAGCTTCTCGTTGCAGCAGGTGATTTCTTTTAGTTAAGCTTTCGTTTATAAAAAAGCTTTTAGAAGAGTTGATGCCAATGTCATGGAGTTTCAGTGTGGATTTGCAGTTTTTTCGGTAAATGGCAACAGCTTTCAACAGATTAAGTTTGGCATGTTTGTCTACAAATTTCATGACAATGCATGCATCAGAGTTCATTGTTGGGGTCTGCCGTGGCGATCTGGCTCGAAAAATTGTTGTCAGAGGGGGAGGAGAGATATTAAGCTTCGAGCATAATGTCTGATACATGTTGGTTAGATTTTCATTTTGTGTTTCTGGGATGCCAAATATAACTGCATCAGAGCAAATTTTTTCTCTCTCGAAACGATCAACAAGTCCGTCTAAGCGAATACACTCGCGTTTGATTTCCAGTACCTTTTGTTCAAGTTCTCGTTTGATTTCACTTACTTGTGTACGTAATTTCATTTCCAGCGCTGAGAGTTTTATATCCATTGTCTTATTAAAATCATCACCCCATTTCTCCAGTTTCTTCTCAATTCTGCTCCATAATTTGTCAGCAACACTGTCGGCATTATTAATTACAGTATTTCTGGGTGAACTCGAGCTTTGTTGTTGCAGGCGATTGGCTCTCGTTTCTGACGGCATTTTTGGTTTTATGAGTGACAAAAACAAAATGCGAGATAAAATACTTTGTGAAACACTTTTATGATGTTACTTGCAATATGTTACAGACTAGTGCACTTCGCAGATAATTTAGGAAAGAATCAAGCAAGAACTGAGGTTTAAGCAAAGAAAGAAAGATAGAATAGAGGACGTAAATGAGCTGACTTCTATTCACTCCACATGTTCTCACTACTACAGCGTTGGCGCTGGGTCGGTCCTCTTTTTGGATGAACTCGAACTCGTCGGTTAACTCCATCAGCTCTTCTAAACTACGGAAGTCCTTTCTTTTGATGTATAGACGATACTCAGGTCGGAGGTTGTCATATATCCTGTCTAGGTGTTCGGCGGCCGTCATACGTGGATGCTGGTGGATCAAGTATAAAAATGAGCGGATATAATCCTTAGCTTTCTCACGTAAGCCTTGGCGTTTCCGCAAAATCTCAACTTCTAACTTGACATAGTAACGTGACGGAAGGAAGTAGCTGGTGAAGGAGCGACGAAAGGCGTGCCAGTCATGGAAGTCGTTTCGGTTGATCCGCAGCCATTCGAGAGCGGAACCCTTGAAGATGTCCGGAAGGGTGCGCACCATCTGGTCAAGAGGGATTTCATAGCACTGCGCGAGTTCTTCGATCCTCTCTAAGAATTCCAAAGGCTGGCCGGACGAATCGAAGCGCAGACCCCACTTACGCACGACGTTCATTAACTCCGCTTCGTAACTCAACGGGAACCGGTGTTGGACAGGGAGGCCGGACGGATGTCTATGGGCTGTCCCGTTGTCGGTTTGTTGGCTTGTCGGGGGAGCTGAGGTAGCGCGCTCGAAGTGTTGCTGTCGGTACACCAATTGTGACGTGGACGGCGGTGATGTTATATTAGCGGGTTGAAGTAGAGGCACTTGCAGGCTGGTCTGGTAAACGGACTGCTTAGCTTTGCGTGCGTCCGTTGGGATGGTGTCTTCTTCTTCGGCGTCGTTCCGAGCCTCAATTTTCCTCTCCCACTCCGTGCATAAGTTCTGGGTGGACTTATGGGCTCGTAGCTCCTTCAGGTGTTGACTCAACCGCTGGCGTAAATCGCGAACGGTGCCGGTGGTGTTCAATCCTCGCAGATTAAGCGTCTCGACGAGCTCTGGCTTTTTCAAAAAGTATATGAACCCCAGGTTCTCGTATGGATTGAAGTCTTCCTCGGAATGGTCGGAGGTCTGATCGGACGTTGCGGGTGCGTTTTCATTACTTGCCATGTTGGACGGGGTTCGGTCGGCGGTGGGCAGCTGCGGTCGGTGGACAATGCGTCAGTTCCAGGTAACGGGCGGTCGGGGGTTGAACGCTTAGCAATGTCCCTGCTCGGGCGCCAATTTGTGATGCTTCTTTATTCCCAGCTGGGGTAGGGCTCAGTGGGACCAAGGTTTCTTCCCAAGGAAGCTCTAAAACTTGGGGGCAGTAGTCCAACTTCCAAAATGACGAGGCGAGACGAGTCAATTTGCGAGTTACAATCTTATTTATTTTATAATTCTTCGAAAACAAATAGAAAATTAAATGAATTTTTACAATGTTTAAATTTAGTTGGTTTTCTCTTCAATTTTAGCACAGTGCGATTAGAGGGGTTGCGGCGCAGGTTCGCCGGCCTGGTACTTGCGGGCGCTTCGGCTGGATGACGCTTCTCCTTTAGCTCACGTCACGTATGTTATTTGCTTGGCTTTCGGACGGCACGGAAGTTCGAACTCGGTACGAGGTTGAGTTGACCGGGGCGGGTTTTACTGACAGCTGCGCTCCTGTAATAATAAAAGAACGTAAATGTGATTAGGAACGTCGTCTATAGGAAGAGGCGACGCTTGATGGAACAACGGGGGAGGAGTGGCTGTAATGGCCACGACAGAGGAACTAACCGACGGCCTCTGTTAGGAGGAACTCCTTTTCGGTTAATTCGAGAATTTGTTTTTGCAAGTTTACACAAGCGGTCTTGTGCTTTGCGGTGAATTGATTGGCGGCCTCTGTTAGGAGGAACACTATTCCAATGAATTCGAGAGTAGTTGGGGAGTTGACTGGCGGCCTCTGTTAGGAGGAACACTATTCCAGTGAACTCAAATAATAATGTGAATTTGACTGGCGGCCTCTGGTAGGAGGAACACTATTCCAGCAATTTCACTCAGGACGGTCGGGGAATGGAGAAGATGAAAATTATTAAAGTTGTAGTGGTATTGCCCCTAACAACAAATAGTTGACAAATCTTCTCTGATTTTTCGGCAAAATTTCACCTCTACTTATTGATTTTCTGGTAGGGAGCGAGTGTGAGGTTTATCAAGCGAGTGTAATATTTACTCATCACCGATCATGCACATGCTCGGTTTTCGTGTTTACCTACCAAGGTCACTATACATACATTCAATCGGAGAGCAGAATACTTTATAGCCAGCTTGATTATAACTTGTGTAGCAAGAACTATTTTCAAGATTCTCATAGCTACAAAGATATTTCAATGATCTTTAAAATAAGATGCGAACTTCTCTATTTAAATGGAACACCATACAACGGAAGCTTTGACCAATTTTGCAGTTTGTGCAATTTAAGATCCAAAGAAGATTGTTTTCATTTCATTAGTGTATGTCCCATTTTCAAAGAACAAAGAAGGACATACTTTGGTAAACCTACCCTTTCAGTCCGAGAAACAATTGAAATTTTAAATGGATCAGATTGGATCAAACTTGTCAAATTTGCCCGAAATAGCTACCGCTACCGAATGCTTCTAATAACGGAATATTCTTAACTCAAAACTCATTATCCTTCAAATAAATAATATGCAAAGATAGTTGTATCTACTTCTTTTATCATAATGTACACTAACCTGTTCAATTATATTAAATTTTTAAAGTTACCAGTCGAGCTGACGGCTAAGCCAATGCTTAAAAAAATTCATAAAAACTTTTGTAAATGTAATGTTAACTTGCAATAAATGAATCTTTGAATTGAATTGAAAAAAAAAAAAAAAAAAAAAAAAAAAAAAAAAAAAAAAAAAAAAAATACATACATTCCATGGCGAGCAGACTCTAGGAAAAATAAATTCGCTGGTCGATGGCAGCTTACGTGCCGCTGCTTGTTGGTATTTATTTTTGTATGGAGTCCAACTTAAAAAGTGTGCAAAACCGAATAATGTGTATGCACACATGGTGGGCTTTCGGCGGTTACTGCTTAGAGGTGTGTATTTTCATGTGACTGCGTAGATTGTTTCTTGGTACCCGTAATACGGATGGTGTTGTAACGATGCATTTTATACATCGCTACATGCTGCCTTTGAGCTAGCTGACCACACGCCATCCAGTAGCAAGAACTAAAACACCTATACCAGAAGCACGAACCGGAACCAGGAAATGACCACCAAATGCTATCTAAGGCACAAGCCGGAACCAGGAATTACACGTCAGAGAATATCCGAGGCACCAACCGCATACCCCACCCCCAGGGTATGCTACACTAAATGAATAGCCGTGGAGAATATGGAACATATGTTCCTCCAACAGTGTAGAGTACAACCTACACGACACACTGGCCAATGCACAGCAGCACACGACCACCGTATGTTTAGTGTAGACTTCAGCAACAGAGTACATTGGGTGTGCTATGGATAAGCACAGCAGCGGTGGAGACATAGGCAATATAAAATAAATGATAGGAGGCAACAACAAAATGTATGGAAAAGCGCACGCCGGAGGAGTATAAATAGGGCGAGCTGAGCTAAGAAAATTCAGTCAGCCGGCACCAGCGCAATGGTGCACATCTCATGGTAGAGTGAGTATGCTTATAAAATATATTTAGTTGCAAATTATATTTCGTGCCACACAGGGCCGTACCAAATACTTGTGATCAGTCAGACCTAAAAGTCTTGGCCTTCGTTGCTGGCAGGGGCATTAAATAATACCTGTCATTAATAAAAGAAAACGTTCTTTTCAGCTGGCTGCTCGTTGCCTAGAGCAATTTGTCGATATTAAATTGACTTTATTAAAACTAGTCTATTCCATAGATCTGACGGAATAAGCAACCAAGAGCAATACCGCTCGGAGAGCTACCGTATCATCCCCGAGTCCCGAAGCCAGCATTACCGCACTCACCGCCGCCGAACTACCAGAAGTGAACTTAGAAGTATCATCACACAGGCCCCGAGGGGTACTTGTGATCTTTTGCCGGAGGGCATATAATAATACTTGACCGCTAACCCGTGAGGGGAAGTTGGGATCTTACCGCACAGGGTCAGTTAAGCGCCTGTGATCTTTTGCCGGAGGGCATATCATAATCCTCAACCGCTAACTCGTGAGGGGAAGCTGGGATCTCCACAGGGCCCAAGGGTTCTTGTGATCTTTGCCGGAGGGCATATAATAATACTCGACCGCTAACCCGTGAGGGGAAGTTGGGATCTTCACACAGAGCCGAAGGGCACTTGTGATCTTTGCCGGAGGGCATACAATAATACTCGCACGCTAACCTCGCTGAGGGGTAGTTGTGATCTTACCGCACAGGGTCAGTAAAGCGCCTGTGATCTTTGCCGGAGGGCATATAATAATACTCGCACGCTAACCTCGTTGAGGGGTAGTTGTGATCTTACCGCACAGGGACAGTAAAGCGCCTGTTTTCGCTGCCGGAGGGCATATAATAATACTCAAACGCTAATCCCGCTCTCTCCTATAGGTACACCGCCGAATTAAGACCAGTCGCCATAGAGAAGCAACAACGACAGCAGTAGACGAGAGGACCTGATACCAAAGCTGTATTGTACCATCCTAATGAAGAAAGGCGCATAAGCGCGACCTAAATATGTAAACTGTATTGTATTGTATATTGTACCTTGCAATTATAAATAACAAAAAGACAAGTTTGAAATAATAAAGAGTTTCTGACCTTCTATGCGAAGTTTTAGTGGTTTCATTCGCCGACCCTGGACAGCCGTGAGTCATACCTCGGCTGGGAAATAAAAATCACATCACAATTTGGCGCCCGAGCAGGGACTATAGGTCCATCCCCCGAGGAACAGAAACTCTTTATCGAACTATAAACAGAAAACGGAAATAAACCAATCATGTCAGACACCGAAGAAAGCTTTGATGTTTACGCAAGCATCGGAGCAATTTACTTGCTCAGTAAGGAAGAGCTTAAAGCCCGAATGAGTCAACTAGGACTCGATACCGAAGGGACGACAGCCGTCCTTCGAACTAGATTCAGCGCTCATATTAAAGGGGCCAGAATGAGAAAGCCGATGCAAAGTCTTTGTGAAGACTTGGCGAAGGTCGTTACCACAAGGGAGTACGACGACACTCCAGCATCAGAGACCAATACCGGACCTGCACCTAAATCGCCTGGCTATACAGAAGTACGGTTCGAAATACCTTCGTATATGCCGCCGGCGCCATCACACACGCCAAGCTGCGTTACCGAGGCAACCGAAGGTTGCCCACCTACCGAAAACCGACCTGACCAAGCGAGTACCTCACGTGGGTTTACCCGCTCAGACGACAGAACTACAGTCCGAACCACCGGTAGAATTGTGCTCAGCTATGAAGCTGAAGTAATGAATACAGTTCGAAAGTGGGGATTAAGGTTTGACGCGTCTGGTAACGCCCCAGAATTCTTAGACCGTCTTGAAGAATTGACTATGTGTTACGACCTGAGACCAGACGACGTAGTCAAAGCATTGCCAGAACTCTTACGTGGCACCGCCCTAGAGTGGTATCGCATTAATCGCGACCATGTCAAGGGATGGAGTGAATTTCGTAGCGCCTTTCTCGAACACTTTTTGCCCGCCCGTTACTTATGCAAATTAGAGGATGAAATCATGCGAAGGAAGCAAGGCCCCCGTGAGAAGGCAAAAGATTTCATCCGGGGCACGCAATACCTGATCCACCGCCATCCCCGCATAAGTCAGACGGACAATATTGATCGCATTTATGACAGTTTACGAGCAGAGTATCATCTGTACATAAAGAGGCGCGATTTTAAGACGCTCGAAGAGCTTATGACATTGGCAGAGGAGTACGAACATATGCAAGGGGAAGATCGTAACTCACGCCACGCGCTGATTCGTCCAGCGCCAGCTCTGAACCGCAATGCACCACCGTACCGCCCGCTACCTGACAACCGACAGGGGTTCCCAGCACAACGCCCCGATTTCAACCGCCCCAATCCTTTTAGACAGATACTCCCCGCTAACCAGTACGACCGGTCCACGCACTGCTGGAATTGTAAGCAGCGTGGACACAGCAAAAGCAACTGCCCGAGGCCTTTCCGACTCTTTTGTTCCTACTGCGGAGAGGACGGGATACTAACCGAGGACTGTAGATGTCATCCGCACAGGGCCGCAGTTATGAGCAGTCAAGTTAACCGCTGTTCAACCCGAAAAATCTGGTACCGAAAACCAGGAAATTCAAGAGCACTTAATTCAAGCGCCTTGACCACAACCACAACTAAGCCGACCAAGCTGACTCAAGTAAGACTGAATAGACGGCTTACCCGAACACACCAGAAACAGCAGGACAGCTGTAGGAAATACCAGCCACCGCCAGAAACGAAATCAACTGAGTTTGACTCACGCTGTTTTGTGACGGTACAGGTCCATGGTCAACCAGTAAGGGCCTTGATAGATACAGGAGCCACCATGTCATTTATTAATGAAAATACGCGTCGGTTGTTACGCCGAGCGAAGATACCCGCCCACTACTATCGTCATCTCACTTACCTCGCCAACGGAGACGTGGTTGTCAGCCGAGAGCACTATTTACTCACGATGGCTATCGCCGACCAAGACATTCATGGAAAAGTGACGTATATGCACCATCTAGCGTATGACATGGTCATCGGTGTAGATTTATTACGCAAGGCTGATTTCCGTATGACTTTGCGAAGTCATGAAATCCCGTGGTCTGACATTAGCTCTGAAGAACCAAGAGACCGACTGTTTGGTGGAGACAATGTGTTGGCACTGTCATGCGATACGCATAGAGTAACCGCAACGCCTGTCGTCCGGAGCGAAAGATTAAAAACGTTGTACCAGTTGGGACAAACGAAATCTCAGGATACCGCTCAACAAGAAAATAATACTATAAGATCTAACATAAAGGATCTCAAAAGGTCCTCATCATCAGAATGCAGTATAAAAGCAAGGGCTGAGGTGGATATTTGCCATTCAGCCAGTGACCGCCAAAGGACCAACATGAATTCCTGCGAAAAGGAAAAAGAAATAGCGCAGCCCTGGAAAGGGCAAGGGACGATGTCCTCTCGTTTAAATCCCGGCCAACGACAACCGATTTGTCTACCTAAATTACCGCATCCGGAACCCCGCGACAAGACAACCGCCGGCACCGCAACCCCAAAGAAGCGCATTGCGCGCACCCCAAAGGAGCCAGAGGTCAGGCAACTGACTAGGGCAGCCGGAGTAAGGCCATCAACCAGCCGTGGAACTGCGGGAAGGAAGGGCACTGCACCGGACATAAAGGCGGCACAGATAAAAACAACCCGAGCTGTGGTACGGACAAGGCTGCTAAAATCCGTGCGCGGCCTTAAGCAACCAAGCACTAGCATGCTTCCATCAGTTCGCGACGCGGCTATGGTCACAGTGACGCACAACGCACCGAAACCCTCCGTGCCTACCACACGCCCGTCAACCCAGAGACGGCCGACTCCCAATGAACCGGATCATTTTAAGGAGGTCGAGGTAACCAAGCACGCGTTATATAATCCGCACCGCCGACGACAACGATTCTTCTTCAGACGGAGGAACGGAAAGATCGTGGTGAATATCGTTCGACGTGGGTTCGCCGTACTAACCCACGAACCTACGGGAAGAAAGAAGGAGGTTACGTTCGACCCGTAGACCCGCCGCAGAAGCCCGGAAAGTTAGGTTCAAGGAGCACTGTATAGTTTTTGTTTAGCGAAAGAAGCACGTACCAGTTATTTTTTTTTTTGTGCAAGGAGCACTTTAAGTTTTTTGCAAGGATATTTATTCGATTTTGTTTGTTTGTTTTTTTTTTGCAAGGATGCTTGACCTAATCTTGTTTGTTAATTAAGATTGTTAAAAAAAAAAAAAAAAAAATATATATATATATCCAAAAAAAATATATAAAAGAAAGAAAAATATACAAAAAAAAATATATAAAAAGGAAAAAGGATACAAAAAAAAATATAAAAGAAAAAAAATACACAAAAAAAATATATATAAAAAAGAAGAAAATACAAAAAAAAAAAAAGAATAATACAAAAAAAATAGATATAAGGAGGTTAAGACGAGAAGGTTCTCGCCTCCAAAAGGGGGGTGGTATGTAACGATGCATTTTATACATCGCTACATGCTGCCTTTGAGCTAGCTGACCACACGCCATCCAGTAGCAAGAACTAAAACACCTATACCAGAAGCACGAACCGGAACCAGGAAATGACCACCAAATGCTATCTAAGGCACAAGCCGGAACCAGGAATTACACGTCAGAGAATATCCGAGGCACCAACCGCATACCCCACCCCCAGGGTATGCTACACTAAATGAATAGCCGTGGAGAATATGGAACATATGTTCCTCCAACAGTGTAGAGTACAACCTACACGACACACTGGCCAATGCACAGCAGCACACGACCACCGTATGTTTAGTGTAGACTTCAGCAACAGAGTACATTGGGTGTGCTATGGATAAGCACAGCAGCGGTGGAGACATAGGCAATATAAAATAAATGATAGGAGGCAACAACAAAATGTATGGAAAAGCGCACGCCGGAGGAGTATAAATAGGGCGAGCTGAGCTAAGAAAATTCAGTCAGCCGGCACCAGCGCAATGGTGCACATCTCCTGGTAGAGTGAGTATGCTTATAAAATATATTTAGTTGCAAATTATATTTCGTGCCACACAGGGCCGTACCAAATACTTGTGATCAGTCAGACCTAAAAGTCTTGGCCTTCGTTGCTGGCAGGGGCATTAAATAATACCTGTCATTAATAAAAGAAAACGTTCTTTTCAGCTGGCTGCTCGTTGCCTAGAGCAATTTGTCGATATTAAATTGACTTTATTAAAACTAGTCTATTCCATAGATCTGACGGAATAAGCAACCAAGAGCAATACCGCTCGGAGACCTACCGTATCATCCCCGAGTCCCGAAGCCAGCATTACCGCACTCACCGCCGCCGAACTACCAGAAGTGAACTTAGAAGTATCATCACACAGGCCCCGAGGGGTACTTGTGATCTTTTGCCGGAGGGCATATAATAATACTTGACCGCTAACCCGTGAGGGGAAGTTGGGATCTTACCGCACAGGGTCAGTTAAGCGCCTGTGATCTTTTGCCGGAGGGCATATCATAATCCTCAACCGCTAACTCGTGAGGGGAAGCTGGGATCTCCACAGGGCCCAAGGGTTCTTGTGATCTTTGCCGGAGGGCATATAATAATACTCGACCGCTAACCCGTGAGGGGAAGTTGGGATCTTCACACAGAGCCGAAGGGCACTTGTGATCTTTGCCGGAGGGCATACAATAATACTCGCACGCTAACCTCGCTGAGGGGTAGTTGTGATCTTACCGCACAGGGTCAGTAAAGCGCCTGTGATCTTTGCCGGAGGGCATATAATAATACTCGCACGCTAACCTCGTTGAGGGGTAGTTGTGATCTTACCGCACAGGGACAGTAAAGCGCCTGTGATCGCTGCCGGAGGGCATATAATAATACTCAAACGCTAATCCCGCTCTCTCCTATAGGTACACCGCCGAATTAAGACCAGTCGCCATAGAGAAGCAACAACGACAGCAGTAGACGAGAGGACCTGATACCAAAGCTGTATTGTACCATCCTAATGAGGAAAGGCGCATAAGCGCGACCTAAATATGTAAACTGTATTGTATTGTATATTGTACCTTGCAATTATAAATAACAAAAAGACAAGTTTGAAATAATAAAGAGTTTCTGACCTTCTATGCGAAGTTTTAGTGGTTTCATTCGCCGACCCTGGACAGCCGTGAGTCATACCTCGGCTGGGAAATAAAAATCACATCACAATTTGGCGCCCGAGCAGGGACTATAGGTCCATCCCCCGAGGAACAGAAACTCTTTATCGAACTATAAACAGAAAACGGAAATAAACCAATCATGTCAGACACCGAAGAAAGCTTTGATGTTTACGCAAGCATCGGAGCAATTTACTTGCTCAGTAAGGAAGAGCTTAAAGCCCGAATGAGTCAACTAGGACTCGATACCGAAGGGACGACAGCCGTCCTTCGAACTAGATTCAGCGCTCATATTAAAGGGGCCAGAATGAGAAAGTCGATTCAAAGTCTTTGTGAAGACTTGGCGAAGGTCGTTACCACAAGGGAGTACGACGACACTCCAGCATCAGAGACCAATACCGGACCTGCACCTAAATCGCCTGGCTATACAGAAGTACGGTTCGAAATACCTTCGTATATGCCGCCGGCGCCATCACACACGCCAAGCTGCGTTACCGAGGCAACCGAAGGTTGCCCACCTACCGAAAACCGACCTGACCAAGCGAGTACCTCACGTGGGTTTACCCGCTCAGACGACAGAACTACAGTCCGAACCACCGGTAGAATTGTGCTCAGCTATGAAGCTGAAGTAATGAATACAGTTCGAAAGTGGGGATTAAGGTTTGACGCGTCTGGTAACGCCCCAGAATTCTTAGACCGTCTTGAAGAATTGACTATGTGTTACGACCTGAGACCAGACGACGTAGTCAAAGCATTGCCAGAACTCTTACGTGGCACCGCCCTAGAGTGGTATCGCATTAATCGCGACCATGTCAAGGGATGGAGTGAATTTCGTAGCGCCTTTCTCGAACACTTTTTGCCCGCCCGTTACTTATGCAAATTAGAGGATGAAATCATGCGAAGGAAGCAAGGCCCCCGTGAGAAGGCAAAAGATTTCATCCGGGGCACGCAATACCTGATCCACCGCCATCCCCGCATAAGTCAGACGGACAATATTGATCGCATTTATGACAGTTTACGAGCAGAGTATCATCTGTACATAAAGAGGCGCGATTTTAAGACGCTCGAAGAGCTTATGACATTGGCAGAGGAGTACGAACATATGCAAGGGGAAGATCGTAACTCACGCCACGCGCTGATTCGTCCAGCGCCAGCTCTGAACCGCAATGCACCACCGTACCGCCCGCTACCTGACAACCGACAGGGGTTCCCAGCACAACGCCCCGATTTCAACCGCCCCAATCCTTTTAGACAGATACTCCCCGCTAACCAGTACGACCGGTCCACGCACTGCTGGAATTGTAAGCAGCGTGGACACAGCAAAAGCAACTGCCCGAGGCCTTTCCGACTCTTTTGTTCCTACTGCGGAGAGGACGGGATACTAACCGAGGACTGTAGATGTCATCCGCACAGGGCCGCAGTTGTGAGCAGTCAAGTTAACCGCTGTTCAACCCGAAAAATCTGGTACCGAAAACCAGGAAATTCAAGAGCACTTAATTCAAGCGCCTTGACCACAACCACAACTAAGCCGACCAAGCTGACTCAAGTAAGACTGAATAGACGGCTTACCCGAACACACCAGAAACAGCAGGACAGCTGTAGGAAATACCAGCCACCGCCAGAAACGAAATCAACTGAGTTTGACTCACGCTGTTTTGTGACGGTACAGGTCCATGGTCAACCAGTAAGGGCCTTGATAGATACAGGAGCCACCATGTCATTTATTAATGAAAATACGCGTCGGTTGTTACGCCGAGCGAAGATACCCGCCCACTACTATCGTCATCTCACTTACCTCGCCAACGGAGACGTGGTTGTCAGCCGAGAGCACTATTTACTCACGATGGCTATCGCCGACCAAGACATTCATGGAAAAGTGACGTATATGCACCATCTAGCGTATGACATGGTCATCGGTGTAGATTTATTACGCAAGGCTGATTTCCGTATGACTTTGCGAAGTCATGAAATCCCGAGGTCTGACATTAGCTCTGAAGAACCAAGAGACCGACTGTTTGGTGGAGACAATGTGTTGGCACTGTCATGCGATACGCATAGAGTAACCGCAACGCCTGCCGTCCGGAGCGAAAGATTAAAAACGTTGTACCAGTTGGGACAAACGAAATCTCAGGATACCGCTCAACAAGAAAATAATACTATAAGATCTAACATAAAGGATCTCAAAAGGTCCTCATCATCAGAATGCAGTATAAAAGCAAGGGCTGAGGTGGATATTTGCCATTCAGCCAGTGACCGCCAAAGGACCAACATGAATTCCTGCGAAAAGGAAAAAGAAATAGCGCAGCCCTGGAAAGGGCAAGGGACGATGTCCTCTCGTTTAAATCCCGGCCAACGACAACCGATTTGTCTACCTAAATTACCGCATCCGGAACCCCGCGACAAGACAACCGCCGGCACCGCAACCCCAAAGAAGCGCATTGCGCGCACCCCAAAGGAGCCAGAGGTCAGGCAACTGACTAGGGCAGCCGGAGTAAGGCCATCAACCAGCCGTGGAACTGCGGGAAGGAAGGGCACTGCACCGGACACAAAGGCGGCACAGATAAAAACAACCCGAGCTGTGGTACGGACAAGGCTGCTAAAATCCGTGCGCGGCCTTAAGCAACCAAGCACTAGCATGCTTCCATCAGTTCGCGACGCGGCTATGGTCACAGTGACGCACAACGCACCGAAACCCTCCGTGCCTACCACACGCCCGTCAACCCAGAGACGGCCGACTCCCAATGAACCGGATCATTTTAAGGGGGTCGAGGTAACCAAGCACGCGTTATATAATCCGCACCGCCGACGACAACGATTCTTCTTCAGACGGAGGAACGGAAAGATCGTGGTGAATATCGTTCGACGTGGGTTCGCCGTACTAACCCACGAACCTACGGGAAGAAAGAAGGAGGTTACGTTCGACCCGTAGACCCGCCGCAGAAGCCCGGAAAGTTAAGTGCAAGGAGCACTGTATAGTTTTTGTTTAGCGAAAGAAGCACGTACCAGTTATTTTTTTTTTTTTTGTGCAAGGAGCACTTTAAGTTTTTTGCAAGGATATTTATTCGATTTTGTTTGTTTGTTTTTTTTTTGCAAGGATGCTTGACCTAATCTTGTTTGTTAATTAAGATTGTTAAAAAAAAAAAAAAAAAAATATATATATATATACAAAAAAAATATATAAAAGAAAGAAAAATATACAAAAAAAAATATATAAAAAGGAAAAAGGATACAAAAAAAAATATAAAAGAAAAAAAATACACAAAAAAAATATATATAAAAAAGAAGAAAATACAAAAAAAAAAAAAAGAATAATACAAAAAAAATAGATATAAGGAGGTTAAGACGAGAAGGTTCTCGCCTCCAAAAGGGGGGTGGTATGTAACGATGCATTTTATACATCGCTACATGCTGCCTTTGAGCTAGCTGACCACACGCCATCCAGTAGCAAGAACTAAAACACCTATACCAGAAGCACGAACCGGAACCAGGAAATGACCACCAAATGCTATCTAAGGCACAAGCCGGAACCAGGAATTACACGTCAGAGAATATCCGAGGCACCAACCGCATACCCCACCCCCAGGGTATGCTACACTAAATGAATAGCCGTGGAGAATATGGAACATATGTTCCTCCAACAGTGTAGAGTACAACCTACACGACACACTGGCCAATGCACAGCAGCACACGACCACCGTATGTTTAGTGTAGACTTCAGCAACAGAGTACATTGGGTGTGCTATGGATAAGCACAGCAGCGGTGGAGACATAGGCAATATAAAATAAATGATAGGAGGCAACAACAAAATGTATGAAAAGCGCACGCCGGAGGAGTATAAATAGGGCGAGCTGAGCTAAGAAAATTCAGTCAGCCGGCACCAGCGCAATGGTGCACATCTCCTGGTAGAGTGAGTATGCTTATAAAATATATTTAGTTGCAAATTATATTTCGTGCCACACAGGGCCGTACCAAATACTTGTGATCAGTCAGACCTAAAAGTCTTGGCCTTCGTTGCTGGCAGGGGCATTAAATAATACCTGTCATTAATAAAAGAAAACGTTCTTTTCAGCTGGCTGCTCGTTGCCTAGAGCAATTTGTCGATATTAAATTGACTTTATTAAAACTAGTCTATTCCATAGATCTGACGGAATAAGCAACCAAGAGCAATACCGCTCGGAGAGCTACCGTATCATCCCCGAGTCCCGAAGCCAGCATTACCGCACTCACCGCCGCCGAACTACCAGAAGTGAACTTAGAAGTATCATCACACAGGCCCCGAGGGGTACTTGTGATCTTTTGCCGGAGGGCATATAATAATACTTGACCGCTAACCCGTGAGGGGAAGTTGGGATCTTACCGCACAGGGTCAGTTAAGCGCCTGTGATCTTTTGCCGGAGGGCATATCATAATCCTCAACCGCTAACTCGTGAGGGGAAGCTGGGATCTCCACAGGGCCCAAGGGTTCTTGTGATCTTTGCCGGAGGGCATATAATAATACTCGACCGCTAACCCGTGAGGGGAAGTTGGGATCTTCACACAGAGCCGAAGGGCACTTGTGATCTTTGCCGGAGGGCATACAATAATACTCGCACGCTAACCTCGCTGAGGGGTAGTTGTGATCTTACCGCACAGGGTCAGTAAAGCGCCTGTGATCTTTGCCGGAGGGCATATAATAATACTCGCACGCTAACCTCGTTGAGGGGTAGTTGTGATCTTACCGCACAGGGACAGTAAAGCGCCTGTTTTCGCTGCCGGAGGGCATATAATAATACTCAAACGCTAATCCCGCTCTCTCCTATAGGTACACCGCCGAATTAAGACCAGTCGCCATAGAGAAGCAACAACGACAGCAGTAGACGAGAGGACCTGATACCAAAGCTGTATTGTACCATCCTAATGAAGAAAGGCGCATAAGCGCGACCTAAATATGTAAACTGTATTGTATTGTATATTGTACCTTGCAATTATAAATAACAAAAAGACAAGTTTGAAATAATAAAGAGTTTCTGACCTTCTATGCGAAGTTTTAGTGGTTTCATTCGCCGACCCTGGACAGCCGTGAGTCATACCTCGGCTGGGAAATAAAAATCACATCACAGTGTCGTGGCAAGTGGAGGGTGCAAAGCGTAGGGTGAGCGGTAAGTAGTTTGGCGGCGGCGCAGAAAATTGTGGCGTATCGTCACAAGATGTAATAGGGAAATTTTAGTGAAATTAATAGTACTCATAGACAAGAATCATAATGAATGGGACAAATATATTTCTTTGATCGAATCGGTTTTGCGCAGTGATTATCACTCGACCCTACGATCGACACCTTATTTTGCTCTATTTGGCCAGAACATGGTTTTGCATGGTTCAGAATACCAGCTGTTAAATAAACTTCGATGTATGCAGGAAGGGGACATACGAACTCTACCTAAAAGTGACAAAATGAATCTGATAAGAGATAGAATAAAAGAGAACTTGAAAACAGCGCATTTTATTGGTGAAAGAACTTATAATCGAAGATCTAGAGAAGTCAGTTACATGGCAGGACAAGAGGTTTTTCGAAGAAATTTTGAGCAGAGTTCGTTTGCTCAGGGCAAAATTTCAAAATTCCTTCCCAAGTTCATAAAGTGTAGGATCAGAGCAAAGGTGGGAACCTGTCTTTATGATCTAGAAAATCTGAAAGGCAAGTTTATAGGTCGTTACCATGCAAAAGACATCAGGCAGTAAACGCATAACTACATAATGTTTTTCCTTTTTGTTTACCGTAGATTTTTAGTAAACAAAGAAGGTTTGTTACGAAAATAAAACTCCACCAAAAAGCCCTTGGAATTCCGTATTCATTTATTTTCTGGCAATGCTGTTTGTGCTCAGTAGCGCTTTTAGTACTTACTAAAAACTCAGCGAAAATAAAGAATACCGGAAAGAAAGCAAAACGGGATAAAAGTGGGAACACGAAGTCTATTCGCCCATCACACTTTCTTTCCATCGTCAAAGTCCGCATCGAACAGACGTGAGTTCAGTGAGTGACAAGGAAAAGGTAAAAAAAAGGAAGTTTTTATTTTTGAGCAGGTGCGTAGGTGTAAAAATCAGCATAAATAATTGCAGCACTGAAAAATAAAAAAAAAACAAAACAAAAAGGAAAAGACTTAAAAGAAAGCAGATAAAATCAAATATTACGGAGTGATAGTGAAGGCAAAGATACTGTGGCAAAGGGTTTTATAATTGCTAGGCGGCAATCAATCCACGAAAACCATTTAGCCGCCAATTATTACCATACTCTTTGCGGTGATCCTACATTAAAAATAAAAAACAACATAAGATAAGAGCCACACCACTCACGTGCTCTTTGCTTCCATACGAAATCAAGGTCAACACGTGCGGGTGGTACTCAGTACATAACCCAAATTTGCGGCGGTGCGCGGCTCTCTTAAAAGTAACAGGACCCCGTTACGGTGACGTAACACTCTGATTTCAACAGCGGTGCGGAGACATAGTTGTCTAGGCTCTAAGAGACGTCTATACGCGCAGGACAAGCTTATATAGTTTAGCAATCAGAGTACTTGGATGAGGATAGTGATAGTGCGAATCTTCTAGGATAGAATTGTTGAATCCAGTAGATATTGGTGTAGGGGTGAAATAGCATATATATTAGACTGTTTCAAATTTTTTTTTTTTTTTAATTTTCTCCCAAACAGGTTTAAAAGTTTCGTTTAGGTATATAAAGACTCCAGTTAAAATTTAAGATTTTAATAAAAATATTTAGGGGTGGCGCATCGCACATTTCGTTTTCCCATAAGATTAACATAGGAAACATTGTTTTTTCTGCTTCTGATTTTTATAACTAGCGAACGAAGCATCGTAACGAAAATGTAAATACATGTTATTGTAGTAAATTGAATGCTCTACAAAAAGTTTCTTAGCCAAAATTTCGTAAAACTAACTGTTACAAAGTTACAGCCTGTCAAAGTTAAGTTACCTATAATTTGACCTTTTGCAGGTTTTATAAATAAAGTGGACATGAGTTTTGTTGTAAAGCATGCATTTTACTATAACTAAATGATAACTAATAATTACAGAAACAATAAAATAATTTTCCAATAGAAATTTGGTAGGAAATTTATTTTACCGTTTTATTTATTTATTTTTAATGGTAAAATTTTTTTTTTACCACTGTATTTTTTTTTTTTTTTTTTGTAGAGCTTTCAATTTCCTACAAGAATATGTATTTTCATTTTCGTTACAATGCTTCGTTCGCTAGTTATAAAAATCAGAAGCAGAAAAAACAATGTTTCCTATGTTAATCTTATGGGAAAACGAAATGTGCGATGCGCCACCCCTAAATATTTTTATTAAAATCTTAAATTTTAACTGGAGTCTTTATATACCTAAACGAAACTTTTAAACCTGTTTAAGAGAAAATTAAAAAAAAAAAATTTTGAAACAGTCTAATATATATATATATATATGTATCAGTGACGAAGCGTCCATATATTGAGTGGAATGAGTGCTTCCGTTAACGAATTTAAAAAAATCTTAGGTAGCCTGCAAAATTTAAGTTCAAAATTCCAAAACTTATTAATTTTTCTATTATATTTTTGATATTATATTATACCAGTCTGCTCTTATCCAATCTATCTCGTTAAATAAATGTCAACATCATTTTGAGAACATTATAATATTATACCAAAATAACTACATAAAAGAAATCATGGTCTGTCTGCTAATTACATACAACTTAAAATACCCCCACAGCAAACCAACAGAGAATGCTCAGCATCTTTGCATTATTTTTACGAATGTACGAAGTGACTAAAATGCGTAATACATATGCATTCTCTTTAATTGTCTTCTTTTCTGAGCTCAATCTCAAAATACCCACACCAACAGAAAGTACACAACATCACTCATAAATGTTGATAAGCGAAAATGCTTTGCAAAAAATACTCATAATGCGCAATGGCTAGGCATTCCATTATTTGGCTTTATTAACTCAGATCTCAACCCAAAGTGGAACACATTTTTTTAGGTTTCTTGCCTTTGGACCAATGTGTGAAGAATGAGTTGAGTGAATGCATTACGAAAATGCCATGACATAAAACAGGAGATAGAGAGAAAACAAAGATGTATATGAGTTGTTTCTTGTTCTTAACAGTTCACTGTTAATGAGTTTGATTTCATGAAAAAAAGTGGTAGGTAGTTAGTACTTATTTTATTGATTAGGTCAGTTTTTTCGCTATCAGAAAACAAAGAGTGCATTGGTTTTAAAGTTTGTGGTTTTTAAACTATTTTCGTGGCTGTGGGTGACTTATAAAGATTTAAACTATTATTTCCTGATTTAATATGAATGCGTGTAATTGTGTAATAGAAAGTTTTTTCCATAAACCATTCTCGGCTAAGTCGTTCGAAGAAAAAAAAAATAATAATAGATGTTGGCAGACCGAAACCATCCTTAAATATAAACAGCGTTACAAAGCGTTGTACTTCACATTTTTCAATACAAACGTGAAAGTACGAAAAACAAAAAGAAAATATTGTTGGCCTTGCCTTATTAGCAATGAAAAAATGTTTGGAAAAGTGGTGGATTTACTGACATGAACAATTTTTCGAAAGCCGCCAAAAGGCATGGAAAAGAGTGCGGGTTTCATTTGAGTCTCAAATTTTTGGTTTTATTTTGAGTGCTTCCGCAAACGAAAATGTCACGCTTCGTGCCTGATATGTATGTATATGAGTGTGTCTGTAAATGGACTAAATTACATGAAAAGAAAAGAAAAATTTTCTATTTGCATAAGGTTGCAAATAAAAAGTAGATATTAAACATCATAACGAGCTATCGAGACCGAACGAGTACCTGTTGGAACGAGGCTTTGTGCGCATAAATCATCGGAACCAGGATCAAACCATAAGTTTTTTGTATATTTACCTTACATGAGTACATGAACCTTTTTATTTACGATCTTATGCTATGATTAAACATCAATATATACGAAAATAAAGACCCAACAAAGGGGGCTATACATATCGTAGTGCATATATATAAATATATAGATATACCGACCACCTTTACATTTATATAATTAATACCTAAAGTACCAAGTACAAAGCTATACAAACGAAAATTTACCTAATTGAAATATTATTATAAGCTAAACTTTAAATTACAACACTTGAATAAGATAAAATCCTAAACTATGTTCCTAAACTAGTGATATAGTAAAAATAATATGAAAGTTAAGACAATAAATGTGAATTGATAGCGTAAATGTTATGAACATGAAAGAATAGTTTTTTTTTTTAAGGGGTCATGAACTGGTATAACTTGGTTTCAATGCACTAATTCTCAGTGAGTCCAAAATAGGGATGACTTTAAAATCGGGATACCCAAAGTTGTCAAGGTTAACCACTTTGCAGTTAATATAGGGGTGGGATAAATGTATCCAAGGTGATATTACATCTGTCACCTAGCAAGCAGGTCATATGGTATGAATCTTTTCAGTCTGTCCGATGTCTATCAAATTAATAAATCTTGGTATGAGTACTTTGTTATACGCGTCTTAGGCTTGGTTTTGAGAAAGAATCCTCCCCATTCCGACGAGCTAGTGTGAGCACTTGCAAGCATACCAAGTTACCTCTCAAAACCAAAGTACTTCAAGGAGAAATCGGCTAATGCAAATTATAGCCAGTCTCTCATGATTCAAGGACAAGTAACAATAGGCTATTGATAAGTAGCAAACCCAGACGACGAAGACGACGACCTCACTGCTTTTTTAATTTTGTTTAAAAATTACATGATTTTGGTTTTGGTCAAATTCAAGTATAAACTGAATAGAACAACATTTGCTTTTATAGTCGAAACTCTAGGGGATGCAATATATTGATTATTGGTGCCAATGATAAATTTTTTTTTTTTTTCATAGCAAAACTACTAGAAAGCTCTCGATATTTCACACTTCTATATAAAGAGGGAGCTGACTCAACCAGAGGGCAGTTTGATTTAGAAGGAGATAGTGTGAATATTGAATAAACGTAATTGAGTTGAGTTCGAATAAAGTGTATATCGAAGGTAGATACTGAATAAAAGTGGTAGAATTAAATTGAAAGATAGAGTTTTATTTTTGCGAACTAAGCGCACGTTACATTGGTGTCAGAAGTGGAAATAAAATTTATTTGAAAAAAAAAGACAAGTAAAGTGTAAAAAAAAAAGTTTAATACAGTGAAAATGGGTATGTTGTTGGAAGAGCTCAACTACATTGAGCTTAAAAGTGAGTTAGGTAAGCGAAATCTTTCTAGAGCGGGATCGAAAAATGAGCTCGTCCTGCGCTTGCGCAACTATTTGGAACAGCAAGGGGAAGACGTAAGCACTTTTGTTTTTGAAACAGAAGTGGAATAAGAGGAAGTAAGTGAAAGTGTAGATTTTTCTAGTATAATGAAGATTTTATTAGAACAAAAGACGGAACAGCAGAAGGTTCTGGAACAAATTGAAGCACAACGAAACGAGCAAAAGAAGGGACAGCAGAATGTTCTTGAACAACTTGAAGCA
This sequence comes from Melanostoma scalare, assembly GCA_949752695.1. Classification (NCBI taxonomy): domain Eukaryota; kingdom Metazoa; phylum Arthropoda; class Insecta; order Diptera; family Syrphidae; genus Melanostoma; species Melanostoma scalare. The sequence goes on along the minus strand of OX456985.1, from coordinate 98,781,406 downwards.
CAACGAAACGAGCAAAAGAAGGAACAGCAGAATGTTCTCGAACAACTGGAAGCACAACGAAACGAACAAAAGAAAGAACAACAGAATATTCTCGAAAGACTTGAGGCGCAACAGAATGTTTTGGAAGGTCAGAAAAACATTCTAGAAGGCAAATCGGGCAACATTGAGAAAAATGTATGTGCCCTAGACGAACGCGTTGAAGGTGTGGAAAAACAGCTTTCTGTTGTAGAGAATCGTTTGGAAAGCCGATGCGATAAACAGTTCTCTGTTCTGTCCAAGGAATTAGACCAGATCCGGAAAATCTAAATTCGAGAATCTGCTGGAGAGTTTGCAAGGAAAAAGGAGATGAAACCCCCAACATTTGATGGACAGTCTTCTTGGCCAGTTTACAAGAGACAATTTGAGGCAGCCGCGACAACAAATGGCTGGGATGACGAAGACAAGTACATAGCACTGACTCTTGCTCTTAGAGGTCCAGCAGCTGAATTACTTCAAACAGTTCCAGCTGGTAAGAGCGGTGATTTTAGTTCTCTCGTGGCAGCAATAGATAAACGGTTTGGAGATAGCCACTTGAAAGAAGTCTTCCGAGTCCAACTCAATAACAGAGTCCAGAAAAGGGGTGAAAGTCTACAGCAGCTCCAAGCAGACGTCGAAAGACTGGTTCATCAACCAGCTTGCTGTTGAGTCCTTCGTTCGTGACATTTCCGATATAAAACTTCAGAGGTCTGTGCGAACTGCTAGAACCATACTCTTTCTGAAACTTTAGCATTTGCATTGACAATTGAAGCAGCAGAACAGGCTTCTCATGGAGTACATCGACTTAGAGAAGCCATAGTCGAAGAATGCTCGTGCCAAAGAGCTGAAATACAAAAGAACCAGCGGAGCGGACCAGTAAGATGTTGGAACTGCAACAAGACCGGGCACTTACAGCGTCAATGCCGACTACCACCAAATAAAGCCGCTTGTCAACATTGTGGAAGCAAGAGATCCAACCTAGAGCAAGGTAACAACAACACCAGCGTTGTCTATCAGTACGTTTCATATCAGGGAAACGAGTGAGAACCAACTTCGAGGGGCAGAGGCTGGTTTCTTGTATCGATGGCCCCAGAACCACCATCCAGGTCTCTCAGACCAAACGAGACAGCAAAAGTCTGACTTTGGAAACTACTATTAACGGGAACAAACATGTGGCTACCATCGACACCGGTGCCACAGCCTCCATAGTACGTCAAGACCTGGTAAAGTTGACGTGGCTTCATAACACCAATAGCTACCGTCTAAGAACCGCAACGGGAGAAGCAGCAAGAGTATATGGAGAAGTGTGTCTTAAGATCCAACTGGCCGATCTAGTGTTTACTCATCAATTCCTGGTGGCAGATATATGTGACGAGTGCATCATTGGAATCGACTTTATGAAACAGCACGGAGTTATTTTGGACATCGGTAATCAGGTTTTGAAGTACCAAAATAAGGAACTTCCAATGACCTATTCGAACGAAAGTACGTCGACACTGAGGACTGTCATCGCGGAAGATCTGATTCTGCCTTCTTTTTCTGAAGTGTTCGTTGGGACAAAACTGGAAGGTGAGTTTGGAAGCCTTCGATACCTCATGGTGGAACAAGACCCAGAGTGTTCCTCCCAAAGCGTCATCATTGGGAAAACACTGGTAGCACCGAAAAACAAAATGGTCCCCATACGATTTCTAAACACCAGACCGTACGATGTAGGGTTGAAGAAAGGAGAAGTCGTTGGACGTTGCGAATCGGTTGCAACAATTACGAAGATCACAGACGAAGCCCCGAGAAAAACTATAACTCCGAAGGAGCTGAAAACCATCAGAGCTAGAATACTGTATTCATCCAACCTTGATCACCAACAAACAAGGATGGCTGAAAATCTCCTACAAGAGTACACTGACATCTTCGCATCGCAAAAGGGATAATATGGTAGGACACAGTTGGTGCAGCATCGCATCAACACAGGAGATGCAAGACCGATTCGTCAACCCGCAAGACGCCTTCCACTGGCCAAACAAGGTGAGGTTGAGGAAATGATAACAGCAATGGAGAAGGACGGTCTAATCGAAAACTCCAAGAGTCCTTGTGCTTCACCAGTGGTGCCAGTGAAAAAGAAAGACGGAAGCACTCGTTTTTGTGTGGACTACCGAAGGCTGAATGATGTGACTAAGAAGGACAGCTATCCCCTGCCGAGAATCAGTGATACCCTGGAGAAAGCCTGGAGGGAGCCCAATGGTTTTCGAAGCTGGACTTGAAGAGTGGATATTGGCAAGCTGACATCTACCCTGATGATCGGGAAAAGACGGCGTTTTCTACAGGTAATGGGCTCTGGCAGTTTAAAGTTATGCCATTTGGGCTATGCAACGCTCCGGCAACATTCGAGCGTTTGATGGAGTGCGTTCTTCAAGGACTGACGTGGAAAGCGTGCCTTGTCTACTTGGACGATGTCATTGTTTACGGGAAAACATTTGACAAACATTGCAAGAACCTAAAAGCCGTGTTTCAGAGCCTTCGAGAGGCTTACCTCAAACTGAATCCAGAAAAATGTGCTCTTTTCAAAACCGAAGTTAAGTATTTGGGACCCATCATCTCTTCCCAAGGAGTGAAGACTGATCCTGAAAAAGTTGACTCCGTCAAAAATTGGCCAAAATCACAGGACAAACATTAACTCCGAAGCTTTCTTGGTCTTGCCACATATTACCGACGTTTTGTTAAGAACTTTGCTGGAACTGCAAAAAGTTTGCATCAGCTCAACGAAAAAGGGAAGCAGTTTAAATGGTCAGGTGAGTGTGAGAAATCTTTTCAGAAACTTAAATACCGCCTCTGTAATGCTCCAGTGCTGGCACATCCAATACCTGGCAAAACATTCATCATCGACGCAGATGCAAGCAACGTTGGAATCGGGGTGGTACTATCCCAAGTGCATGATGGCGAAGAAAAAGTGGTGGTGTGGTGTAATGTTTGTTCTATGTTGCATACACGTTTCATGTGATCGAAACCATGTACACGCGCCATAGTCCAGACACAGGTGAGCCAATTCTCTTAACGTATAATGCAGGTTGCATATTTCACTTCATGTAATATGCAAGCCATGCATTTTCCCACGTTGTGTGAATTGGTGTTCACCTTGTCAAAGCGATCGCCACATAGATTCTTCCCTACTTTTTAAGAATTGAGTTTAACCAGAACCACGAAGAGACATACTTGTTTTCCTTCACAAATTGGCGCAGCCGGTAGGAAGTTACTTTTAGAACCTCCGATTAAATGTAAGTTTTATGTCACAGAAAAAATTTTCAATTTTGATTGTGATGGTATACTTGGTCAGGATATTTTGTTTAAATATGCAAACATTGAAGGTCCGAATAAACTTTTAAAATTTCTTCACGAACCTAATAGAAAAAATCAGTTGCCTATTCAAAAGTCTTCACAACATCCTTTTCAGGATGGTCCTTCAGTTAATAGAATCGAAGACTTGACCAGTAAGCCTTCTTATTCATCTTCGCACGATGACGATTCTATTACCAAACAGAAGGAGAGACATAATAGTTGATTGACTGCTCCATAACCTCGCAGGGTGAAGAATCTCTAAGTATTACGCCATGTAATTTGGTTTCGGTAGCAGAATCATCTTCGCAAGATGATCTATTAGAAACGATGGAGAGTAAAGTTATTCCTAAACTCAATGTGACCTTAAGCTTAAAAGTGAGACATAATAGGCTGATTGACTGCTTCATAACCTCGCAGGGTGAAAAATTTCGAAGCAATACGCCATGTAATTTGTTTCCGGTTACAGGATCATCTTCGCAAGATGATCTATTAGAAACGAAGGAGAATAAAGTTACTCCTAATCTCAATGTGACCTTAAGCTTAAAAGTGAGGCATAATAAGCTGATTGACTGCTCCATAACCTCGCAGGGTGAAAAATTTCAAAGCAATACGCCGTGTAATTTGTTTCCGGTTACGGAATCATCTTCGCAAGATGATCTATTAGAAACGAAGAAGAATAAAGTTACTACTAAACTCAATGTGACCTTAAGTCCTCGGAGTGAAACATGTTTCGAATGTCCCATAAATCATTCTGAGGAGAGTGAACTTGTGTGTTATTCTGAGGAAATAAGCCCTCAAATATATATAGCATCATCTGTGGGTCAAGTAAAAAATGGTCTCATTGTTATAAGTTTAGCTAACACAAATTCATTTGAAGTTACTTTAAAAAATCATCCAATTAAATTTTTTCCCGTTGACAACTACGATCTTAAGCCATTATCGAAAGAAAAATCAGAAATCCTAGGAAAATCGGTATACCCTATTTGTGACTATTCGAGCACGCAAAATACAGATGAAGAACGAAATAAGAAACTACTTAAAGAACTTAATTTTCGTGAAGATCTTAATCCTGAAGAAAGATCTACAATTCAAGAAATATGTAAAAGATTTTCCAATACATTTCATCTAGAAGGCGAAAAACTAGAGTACACAAACGCTATATATCACAAAATTTCAACTCCCAAAAATGCTACTCCTATCAATACAAAGCAGTATCGTCTCCCTGAGGCACATAGGCATATAATAAAAGAACAAGTCGATAAAATGTATAACGATAAGATTATTTCCGATAGCAAAAGTCCTTGGAATAGCCCATTGCTAGTGGTTCCCAAAAGAGCTGACGAAAACGGTTTACGAAAACATAGGGTGGTAGTTGATTTCAGGAAAATCAATGAAATTACCATTGGTGACGCTTTTCCGTTACCAAGAATTGATGATATCCTCGATCAACTGGGAAATAGTAGATATTTTTCAACTCTAGACCTGGCAAGTGGTTATCACCAAGTACTAATAGATAAAGCTGACCGTCCAAAAACAGCTTTCAGCACAAACACAGGCCACTACGAATTCAATAGGATGCCTTTTGGCTTAAAAGGTGCGCCAGCTACTTTTCAGCGCCTTATGAATCATATTCTAAGTGGTCTTCAAGGTATTAAATGTTTCGTCTACCTAGATGACATTGTCGTGTATGGTCGTAACTTGTCTGATCACAACAAAAAATTAATTTCAGTTCTTGAACGATTAGAGAAATTTAATCTACGCCTTCAGCCACGAAAATGTCATTTCCTTCGGCGGGAAATAGTTTTTCTGGGTTACAGGATTACTGAGAAGGGAGTACTGCCGGACGATCAGAAAATAAAAAGCATTCTTCAAATACCTGTCCCAAGTAGTACTAAAGAAGTTCAATCATTTTTGGGAATGATAAATTTCTATAGGAGGAGCATTCCAGACTTCTCCAAGTATGAAAAACCTTTACGAGACATTACTCACAAGGAACGAAAATTTTGCTGGAACGAAGAGTGTAAAAAAGCTTTTACTGCATTAAAACAAATAATAACCAAACCCCCTATTCTCATATACCCAGACTTTTCAAAAGAGTTTGATCTTTCTACTGATGCTAGTGGAACAACTATTGGGGCAGTATTGTCTCAAAAACGAGACGGATTAGATTTGCCTATTGCTTTTGCTAGTAGAATTTTAAGCCCAGTAGAGCGTCGTTACTCAACAATAGAAAGAGAAGCCCTAGCTATGGTCTGGGCAGTAAAAAATTTTCGATGTTACCTTTTGGGTCGAAACTTCACCCTCTATACCGATCACAAGCCCTTAGTTCATTTTTTCAAAATAACGAATGAATCAACAAGAATATCGAATTTTAAATTTAAACTAGCTGAATACGAATTTTCTATTAAACATAAGCCAGGAAAAGACAACGTAGTGGCTGATGCACTAAGTCGTATAGTATTCCATGACAAAGGAAATGCAGATGTTCAGGTTTTAACGAGGGCACAGGTACATAAAGCACAAATCCAAAATATAGACAGTACCGACAAGAATCCAAGTATGGATCTTACAGAATCAGGGAACATATCTATTACTAAAACAAAAAGAGTTTCTCAAGGTAATGATAGCCTAACTGATGAGGATGAAGATGCTAGTCCTATTACAGGTGAATACCAAAATAAGGCATTCATTGAAAAGGAAGAGGATATTATTAAAACAATACAAAGATATCACGATTCCCCACTAGGAGGTCACCTTGGAGTTCTTAAAACATATCTTCGCATCCGACCCAGTTTTAGATGGAAAAATATGTTCAACACTATCAAGAAATACGTTAAAGGTTGCAAAAAGTGTCAAATAAATAAAAAAGCTAGACGTACAATTATGCCCATGGTGATTTCAGCTACTTCAAAGAAACCATTTGGTAAGGTCTTTATGGATATTGTTGGTCCACTCCCAACAACTACGAATGGTAACAAATATATTTTGACCTTCGCAGATGATCTTACCCGTTTCATGGACTGTTACCCACTTCCTAACGCGGAAGCAGAAACGGTCGCTAAGGTTTTTTTTGAGGAGATTATATGTCGCTATAGAGTACCCAAACAGCTACTAACCGATCGAGGGGCAAATTTTTGCAGCGATCTTTTCAAGAAAGTTTGTAAGTTTCTCAAAATAAGTAAACTAGAAACAACGGCATATCACCCACAAACTAATGGAGCTCTGGAAAGGAATCATGGTCCTCTGATAGAGTACTTACGATCCTTTTCCAGTGCGACCCCAGCAGATTGGGATACATGGCTTCGACAAGCGATGTATGTTCACAACAACACTCCTCGTGCTAGTACGAAACTATCACCGATGGACGTGTTGTACGGTTTTACTTCCGAGATGCCAACTAATATCAAGAAAACTCCTTCTCCAATTTACGATGATGAAAATTATTTTTATCTACTAAGAAATAAATTGCAAAAAGCGTATCAAATAGCTAGAGCAAATATAGAGGTGAGTAAGTTCAAATCTAAAGAACATTACGATAAAAACATTCACCCATTTGCCTTTAAGGTAGGAGATAAAGTTCTACTACAATTGTTCAAGGGTCCTTTTGAAGTTAAAGAAATTAACAATAGTGTAAATACAACTATTTTGAGAGGAACAAAACTAGAAAAAGTTCACAATAATAGACTGAAACCATTTTATGAAAATGTCTCTACGTGAAATGATTTCAATTTTTCACTTTGCTTATTACGAATTGTTTTATTTCTGTTCTATTTCTTTTAGTTTTGGGAATCAAACAAAAAGGGTTTTACAACAGTGCAATGTGCCATCGCCATTCGATATTGTTGCTTTTCTTAGTAACGCTTAGCTTACCTTTTATTAACGCCCAAGAAAACATCACTATACAACAATTGGAAGGTGCAGTGGGTATTTACTTTGACAAAATAGGACAAGTTGAAGTAATAAATAGCCATTGGAGCCTCTTCGTTTATTACAACTTAACCACTTATTGGTTTGAACTGACCGAAATCAAGACATATATAGATCGTGTGGAAGAATTCTGTAAAAATGAAGTTTTCCATCAACGACATTGCATGCCAACGGTTGAAGCCATTCGCCACCGTTTTGAAGTCATCGAAGAAAATAACGAACTTTTGTACTCATTCAATGCAGCAAAATATGGTAAAACAAGACCAAAGCGTTCCCCTTTTGACATTGTTGGAAATCTAGCACATGGGTTGTTCGGAATCCTGGACAACGAATATGCTGAACACATCGAAAATCAAATAAGTATTCTAAAGACAAACGAAAATCATTTGGCCGAACTTATAAAAAAACAAAGTTCAATAGCTGATTCTACTGCTAACATTCTCAAACGCACCACTGTGCAAATAAACAATCAGTTTAAAGCTTTAAGTGACTATTTAGTAATAACTCATAATTCGATCAAGGATTCGTTAAGAGATAACGATCAGTACCGAGATTTGTCCGCTTTGGTTTCATATAATACTAATAATAACTAATTTTGAAAGACAACAGGGAATTCTGTTAGATGTCCTACTAGATTTAAAACATGCTAAAATAGACCCTAAAATAGTGACCCCGAAACAACTTACAGAACAATTACAATTAATACGGAGCAACATTCCAAGTTTGCTTAAGCTACCAAGAGGTTCGGCAATACATTACTATAAATTAGCTTCAATCCGAGGACGAGTAATGCAAGATAGTATAGTTTTCGAAATGCGGCTACCATTACTTGAACTTGATGACTATGAATTGTTTTCATTAATTCCACTTCCTATTTTTCATAACAATGTTGTATATTTGGTCGACACATCTTCTCCTTATTTAGTGATTTCTTTGATGAGAGACAAATATTTTCCGATATCAGAACTAGAACTTAATCTCTGTAAGACCCTTAAAGATCAATACTATTGCACTAATAACTATCCAACATTCAGCAAGCATTCAAATACAAACAATTGCGAGTTTTCACTGCTTAATCATAAATCTAATAATCTACAAGAATGTAAATTGAGTAAAGTATCAAATACAACATATAATTTTTGGAAAAGACTTAGGAACCCTAATACGTGGGTTTTCTCAGTCACTGGTAATGTAACAGGGCACCTCACATGCAACCAGACATCCTCAAGTCTGACTGTGTCCGGGTGTGGCGTATTTACATTCAAGACACCCTGTACCTTTAAACTGCCAACAATGCAAATAAAAGGCCATCTCAGTTTTAATAAAACAATTTATAATGCATTCATTCCCAGTACAAACATAAGCGCATGGGTTCTAGGAGGTACGGACACGGTAATACAAGCTCCTCCCAAGGTTTTCGAGATAAACCATACGGAGTTTAACAGACTCAAATCCAATATAAGTGAGGTTATTAAGAAGTCTGAGGAATATTCGGTCATGGCTAATCTTCACGATTACAACCACTATTTTCTAAATTTTTTGCTCCTAGCAGGCATTGTTTTTCTTTTCATTATGTACTTTCGAGTGCAACAGAGAAATAAAAATTTGCAAAGACCGAAACCAAGACCGAGAAGAAAACCAAAGCTTGCGGACTCAAATGCTATTTTTGCGGCTTCAGACACTTGCTAAATCGATTGATTCATTTTAATAAAATAAAATTCGTTTAATACCAGTCCCATTTCAAATTCTATTTCTATTTGCTAAACAATGAAGTTTTTCTGCCAAAAATGTATACTTTTTAAACAAAACATGAAAAATCTAAAACAAATATCCAATTGCAATTAACAGAAAGAAAAATAATATTTTTGTATTTAGTTAAGAAAAAAGAATTTTCATTGAGAAAGTTAAGTTTTATTTTGTGATTTTATTTTTTTTTATTAAATAACGAAAAAAAAAAAAATAATAATTTTATTTACACGTACTGTTTTTGATAAGTGACTTTCTTTTTTGTAATATTTAACCAAATGAACAATTTAAATAATGTAAAACACAGAGACGAATCAAACTAACCAATTTGTATTCTTACAAAGAGAAAAAAAATTGAGAATTAAAAGAAAAAATTTTGTACTTTAACGAGAACGAATGATGAAACATTTTTATTTTAGACTAACTAAAAAGCAATATTATACTTACTAAAATTTTTAAACTCAAAAGAAATAAAAAAAAAATTAAATATCAATAGTACTAGTAATTTTAGGTAAATATATACGAATGTACGCTTTCAATAGCCAAATCATTTAAATTTATCTTTAAGAATCATGAAAAATTAATCTAAAAAAAAAAAAAAAAACGAAAACAAAAACAAAAAGGAAACAATTATGAACAAAATGTAAATTTTCTTTTTTGTACTTATTTTGTATAACTGTATTTTGTTTTTATGTTTGTAATAAATTTCAGAGCTCTCTTTTTAAAGAGGGGGAGGAATATGTGGTGTAATGTTTGTTCTATGTTGCATACACGTTTCATGTAATCGAAACCATGTACACGCGCCATAGTCCAGACACAGGTGAGCCAATTCTCTTAACGTATAATGCAGGTTGCATATTTCACTTCATGTAATATGCAAGCCATGCATTTTCCCACGTTGTGTGAATTGGTGTTCACCTTGTCAAAGCGATCGCCACATAGATTCTTCCCTACTTTTTAAGAATTGAGTTTAACCAGAACCACGAAGAGACATACTTGTTTTCCTTCACAGTGGCATACTTCAGCAAGGTCCTCTCGAAACCCGAAAGAAACGACTGCGTGACCAGAAGGGAACTGCTAGCTCTTATCTTGGCAACAAAGCACTTCCATAAGTACATCTATGGACAGGAATTCCTTCTACGGACAGACCATGGTGCTCTGAACTGGCTGTTGAACTTCAAAAATCCAGAAGGTCAAGTCGCAAGGTGGATAGAAAGACTGCTGACTTATGATTACCAGATTCAACACCGTAGAGAAAAGCTGCACTCAAACGCCGACGCATTATACCGAAGACGTGGCAAAGTGGATTGCAAGCATTGTAGGCGGCAAGAGGACAAAGAAAATATTACCGCTGAGCGACTAAGAGCTGACCCAATATGCGGATGGAGCAATGATGAAGTGAGGACTGCTCAACAGGAGGATCCAGATATCGAACCCATTCTCGCATAGAAAGAAAATGAAGAGAAACCTGAATGGGGAGACATTTCTGACCGGAGTCCAGTTCTCAAAGCCTATTGGGCACATTGGGACTCACTATATGTGCAAGAAGGTGTCCTCAGGCGAAGATGGGAGTCTGCTGACGGTAAATCATATGTGATGCAGCTGATCGTACCGCAATCGAAAGTCAGTGAAGTTCTTCGGGAGATGCACGACGGACCTTCTGGAGGCCACCTGGGAGTTAACAAAACACTGGAGAAGGTGCGACATCGGTTCTACTGGTTACATGCTAGAGATGACGTGGAGAAGTGGTGCCGAACATGTGACAAGTGTGCTGCAACCAAAGGACCTGGTAGGAAGATTCAAGGTAAGATGCATCAGTACAACATTGGATCACCTTTTGAGAGGATTGCAGTAGATGTGGCTGGGCCTTTTCCAGAGACCAACGCTGGAAACAAGTACATTCTGGTTGTAATGGACTATTTTAGCAAGTGGTCTGAGGCGTATGCCATCCCAAATCAAGAAGCCAAAACGGTGGTCGACCAGATTGTGTTTAACTGGGTGAGTAGGTTTGGTGTGCCTATGGAACTCCATTCCGACCAAGGGAGGAACTTTGAGTCAAACATCTTCCAAGGAGTGTGCGGACTACTTGGCATTAAGAAGACGAGAACCACACCACTTCATTGAGCTCTGATGGGATGGTTGAAAGATTCAACCGGACCTTGAAGGAACACCTCACCAAGGTCGTAGGCGACTACCAAAGAGACTGGGATAGGCACGTACCGCTATTCCTGATGTCCTATAGAAGTGCAGTACATAGCTCGACAGGACATACACCATCTGACATCCTGTTCGGGAAAACCATGCGGCTGCCCAGCGAACTTAAATTTGGATGCCCCACAGAGGAGCCACAGGAGACAAACGAGTATGTGGACGACCTCAAGGAGAGACTCGCTGACATCCATAAAAGAACAAGGGAACGGATGAAAACCTACAGCGACCGGATGAAGACACGGTACGACACAAAAGCGACAACGGCAGGATTCCAAGCAGGAGATCGTGTGTGGCCTTATCACCCTCATCGTCAAAAGGGATTGTCACCGAAACTTCAGCAGAACTGGGAAGGTCCTTATACTGTTGTCACGAGGATTAACGACGTGGTTTACCACATCCAAAGAGGACTAAGAGGCAACTTAAAAGCAGTTCATTGTGACCGGCTGCATCGATATAGTGGCGAGGCTGCAGATGAAATTATTCGGGAAGAACAATCTTAAGGAGGGGGCAGTGTAATGTACACCCAACATTTATACCAATTTCCTAATCGAAAACGTTTAACCGAAAACACAACTGGCAACACTATAATGGAATGGTATAAAGTAAGACGTTGGTTGTGAGTGAGTGTGTGTGTGCAGAAATATACCGGGAGGGGAGCTTGTCTAGACATCATGGTTCATAGCAAAACTACTAGAAAGCTCTCGATATTTCACACTTCTATATAAAGAGGGAGCTGACGCAACCAGAGGTCAGTTTGATTTAGAAAGTGATAGTGTGAATATTGAATAAACGTTATTGAGTTGAGTTCGAATAAAGTTTATATCGAAGGTAGATACTGAATAAAAGTGGTAGAATTAAATTGAAAGATAGAGTTTTATTTTTGCGAACTAAGCGCACGTTACAATACCATGGTGCATTTACTATTCCACGAAGGACTTTGTTTTGGAACTTTTGGAAGATTTCAGTATTTGTTTTCTTTGTACAGCCCCATAATTGGATTGCATAGGTCCAAACAGGTTTAAGTACTTGTTTATAAAGCATTATTTTATTTTCGACAGATAAGTCAGAATTTCTACCGAGTAACCAGTACATTTTTCTATACTTCAAGTTGAGCTCTTCCCTTTTCTTTTTGATATGCTCTTTCTATTTTAGCTTTGCATCCAAATTCATCCCAAGGTATTTGGCCGTGTTGGCGTAAGGTACAGCTTGATTGTTGATGAATATTTGAACGTAGCTTAACTTTTTATTTGTAAAGTTTATATGTGCAGATTTAGCTTCATTGGGCTTTATACGCCATTTTTTGGTCCAATCACTAACGGTGTCGACGGCATTTTGCAATTTCTCAGCAGCCTTGACGACGCAATTACTGGATGCCAAAATTGCAGTATCATGTGCAAAAGAAGCCATAATTGTGTTGTTATCCACTGGAATATCACTTGTATACAGCAAATACAGGGTAGGTCCTAGGACGCTTCCTTGTGGAACACCGGCTTGTATTTTACTTAGCTTTGAATATTCTTGATCATACCGTACTCTGAAGAGCCGGTCTGAGATATAAGATTTTAGTATTTCGTAGTACTGCTTGGGTAGGTCCCTTTGCAGTTTGTACTCTAGCCCCTCATGCCATACCTTGTCGAATGCTTGAGCAACATCTAAAAATAAAGCCGAATATACTTGTTTTTCTTCTAATGCTTTTTCAACTGCATCCGTTATTCTATGAACTTGGTCTATCGTGGAATGTTTATTTCTAAATCCAAACTGATGATTTGGGATTAGTTTTCTTTCTTCTATGACTTTGCTTAGTCTTTTCAGTAGCAATTTTTCAAAAACTTTTGCCATTATTGGTATAAGCGATATTGGTCTGTAAGACGTAACTTCTGTTGGTGGCTAGCCTTGCTTTGGTATAACAATTACTTCAGCAATTTTCCAATGATGTGGGACATATTGGGTCTTGAGGCATGCATTTATTATAATTTGGAATTTTATGAAGGATTTTGATGGCATTTCTTTCATAACCTGAGCAGTTATTAGATCGTACCCAGGTGATTTTTTGTTCGATAGTTGATTTCGACACATACTTTTTATTTCTTTGAGTGTGGCAATTGGTATGTCAACTTCATCGATTTTATCAATAAACTGTAAGCTGTTTTCAGATGTATTTGCTGGGAACGGCTTAAAAACATTCGCAAGATGTTCTGCAAACTGGTTAGCTTTTTCTTTCGGATTTCCGATCCAATTCCCGTCTAGAGATTTTATTGGCGGGTTTTGTAACTGCGGTCTTTTCAGGCGCTTAGCTGCTTTCCAGAGCGAATAATCAGTTGAAGCATCAGTAGTTAAATTTATCTGGAATCTACTTAATGAATCATTTTTGAATTCGTAGATTTGTTTTTTGAAGGATGTGGTACCCGTGGTGTGATGGATAGCATGTCCGCCTGTTAATCCAGAGGTTCGAGTTCGAATCCCACCAGAGGCAAAAATGTTTTTCTACGGGTATCGCCTTTTGCGAGGAATTGGCAAGTCCTCCGTTAGTATTCATTGCCATGAAAAGCGCTTTCTCGATTAGCCGTTCGGAACCGGCAGAAAATTGTAGGTCCCCTCCATTTCCTCACAAGGCATGGTTGTGAGAAATGCGCTAGGCCCAAGGGCTCCGCGCTCTGTTGCGCCACCCTATTTATTTATTTATTTAGATTTGTTTTTCAGTTAGTTGCTTAGCCGGTTAAACACTGTTTTGTCGTCTGGAAATCTAGTATTTTGCCATTTTCTTCGAGCTGGTCTCTTCTCCAATATCAACTCTCTTATCTCGGCAGGGTATTTTGTTTCAGTTTGCTTCCCACTCGTGTAAGTTGGTGTACTTTCTTCTGCAGCTTGTTGAACATCGGCAATGAATTGTTCTACTTCAAGGTCGATTTGCTCTTTTGTTTCCATAGGGGATCTGAGATTTATATAGCTTTCAAGCTTTTCTCTGAATTCACTCCAGTTTGTTTTATTATTTACAAGCTTTGGATTACTCTTTTCCATTATCTCTAATTTATTAAGTGATAAAATCACCGGTGTATGATCTGATGATAAGTCATAATTATCTTCGACTCTTATGTGGTTTCGTTTGATGCCTTTAACTATGAAAAAGTCAACAAGGTCTGGTATTTTACTAGTATCCGATGGCCAGTAAGTTGGTGATCTGGAAGAATAAAACTTGCAATTGTATTTGAGGCATGCTTTGTAAAGCCTTCTGCCCTTTGTTGTTATAAGTCTGGATCCCCAATGGGTGTGCTTAGCATTGAAGTCACCGCCAACAAGGAAGTTATGTCCTAGTAGATTTAGCAATTCTGTATAATCATCTTCAGTCGGGGAACGCCTTGGCGGGCAGTATATTGATGCCAACTTGAAGTCTTTCTTTTTCATACCAATACTAACTATTAATACTTGCATATTCTCTTTTGTAACCAAAGCTTCTTCATGGTGTTTTAAGCTCTTTTTTATCAGGATTGCCGATCCACCTCTAGCCTTATCAGCTGGATGAGGAGCGTGGTAGCATATATAGTTTGATATTAGATCATCAAGAACCAGTCCACTTGAGAAATTAGTCTCGGGCACCAGACAAATATCTATGTGTTCGATGTCTAAGGAGATTTTTAATTCTGATAATTGGTGTTAAAGACCGTTTGCTTTCCATGTTCCAATTTTTAGTTTAGTGCCAATGATTAATAAAAGAAAAAAGAGACAACATCACATTCAAGAATTGAAAACAAATTATTCCATAGCTTATCTATAAGTTCTGACTACCTCATCCCTCTATCAATATTCGCAATGCAATTTTACATTTTTGATATATTTTACACTCCCAGTACAACAAAACAAAATATACAAAAGTGACACTGCCTGTGGAGTTCTGAGCGGACGAGACAGAGTTAGCAAATTAAAATTAATAAAAACCATCCACAACCACCAATACCACAAAATATTCTGAGTTTGACCGTTAATAAAGCTCTAAATTGGTGCCAAGAATTTGGAGCGAAAATACCAGTAGATAAAATGGAAGCTTTGCATGTTTGTAGAAAGCACAAATGTATAACTAATACTTTGAATATTGGGACCAGAAATATCCCTTTTCTGAACATTGCTAAAATTTTGGGTTTGACTTGTACTAAAAACTGGAAGTGGCACTCTCATCAAAAGATGATATCACTTAAACTTAGCAAAGTAAATAATCTACTAAAAATATTTTGCAGCAAAAGCAAGCGTCCTCATATGAACACCGCTATAAACATTGCCAAAACACTGATAAGAGGAGCTATCCAACACGGGTTAACCATATATTCAAACTGGACTAAACAAAACGACCAAAATATCCAAGTAAAAATAAATACGGCGCTAAGAATCGCATTAGGAGCGTTACCAACTACTCCTATTGAGGCTTTATTGGTGGAAGCTAATATTTTTGACTTAAAAAATATGAAAATTATACTCGTAGCTCAAAGTAAAATTTTCGCAAAAAGTATAGTAGACCCAAGGCATGCACTTCACATCACTTCCGAGTCGGGTTGGTTACATGCAGAATCATTGAAGAATAACAGTGCTATTTTTAAAATAATTCGAATCTTAAAAGCTCTGAGAATAAGTATACCTGAAATCAACAATCTTAAAAACCAAAACCCTCCATGGCTGTTCCCTCGAAATCTCATAAATACTTCTTTAAAAAAATATTAGAAACATGAGACTCCAAACGAAGTTTATAAAAAAGAGTTTGCTGAAGTCATACAAACTGGTAATTTAAGGTGTGTTCTGTATACGGACGCATCACTCAAAGATGGAATAACAGGCTACTGTGTTTATAGACTTGACCATGTCTGCAACATGTTCATATTACAACAAATTACCTTGTGACGTGTTTTTGGTTTCCCAGCCGAGGTACTGCTCACGGCTAGCCAGGGTTTAGTGAATAAAAACACCAAAACTTCACAAAGGTCAAGAAATCTCTTTTATTAGAACTTTCTTTACTTCAATTACAATTAACAAAACCAAATAGTATATATATATCGCTGTGTTCGCTGTAGATACTTCCGGTTGCGGTGATCGTACCGTAGCTGGTATCCTTCGGGACTCCTAGGGCTCTTTGTTAGGTTAGCCGCCTTGGTCTAAAAAACCCTTCTAGTCTCACGGTGGCTAGGGGAGAGAAGTTATTAATGGTTATTAAGTTAGGCAAATTTGCTGCTTCTACCGGCAGGATCCCTTCTGACACATTCGTCCTATAGGCAGTCGCAAGTCGGAGTGCGTAGGCGTCGTAAGACCCTAGCAGGTGAAACTACAAGCGCCCGCAGACCTTGGTGGGGTGAAACTACGAGCGTCCGAAGACCTCGGTGGGGTGAAACTACGAGCGTCCGAAGACCTCGGTGGGGTGAAACTACGAGCGTCCGAAGACCTCGGTGGGGTGAAACTACGAGCGTCCGAAGACCTCGGTACAGACAGTAGCTGTGGGATCGGCCAGGTATTAGTCACTGCCCCTAGTGGCACAATACGTAAGGAATATAATTTTATTTGATTAAACTTACTACGTTTTACCTTAAAACCAACGTTCCTTGGTTTCCTTCTTGGTCCAGAGACTATTCCCAGGGAGATGTGCACCACTTGACTGCTGCCGGTGAATTATACTTTTCAATGCGCTAAGCCGCCCTATTTATGCTCACAGCTCACTGTGGTATCGTGCGCAAATCCCATATAACTTAATAGGAAATGCCTTACTCCCATATAATTTTCCCAATTATACACGACATACTCATATGCCTGCCTATATGCCACCACTATGTCGTCAATATAACTCACCATCGAGCTCTGCCGATGGTTATACTTTGCACTGCTTGTGGTATTACCACCTACCCATTATCCACCATCAATGGTGGTGAGGTTAATTTTTTACCTCCATGGTACAACCTGAATACTTTCCACCACCAGGTACTGTGTCTCGGCTACGAGATTAATTTCTGGGTTGTCGTCTTAGATTGATAAGCTTTTCTTCTTACCATTCCACTAGATGGCGATGACTGTTCCTTGGGGGCGGCAACGAGAAGCATGTAACGAGGTTTTAAAAATGCTTCGTTACAAACTCACCTGATCATAGTCCCTACATTGGAGAAGTAATGGCAATACTAGGAGCGTTTAAATATGCGTTAAACACTACTGAGAAAACAGCTATCTGTAGTGATTCACTCAGTGCAATTACGGCCATAAAAAATAATAAAAATAACACGCCTGTCATTCAAGCTATTTGAGGATATCTATGCTCAGAATATCCCCGCATTCGTCTGATCATGGTCAGTGGTCACTAGCACATGTGGGAATTCCGGGCATGAAAAAGCAGATGGCGTTGCACGACAAGCAACTAAATTGCCGTTAGAATATATTTATTATACAACCACCATTTGCAACATCAAAATGGATCCAATCGTCCAAACTTATTCAAGAAGTTTTGAAAAAGCGTTGGGAACATTCAAAATCATTTTTGAGGACACACAAGCCAAACTTTTCTGCCGTAACTTATAATTGTCATCTTAAACGATCTCAAGCAGTTCAGATTTCGAGAATCAGGCTTGGTCATTGTTCAACAAATCCCTTCTTTTTAAAAAAGAAGATGCACCATCATGTGCTTTTTGCTGAGAAACTTTAACGATCAAACACGCTCTGCAAGATTGTAGACTAACTATAATTCATTTCAATGGAATTTTGCCCACATCAGTTGTAGAATTTTAGACCCTTCTATTCCTCCAAGTAATTGCAAATTTTGTCGCTTTTGTCAAAACATAAACTTATAATTTAAAATTTTAAAAGAAAAAAAAACACAAAATTGTAATTAGAAAAAAAAAAAAAAAAAATTTATGTAAATGTATAACACTACTCTATAAACAGCCATCATATGCAATATGCCTCGGCTTCGTCCTCCGTTCAACTCAAATTTATATGTACTGTATCCTTTGTAAATAAATAAATAAATAAATAAATAAACCACCAATACCGGATGTGACAAATCAATCCCAAACCTTCAAATCTTGCCAACAAAATTCAGAACAAAACATGCGTCACATCCTTACTTTACAGTATAGCTATGCACAACCAATTTTCGGATGTGACGAAATTCATTATTACAAGATAAGTATGTTTCAAAACAAAACAAATATCGGACAAGGCCAAAATCTCTATTTTACATCCAAAAAACTATCCACCACAAATTGTCAATGAAATCTATAATACATAAGGAAACCAATTCATTTATTTTATTTCGTCTTCTGCACATATAGTTTCTAACCTTCACATTCTGTTTGTCATATCAATGCATCGATATTCACAAAAAAGAATCAGTTAAACAATGTACCATAGCATTTTCATCATCTCATCATCATCGTCTTTCCTAACAATAGGCGTGTTTTTTTCACAAGACTGTTATATACATAACATCATTTTACATGCAAAGCAAAAACAACATCCCCGACAACTGATGTTGTGGATGAAAGGATGGTTAAAATTTGGTCGGTGATAGATTTTTGACGGGTGCCAATTGATTCGCACATTTTATTACGCATTCCATTATTTCGTTTTTGACACAATTATTTTTGTTTACTTCGCATTGCCTGTTTTGTTTTTCTGTTACTTAGATTTGCAATCATTTCGCTGCACACTTACTTTGCTTTTCTTATCTTGCTTACCATTTTTTTCGCATTTCCATTGAACTTACAAATGATTATTTAGACTTTATTTATCTCGATAACTGTTTTTTCGCATTTTGTCTCTACGGTAATCTATTGTTTTGGCATTCAATTACTTCGCTCATTATCAGATTATTATTGCTTGTGAAATCGCGAGGATCGGTTTTTCAGAAATTTTATAAATATTTCGAAATTTGATATTATTGCTGACTAATTGGTTCTGAAAATGCTTCTAAGATATGATATATCTTTGATGGTTCTAATCAATTTTCAATAAAGTTTGATGAGATGGTAAGCAAACTGTTAAAATACAAAAATAACCGGTACAGTTAAATTTTTGATTATTTCGCCATCGTTTGATTGGTATTTTGCTTTTTGTGGATGAAAAAAAGGCTAGAGGTGTAAAAATTCGCTCGCTCTAGCCTTTTTTTCATCCACAAAAAGCAAAATACCAATCAAACGATGGCGAAATAATCAAAAATTTAACTGTACCGGTTATTTTTGTATTTTAACAGTTTGCTTACCATCTCATCAAACTTTATTGAAAATTGATTAGAACCATCAAAGATATATCATATCTTAGAAGCATTTTCAGAACCAATTAGTCAGCAATAATATCAAATTTCGAAATATTTATAAAATTTCTGAAAAACCGATCCTCGCGATTTCACAAGCAATAATAATCTGATAATGAGCGAAGTAATTGAATGCCAAAACAATAGATTACGGTAGAGACAAAATGCGAAAAAACAGTTATCGAGATAAATAAAGTCTAAATAATCATTTGTAAGTTCAATGGAAATGCGAAAAAAATGGTAAGCAAGATAAGAAAAGCAAAGTAAGTGTGCAGCGAAATGATTGCAAATCTAAGTAACAGAAAAACAAAACAGGCAATGCGAAGTAAACTAAAATAATTGTGTCAAAAACGAAATAATGGAATGCGTAATAAAATGTGCGAATCAATTGGCACCCGTCAAAAATCTATCACCGACCAAATTTTAACCATCCTTTCATCCACAACATCAGTTGTCGGGGATGTTGTTTTTGCTTTGCATGTAAAATGATGTTATGTATATAACAGTCTTGTGAAAAAAACACGCCTATTGTTAGGAAAGACGATGATGATGAGATGATGAAAATGCTATGGTACATTGTTTAACTGATTCTTTTTTGTGAATATCGATGCATTGATATGACAAACAGAATGTGAAGGTTAGAAACTATATGTGCAGAAGACGAAATAAAATAAATGAATTGGTTTCCTTATGTATTATAGATTTCATTGACAATTTGTGGTGGATAGTTTTTTGGATGTAAAATAGAGATTTTGGCCTTGTCCGATATTTGTTTTGTTTTGAAACATACTTATCTTGTAATAATGAATTTCGTCACATCCGAAAATTGGTTGTGCATAGCTATACTGTAAAGTAAGGATGTGACGCATGTTTTGTTCTGAATTTTGTTGGCAAGATTTGAAGGTTTGGGATTGATTTGTCACATCCGGTATTGGTGGTTTATTTATTTATTTACAAAGGATACAGTACATATAAATTTGAGTTGAACGGAGGACGAAGCCGAGGCATATTGCATATGATGGCTGTTTATAGAGTAGTGTTATACATTTACATAAATTTTTTTTTTTTTTTTTTTCTAATTACAATTTTGTGTTTTTTTTTCTTTTAAAATTTTAAATTATAAGTTTATGTTTTGACAAAAGCGACAAAATTTGCAATTACTTGGAGGAATAGAAGGTTCTAAAATTCTACAACTGATGTGGGCAAAATTCCATTGAAATGAATTATAGTTAGTCTACAATCTTGCAGAGCGTGTTTGATCGTTAAAGTTTCTCAGCAAAAAGCACATGATGGTGCATCTTCTTTTTTAAAAAGAAGGGATTTGTTGAACAATGACCAAGCCTGATTCTCGAAATCTGAACTGCTTGAGATCGTTTAAGATGACAATTATAAGTTACGGCAGAAAAGTTTGGCTTGTGTGTCCTCAAAAATGATTTTGAATGTTCCCAACGCTTTTTCAAAACTTCTTGAATAAGTTTGGACGATTGGATCCATTTTGATGTTGCAAATGGTGGTAGTATAATAAATATATTCTAACGGCAATTTAGTTGCTTGTCGTGCAACGCCATCTGCTTTTTCATGCCCGGAATTCCCACATGTGCTAGTGACCACTGACCATGATCAGACGAATGCGGGGATATTCTGAGCATAGATATCCTCAAATAGCTTGAATGACAGGCGTGTTATTTTTATTATTTTTTATGGCCGTAATTGCACTGAGTGAATCACTACAGATAGCTGTTTTCTCAGTAGTGTTTAACGCATATTTAAACGCTCCTAGTATTGCCATTACTTCTCCAATGTAGGGACTATGATCAGGTGAGTTTGTAACGAAGCATTTTTAAAACCTCGTTACATGCTTCTCGTTGCCGCCCCCAAGGAACAGTCATCGCCATCTAGTGGATTTTTGACGGGTGCCAATTGATTCGCACATTTTATTACGCATTCCATTATTTCGTTTTTGACACAATTATTTTTGTTTACTTCGCATTGCCTGTTTTGTTTTTCTGTTACTTAGATTTGCAATCATTTCGCTGCACACTTACTTTGCTTTTCTTATCTTGCTTACCATTTTTTTCGCATTTCCATTGAACTTACAAATGATTATTTAGACTTTATTTATCTCGATAACTGTTTTTTCGCATTTTGTCTCTACGGTAATCTATTGTTTTGGCATTCAATTACTTCGCTCATTATCAGATTATTATTGCTTGTGAAATCGCGAGGATCGGTTTTTCAGAAATTTTATAAATATTTCGAAATTTGATATTATTGCTGACTAATTGGTTCTGAAAATGCTTCTAAGATATGATATATCTTTGATGGTTCTAATCAATTTTCAATAAAGTTTGATGAGATGGTAAGCAAACTGTTAAAATACAAAAATAACCGGTACAGTTAAATTTTTGATTATTTCGCCATCGTTTGATTGGTATTTTGCTTTTTGTGGATGAAAAAAAGGCTAGAGGTGTAAAAATTCGAGCGAATTTTTACACCTCTAGCCTCTTTTTTCATCCACAAAAAACAAAATACCAATCAAACGATGGCGAAATAATCAAAATCTATATAAACAAAAGCGAACTAATCCAAAAACGAAACAATAGAAAGCGAAACCAGTCAAATATAAAATAATCATAGGCCAAGTGATCTTTAAACGAAACGAATGCAAAGCGAAGCGAGAAATATCGAAAAATAAATAAACTAAACAAACGAAAAATTTAACAACAAAATGCGAAACAACAAAATGCGAAAAAACTTGTGCAAAACAACAATAAACGAGATAAAAATAACGAAACGTACCTTACCCATTTTTGACGTTTAGCCGAGTATTGAATGATTTTCGACTTTACATTTTTAAAATATGGGTGCGTCTAAAGACTTTCATGTATCTCGAACAAAAGCAAAATGGGTGGCAATGGGTCTGTTCACAAATGTGTAACTGAATAAAATCGTATGCCCACTCTTACAATCCGCAATTTAGTTGGTGAAAATTTTTGATTTTAAGAATTTTATTGATTTCAAGAGTAAGATTTGTAAATTTATATAAAGATACATAAAACAACGTAATAGCAAATATAAAAGGTCTGTTTAATGACTGAAAGCACTTTTTACATATTTCTTTTCACATTTTTCTGTGAATGCTGACATTTTTTTCAAAGGTAATTGTTAAGTATGCCATAAAAACGGTTTTATTTTTCTATTATTACTAGTTTAATACGTTTGAAACAAGTAACAAAATATTTTTTCCAACTCACATATAAATCACAATCTCATATGAATTCAACCCCAGCACGTAAACAGAGTCAAAAACACGCAAGAGAAATTCCTTGTTACCTTTGTGAACGGACCTATTTTTGACATTTCTAAACTAATAAAAACGGGCAAAAAAATTGTTTACCTGTATTAATTTCACTACGGAATATTTTTATTTCCCACTCTATACAATCGATTTGGGTTTTTAACAAACATTTTTTGCGTTTTTGTGCGAATTTGGCAAAAAAAAATTCATTTGTTGACTTTCATTGGTTTGACAACTGATCAAGAACACCAACCCACAAGTAAAAAAAAAACGAAACAAACGTTATGTACATAACATCCTTGTGAAAAAAACACGCCCAATGTGTATTACTTTATTTTACCTATAAAAACACACAACACAGATACTCGGTTTCAACATTGATCATGGATTTCATTGGTATGCGAACATGGGTCACTTCCTAACCCCACTGTATAGAGTAAAACAACCACATGGTGGCGTAGGCGACGCGACTTGGCGTCTCTGTGGGTGATGGTTTGATACGGAAGGGGAAAGTTAGTGGCTTGTGGTCGGGGAATATGATAAACACGCGACCTTCCACAAAGCGACGAAAGTGCTCAATTGATTGATCGAAATTGATGAAAGTGCTGTATTTTTGTTGTGCAGTCGACAAAACCAGTCGATTGTGCAGTCGATTTTTGCACAATTTTGTTTATTGACAAGGGCTTGGACAATAAAAAATTTTGTGCTGGTTTATTCGTAGACATAAGCATAAGCAAATCTTTTGATACTGTAGACCATACCATACTCCTATACAAACTTCACGCTATTTGCTTTAGGGGCCAAGCCTATAACTAGTTTAAGTTTTACCTTAAAAACAGGACTCAAAAGGTCAAAGTTGCAAATTGTTATAGTGATACTTGAATCTCTAACATTGGCGTACCACAAGGGTCTGTCCTGGGTCTCATCTTGTTTCTGATATACATTAACTCTTTGTTTAGTCTACCCTTTTCAGCTAAAATTACAGCTTTTGCAGACGATTTAGGATTAGCTTACACTACATCTAGTGCTCTGGATCTTATGGCTGATTTAAACCATGATGTCCAATGTCCATTTATTGCGCATTTGGTTTGATACTCATAAACTTTGTGCCAGCGACAAAAGAAAAGTTATGTTTTTTAGCTTAAAGATAAGAAATGATCCAGATTTGGATATCGTTTTTCACGCACCTAACTGCCAACAATATAAAATTTCTTACTGTGCATACACTGCTGATAAAAACTTGTTTTTTATGACATACACAAAAAATGTAGTAGTGGTTGTTTCAAAATCAAAGAAGTGTATGATTTTGAATACCTTGGAGTTTCTTTCGATCCGATAATGAGTTGGACCAATCATATAACGGTTCTTAAACAATATTTACGTTCATCAATTAGAAGCTTCTACCATCTCAGGAAATACTGCAATAATAGTGCGCTCAAAAAAGTTTATTTTGGTATATTCCATTCTAAACTACAATATGGTTTAAGTTGTTGGGATGGAGCTTACCAATCTAAAATAAATTCACTTCTCATCTTACAGAAATCGTCCCCTCAGAAGCAAAATGGCTTATCTCAAAATCTATAGTTTTCACAAAAGCGATTTGAAATATTTTGAGTCTTAAAAAACTAGTTTCCGTCTAGGAGTTATGCGAGGCGGCAAAAGTCGTAGAACAAAAAAATTATTTTTTTTTTCTGTATCGAGTGGTATAAATACATTTTTAAGAAAATCACTTAAAAAAAAAAATGGTCGGACTTATGTCGTTTTGCTTAAAAATAATTACTTTTTATGTGTTTTTTCCAGAAATGCTTGCAAAGTGTCGTTTTGTTATGAAATGAAACCAATAATTTTATTTATTAACAAATTTATTTATATTTTTTTTATTTAAACACTTATTTTCAATAAACAAAAAAAGTTAATAAACCTATTCAGTAGTATTTTTTAACAAAAATATCAATCTTGATTGATGAAACAAGCGAAAAAAATAAATAAATAACTAGGTGAATTAACATTAATTGAAAAAAAAATACTGTTCTTCAGTCTTTAAGTATCTTTCACAGTTGAAAAATTAAGTTCTTCAATAGTTAAACAAAACGATTTCTTTTTAGATGTATTATTTGAAAAATATCAATGATGTTGATAACAGTAAACGAAAATACAATAGGTAAATCAGCACTAACACTAAATAAAAAAATGGGCACGACTGGGTCGCACGAACTTGCGATCGTTTGCTAAGTAAAATACCAAAATCTTAAGACTGAGCAAAAGGTTTTAGTATTCGTTCTTAATACATTTGGTTTAACAGGGTTGCCAACTACACATTAATTGAGAAAATTGAATTAAATCACGAAAAGTATTGAAAAAAATTAAATTAAATATTCCAAAAGTTTCAAGCGAAAATCTAAAAACGCCATTTTTTTGCAATTGCTTATACATATAAACCCTTAAAATTTAATCAAAATCGTTAGAGCCATTTTTTAAAAAACTGGTTTTTTATTTTTAATTTTTTTAAAAAAGGAGGTTTTCAAAATTCAAGTACACAAGTTTTAAGATCTTGCTAAAAGATGTATTGACAAAAAATTTGAAACAAATCAAATATATCGTTTTGAAAATATTCGGAAAAACAAATTTTTTTTAAAAAAATTAATGAAAATTCGAAAAAACTAAATTTTTCAAATGTAGATAAGCAATCTTTCTCAAACAACTTAGGACTTCTTAAATATGAAATTTCGTCAAAATCGTGTAAGCCATTACCGAGAAAGTCGGTTTTGAAAAAAACGGTACTATGGGGGGTACCGTCTTTAGGCTTTCTCCAAAAAAAATTTTTACATCATTAGAACAGTTATTAAAAAATAATACTTCACGTAAAATTTTATCAAAATCGTTAGAGCCGTTTTCGAGAAAAATAGGTATTGTCATATCGGTTGTATGGCAGGTACCGTTATTTCAAGACCTAGAAACCCAATTCCAAAAACCCCTCTGTAGGCTATTCCAGAGACCATAACTGCAAATTTTGAAGAAAATCGGTCAAGCGGTTCAGGCTGTAGATCCATATACGGACAGACAGACAGACAGACACACAGACAGACAGAATTGCAGGACCCACTTTTTTCGTATTCTCTATCATCGTAATGTCATTTTTAATTGTTATCTCAAATTTTTTTTTCTGCACGATTGCAAGACTTGCCTTATAGTACCTATAATCGCAAGTAAAAATGGGCACGACTGGGTCGCACGAACTTGCGATTGTGTGCACAATACCAATACCAAAAAATTAAGGCTGAGTAAAAGGTTTTAGTATTCGCTCTAAATATTTTTGGTGGGCTCAGGGTTGCCAACTACATTTTAATAATGAAAATTGAATTAAATCACGCAAAATATTAAAAAAAATTAAAATTAAATATTCCAAAAGTTTCAATCGAAAATCCAAAAACGCCATTCTTTTGCAATTGCTAGTACTTATAAACGTTGAATATTTAACCAAAATCGTTAGAGCAGTTTTTTAAAAAATCGGTTTTTTATTTTTCATTTTTTAATAAAAAAAGTTTTTTAAGATCTAGGTATGCAAGTCTTAAGATCTTGCCAGAAGACGTTTTGACAAGAAAATTGAAATAAATCAGCAATACCGTTTTGAAAATATTCAAAAAAACAAAATTATTTTAAAAAAATTAATAAAAATTTCAAAATTTAGAATTTTCCAAATGTTAATATGCAATATTTTTAATGTCATCTACGACTTCTTAAATATGAAATTTCATCAAAATCGTGTGAGCCATTAACGAGGAAGTCGGTTTTGAAAAAAACGGTACTATGGGGGGTACCGTTTTTAGACTTTTCCCAAAAAAAATTTTTGCATCATAAGAAAGACAATTGAAAAATAATCCTTCAAATAAAATTTTATCAAAATCGTTAGAGCCGTTTTCGAGAAAACTAAGTATTATCATATAGGTTGTATGGCAGGTACCGTTATTTCAAGACCTAGAGACCCAATTCCAAAAACCCCTCTGTAGGATGCCAAATAGACCCTGACTGCAAATTTTGAAAAAAATAGGTCAAGCGGTTCAGGCTGTAGATCCATATACGGACATACAGACAGACAGACAGACAGACACACAGACAGACAGACAGACAGACAGACAGACAGAATTGTAGGACCCACTTTTTTCGTATTCTCTATCATCGTAATGTCATGTTTAATTGTTATTTCAAAATTTTTTTTCTGCACGATTGCAAAACTTGCCTTATAGTACCTATAATCGCAAGTAAAAAATACTGTTCTTCAGTCTTTCAGTAGCTTGCAGAGTCAAAAATTTACATAGTGTTCATACATAGGTTTGAATAACACGTTATCTTATCAAAAAATTTCCTTTGAAACTTTTATTTTTGAATAAAAGTTTTGATAGAAAGTAGGAATCTGATTTTTATCGATCAATTTCAATAGGCTTTCTTTCTTTTTTAAAGATACACCGCTCTCTGATTTTTGTAAGGTATGAAGACACAGATTAGATATTTTTTCGAATGATCTAGTGTTGTTCGCTCTTATTTGGATGCGACGAAAAATGTTTTCGGCGAATGAAAGTTTAACAAAAAGAACACCAGGATCGTTTTTTTCAAATCTCATTATTCGAATATCCGTCATTTTAATTTGTTTTCTTTGATCATCCTTGTTGTAATTTGATCCCATTTCAGCCGATAACGCTTTCAAATCATAGAACTTTGTTTCATCTAGCTCATGAACCTGAAATGGTGTTCCTGTGTTTTTAGCTATGCGAATAATCATTACGTATTGGCCAGGAGTAAAGATAGGTCCTTATTTTAAAGCACTCTTAATACCACGTTCAATTACTGAGTGAACAGAGTCTCACTCGTTTTGCGTATGACCTTTTATAAGGTATTTGTGATGTGTTATACTGTTCAGATTAGGGAGTATTTGTACCGCATAAGCATATTAAGCAATAAGAAAGATTCTGTTGTCAGCAGCAGTTGCCGGAGTAAAAAATTACATTAAACAATCCAGTTGAGTTTTCTTGAAGCTTTTTCAAATACATGAAAACACAGGAACCAATTTCGTTGACCCCTCTTCCAGCTAGACCCTCGTGCCAAACATAACAATCCACATTTTTATTTTTTAGTTCACAGATTGTAAAATTGAACACATTAGTCTTGGACACGTAGTAAAAAACACTTGAATCTCCTCTCGGACATTGCAGAACATCCTGTAGGTCATAAACAGCTACTATATTTGTTTCATTGGCACATTTCTTATCTTTTTCTTTTTCTTCCCTTGAAAGTTCTTTTTCTGCCAAATGTTCGTCAAACTTTACTTTCAAGCTTTCTTTATCAATGCTGTTGTCAAAAGCGATGCAGTCTTGAAATTGATCTTTTTTGGGTCGATGAAAGCTTATGTTGAAATTATTCACAAAAACTCTTTGGAAAACATTATATTTAGCATAAGGAATTTGTTTGTCCTTGCATTGTTCAACATAGTTTCGATGAATCGCTGTTACTGTCAACCCACCATCAATGTATTCCATATTAGATTTCGACCTACAGTAATGACTAGGTATACGTGGTATTGATTCAATGTGATCCATTATTCCTTTCAAAATAGATTCGTCAGTTTTATTAATTGGGGAGTGCTTACCTCTCAAGTCACTTTGGACAATATTAGTGACTGATTTATCTCTTTTAGCCTGGACAGTGCGTATGGGTCTATCATTGATTCCCAGAGTCGATGTGAAAATTTTTTTGCATACTCTTATTCTCGATTTTTCAATCGTAAAGTAAAATGCATTATTGTTTTTTCTCTGCTTTCTGTAAATAGTATTGGCAGTGAACTCATTTTCTACCCAAATGTATCGATATTTCGGTTTAGCATCAAGCATCGAAGACGCTATAAAACATCGTTGCTTGTCGATACTTCCATAATTCCAGTAATTGGTAAATATTTGAAGTCGCCTCTCTCCATTTTTTTTCGACGAACATCCAAGTCGACAAGAATTAACTGGACCCATCTTTCTTGCTTCAATTAATCTTTTAGTTTTTGAACTTGAAATATAGGCTTCTACAAATCTTCTTCCATCAAAAGCTTTTTTCGTGTCCAATTTTCTTTTCAAATTTGCCTCTTTTTTGAGTCCCGCTTTTCATTTTTAGATTGTGTAACGTCTTGTATTGGGCTTGAAGCTGGCGTATCAACCAAAGATTCCGAACAGCTAGAAGCTTCAAAATTTGGGTCTCTGCAATCATCATCTGAGGAAAAGTCACTGTCTGTTTCATCAGATGATGAAGCTGACAAACATGGTTTATTTTCTAGTCCGCGTTGACCGGATAATAAATTTGAGACACTAACACCACTACATCCAGGTTCAAAAGTGATTTGATGGCAACTTCGTGTATCTGTGTATAATTAAAGGAGAGTATTTTCGGATGATTGTACAATCGGGGCAATTGATTGTTGATCGAGTAAACCAGGTCGATTCGAAGGTGAATCTTTTTGCTAAAAGAAATATTCAAGTTATTAATAAGATAACGAAGATGACTATTAAATACTAACAGTGTTTTCGTAGGTGTAACAAATATTTTGTTCTGAAAGATTTTGCAGAGGTGAAACAGACCATTCGGGTATATTATCAACACTGTTTGACGTTCTCGCTAGTTTGACAAGCAACTGAGATCTGCTCAATCTACATACATACATTGTAAAAATATTTTATGCAATTCGAATTATAAATATTGTTTAAGATTTTCAAAAGCCTTGATAAAGTGACACTTCTTACACTGCTAAAAACAAAACTTTTTGATTTATAAGTTCTTATTTTCGTAAGCAAAATGACATATTTTGTATAGTGGCGTTTAGCATTCAAACAAGCAAAAATAATTTTGACATAAAATACATTATGTCTTTTTAGTTATCAAAAATCCAACAAATCTGTTGGTTTTTTTTTAAGTAAAATGACTTATCGGGAATAAAACGATTAAGAACTAAAAAAAAAAAAATTATGAGAAATGACGTAAGACGAAAAGTGTCTTCTTCTTCTTCTTTCCATTTCCGGCGTTACGAGTAGTGATCTTGAAGCGATCACAACTCTCCCACTTTTCTGCTTCACACTAGTGATCCGCCTGTGGGGTACGCCGAAAAGTGTCACTCTTCCTAAAACATAATATTCATACTTAAATAATGTTTTTTGAAGAAAAGTGTCACAAATAAAAAAATGTCGAAAAAAAAATAAAACTTACCTCTTGGTTTCAATGCAGTCCGACATTTTAGTAATACTACTTTTCTTCCGAACAGGAAAACAACATCTCACTATGACGACTGACAGGAAAATGAAAGTGTCAGCTTACAGATGAATAGTTCAGGGATGATATCTAAAATGCAAAAGGACACAAACGCCCTCACGCCTTCAGTTTAAGAAGTATTTTTATGACACTTTGGCAGAAAAATAATTTTTTTTTTGTAAGAAATTTTTACTCTTTTGTCTTCTGCAATCTTTTAAATACGTTTTCACTAACTATTCGTTCTATTCGTGTAATGTCTTTATTCTTGAAAAAAACTAAAGGAATTGATCACAACCAAATCGATGCAGGAAGTTCTTCACCCCTTCTGATCTGGCTACAATTTATAAGGCCTTCATCCGCCCAAAACTGGAGTATAACTCTCATATCTGGTCAGGTGCTTCTCAAACATCTTTGCGCCTACTTGATAGGGTACAAAATAGAGCGTTAAGATTGATAGGTGATAGTTCAATCGTAGAATCGATTGATTCTCTTGGACATCGTCGAAACGTCACCTGTCTCTCTCTCTCTTTTATCGCTTTTTCCACAAACAGTGCGCTAGTGAAATAGCCAACTGCATTCCTCCCTTGAAACAATTTAGCCGCAACACCCACCTCGCTAGGAGTGCTCATCAGTTCTGCCTTGAGCCCAACTTCGGGCGTACAGTCAAGTATAGAGATTCTTATTTTAGTCGCACCACTTTACCTGGCTCCGTGTTTCCCCTACATTGCGATTTACAAAGATTCAAAAGCAACGTGCATCGGTGTCTCCTTTCAAATCCTCTCCTATTTTCCTAAATGCTCGCACTGTGTTTAATAACATTATAAGGGTAGTCATAACCCCTTGATGTGCGCGTTAATTATAAAAAAAAAAAAAAAAAAAAAAAAAAAAAAAAAAAAAAAAAAAAAAAAAATCGAAATTTTTTTGAATTATTTCATGTAAACTGCACTTTTAATTAATTTATTTATTTATTTTCTTCTTAAACTTCTTTGTTCCATAACTAAGTAGTTCACTTTTTCGTATTCTGGAATGTATCTTTAAAATAAGCACCCCACAAGCTCTGTTATAATAGATATATAAAACTTTGATTTTAAATCGGCATTTAATACTATTTTAATTTGTAAATACAAAATGTCGCTAATTATATATATTAATAAATAAAAAAAAAAAAAACTAAAGAGTCCCAATATCTGTGACAAAACGTAAAAAAACCTTCCCAATGGTTCAGCTTTACCGTGTACCACCTGCAGCAAAACGGCTCCCACGGCAGTGTTGGATGCGTCACACATGAGCGATAGTTGTGCGTCTGGCACAGGGTGTGCAAATGAAGCTGTTTCTGCCAGTGCGGAGCGGCATTGTTGAAAGTTAACTTATGGTGCTGATGACCATAAGAGCAGTGAGCGATCATTCTTCTTTTAACCTAATTCCTTAACGGAAAAGCTACAAAACTGTACACCTTCCACTTCAGCCAACCTGACCAATGAAGACATTGATTCTGCAATCAATTCCATTGAAAGCTCAATTACCAGTACAATTGCAGAGCAAGCCCAAGCCCGAGATCTCAAATCCAAGTATAAAGACTTACCCGAACACATACAAAGTATGTATAAATATAGGCAAAAACTTCGGAAAATTCTACATAGAATTTTTCACCGTACTTTAAGTACCCACGGAGATGAATACCAGAGTGTCCTCTCACAACTCAAGTGTCTCAGTACTATCATCGACCAAAACACCAAAACCTATATCGACTCCCAATTCAGAAAACGACTTAACGTCATAAAACCTGGTCCGAATACTTTCAAGCAAATTAACCAAATTGTAGGAAAGAAATCTCCTATACTTGGGCAACTGCAACACAATGACGTCACTCTTGCATCCGACCAAGAGAAAACTAACGCTTTTGCAGACTTCTTCGAAAGCAATTTCCAACCCATTCCACCCATTCATTTACCTGAGTTCTTCTCAAACGTCAACAATGAAGTCTCATTATTAGTTTCACAAAACCCGGAGCCGCTCACAACATTCAACGAAGAAAATTCATCAGTCTTCACAACAACCGATGATATTTTCACAAACCCGCTTGACCTTTACGGTTCAATCCAATGCGGTAACTCCAAAAAATCTTCGGGACCTGACAAGGTTTCCAATTTTGTTATCAAGAAACTCCCTCCGACTGCGATTATAATTCTTACGATTATTCTCAATAACTGTCTTAATAACAGTTATTTTCCAAGTAAATGGAAAATAGCGGAAATATTCCCAATTCCCAAGAAACCAGGGGTGAATTCTGTTAGCAGTTTTCGACCTATCTCGCTCCTCCTAAACCTCAGCAAACTACTTGAAATGCTAATTCTCAACAAACTTCGCTCACTATGCTCCTCAATGGGTATAGTGCAGCATAACCAATTTGGGTTCAAAGCATCCCACTCCACTTTCGACCCGTTGTTAAAGCTTCACGCAGATACAACCCTGGCTCTTAACAAAAAAGAAGTAACAGTAGCCTGTCTGCTTGATATTCAAAAAGCATTTGACACCGTTTGGATAGATGGTCTGATTTTCAAGTTGAAATCACTTCACTTGCCTAGACATCTTATCACAATCATACACAGCTTCTTGACCAACCGTAAATTTTACGTACGAGTAGGAAATACCAAGTCTGTATTCAAAAACATCTCTGCAGGGGTTGCCCAAGGTTCACGTCTTGGACCTGACCTCTTCAATCTTTTCACCCTGGACCAACCAGCAAACACGCCAATGACAAAAACCCTACTATATGCTGATGACTCCATCACTTATAGTGCATCCATAAGCCCAGAAATAGCTCTCCGTAGAGTGAAGGAACACATCCTTGCGCTCTGGGAGTACTACCTACAATGGGGAATTAAAATCAATCCCACTAAAACAGAGTTAATCTGCCTTAGGAATCCCTCGCGTAATGGCATAGCCACAAGATGCAAACACCTGTCCCTGACACTCCCCGATAACACAATTATCACACCTAAGCAAAGCGTTAAATACCTTGGAGTTCATTTCTTCGAAAGGTTCAAGTTTAACCAACTTGCTAAACACACTCTTCGCAAGGCAAACGGTGCCTTAGCTCTCCTTCGTCCTCTTATGAAAGTAAGAGGTGGTCTCCAAACACGAACGAAACTTCTGCTTTACAAGCAACTAATTCGTCCTATACTAACTTATTGCTTTCCTATATGGTACACAATAAGCCCAGCATATATGAAGAAAGTGCAAGTATTCGAGCGCAAGGCTCTTCGGTACTGCACATCTTTGTATAGAAAACCAAATTCAGTCCGCTACTACAGCAATGAAAGACTCTACGAAACAACTAAAATTGTTCCTATAGACAAATACCTACACAACCTCAGCACCAAAATACTGAGGAAAATCCCATCCCATCCCAGCCCTCTTATTAATATAATTGCAGGTAACGCAGCCCCCGACGACCGATATCTCCAGGTGCTATCCATAATGGATCCAGCATTTCGAATGTCGCAAGAAGACAGCTTCGGAGACTTCTACGTCGCTGCAGGAAGAGGAACGCAGCACAACAGAGGTTGAAGACACCAAGAGACCCAAAAAAGTGGAAATACAATAGCTTCCAGGACCGAAGCGACCATCCAACTAATATTCCTCGCCCACCAACATTACAGCCAACGACCGTCAGCACTGCTCAAGCCGACGAGAACATACCAATTATTTATTTAAGAAACAAGTAAATGTTAGACATAGATATCTTTTTAATAAAAATGTATAAAACCCGCCAATTTAACGAAGCAGAGCCCCATCTGTGCTCGCAGATTTTAAAACAATAATGTTAGTCTAAGAATTTATAATTGTATATATCAAATATTGTAAAACAAATGAGCTTTTCAATAAAAACTTAAATTGTAAAAATTCTTCTTTTAACCTCGCAGCATTTGTGACAGTGGTGCCTGGTCTGACGCAGCGTTCGGTAAACATCGGCGGAAGAAGTTGAGAGCCCCTAGGAAGCGACAAAGTTCGCTGGCCGTTTTAAGTTGCGGGAAATCTGAAATTGCCTTGACCGTGTCCTCTGGTGCCTTTATACCGGTACTGTTTACTTGGTAACCCAGGAATAACAGCGAACTTTTGCCGAACTCACACTTTTCCATGCTCATCGTCAGTCATACCTAACGTGACCATTTATTTTTTTTTGTCAGAGCGGGACATCTGCAGAATTATGTAATAAAAAAAAGTTACTAGTGTCTTACAAGGCTTTTTATTACTAGGAATTTCTATTTATCGGCTGAACGAATTTGTTTTAAAATGAAAAGTGTGAAAAGTGTGAAACTCAGTACATAATTTATATATTTATCTTCGCTATCAAAATAGCTTTCATTACTGAGACACTCAACTATGTTTTATCACTTGCCCAAACCTTGTTCATTTGTGAAAAAAACTCTTTCCACAGGTGCGTTACTTCCAGGCAGACACATAACTCGTCAAAGACTTTCGCATCTTGGCTGCTGCTAATAAATCCTTGCGTGATTAGTAAATCAACCTCTTTCTGTACCTCTTCCCACGTAGGCACTTTTGTTAAATTTGCCCATTTAAACACTACTTCTAGTTCTGTGTTAAATTGACACCCTTGGTCCAAGTATTCCTTGCTTGTTTTATAAAACTCAGCCGCCGTGGTTTTTACGTTCTGGTCAACTGCTTCTTTTTCTTCTGCTCTTTCTCGTAATTTTGCCATCAGGTTACGGACCATGTGGGAAAGGAAAATCGTATTCTCTTTTAGTACCAGGCTATCTCGGAGACGATTAATTTCCCTGACAAAGCCGACACATTTTGTGCTTCGATTTTCAAAACAACTTCATGAAAGGTCACTGCTTGTGCGTGCAAAAAATATAAACACAATTCTGAGCTGGGGTTTTCCAAAAACGTCTTTAAAATATTTGGGCATTTATCATTTTTTTATATTACGTTTATTGAACGATATATATTATATATGCAATTGATACTTATACTAGGTAATTTAAAAATGCCACAGCAAAAACCTATGGCGAGTTGAGGTAAAACCTAGGTCAACCCAAGGGCTCAAAAAACACTCATTTTGACATTCAGGGCGACTTTAGGTTTCTCAAAAACCGCTCTGTGGCGACCCCAGGATGACCCTAGGGCTTCAAAGAACAATCCTATTTCAATAAAAACATATCTAATAAGTGAAACTGAAAATAAAAAAGTAATCAAATAGGGCATTTCATAAAACAAAAACAAAATGTTGATGAAAAATTATACTTATATTCAAAACAAAGTTAAAAAAAGGGAAATTAAATAAAAATTATAGAAAAAGAAAAATATAAAAAAATAAAAATTCGCAGCGCAAAGTGTACCCAGAAAACAGTTTCTGTTCTCTCTTTAATAGCTCGCAGTACTGAGCTTTTATCTAGCGGTGACAAACATTTTAAAACAATTGGCGGACATGTGTGGTTAGTTCATTTCAGTCGGAAAATACTTCTTAGTGTAGGTGTTTGAAAACCGACGATTGTACACATGTGATTGGGCTTTGATTTTAAGTTTTCCGTCGGTAGTGAGGGAACACCTTGAAGGAAAGCATCACTGCTAATTTCTTTTTGTTGGTGTTTTTGTTCGTTTTCTTACATATGTGCATTTATATCATTAATTGCTTCGCTGTGTTGTTTAACTTGCTTCCTTCAGTGTTTCATTTTCGTGCTTTATGAAGTGTATATTAGTCGTGTTTTTTTCACAAGGATGTTATATACATTCATAACATCATTTAACATGCAAAGCAAAAACAACATCCCCGACAACTGATGTTATGGATAAAAGGATGGTTAGAATTTGGTCGGGAATAGATTTTTGACGTTTAGTCGAGTAGCGAATGAGTTTTTCGATTTTTCATTTTTAAATGTTGGTGCATCTAGAGACTTTCATGTATCTCGAACAAAGGCTAAGTAGGTGTCAGAGGGTCTGTTCACAAATGTGTAGCTGAATAAAATCGTATGCCCACTCGTACACTCCGCAATTTTGTTAGTTAAAATTTTTGATTTTTGGAATTTCATTGATTTCAATTGTTAGATTTGTAGATTTATATAAAGATACTTAAAACAACTTCATAGCAATTAAAAAAGTTCTGTTTAGTGATTGAAAGCACTTTTTGTATAATTCTTTTCACATTTTTCAGTGAATGTTGACATTTTTTTCAAAGGTATTGTTAAGTATTCCATAAAAATGTTTTTTTTTATTATTAATAGTTTAATTCGTTTGAAACAAGTAACAAAATAATTTTTCCAACTCACATATACAGAGTCAAAAACACCCAAGAGAAATTCCTGTTGCCTTTGTGACCGGACCTATTTCTGACATTTCTAAACTAACAAAAAACAGACAAAAGAAATGTAAACTTACTTACTTACTTACATAGGTGGGCATTACAGTTCGGGGTGAACCTGGGCCTCAACCAACATCCTTCTATAACGACTTCGATTTCGGGCGAGCACTCTCCAGCTTCGCACTCCAAGTCGGTTGAGGTCTTCATCCACTTGATTGCGCCACCTAAGACGAGGTCTTCCCCTTCCGCGATTTCCCTGCAATGTGCTTTCGAAAACCCGTCGAGCCGGAGCGTTTGGGTCCATCTGCTCTACATGACCCAACCATCGTAGCCTCGCGATGCGTACTCTTCTGGCTATGCCCATGTCGCGGTACAGCTCATACAGCTCGTAGTTGTATCTTCTTCTCCACACACTGTCTTGGCATACGGGACCAAAGATCGTTCGGAGAATTTTTCTTTCGAAACGACCAAGGCTTTTGTCATCTGCTTTCGATAAGGTTCATGCTTTCGTGCCGTAAAGCAGGACTGGGATGATCAAGGTCTTATACAAGGTCACCTTGGTTTTTCTAGAGAGGGTTTTGTTTCTCAATTGCCTTCTTAACCCAAAGAAGCAACGGCTGGCAAGAGTTATTCTCCGTTTGATCTCCGCACTGATGTTGTTGTCCGTGTCTACAGCGGATCCTAGGTAGATCAAGTCCTGTACTACCTCGATGTTCTGTGTCCCTGTTTGACGACAGCATAAACTTCGTTTTGCCCTCATTAACCATCAAACCCATTTTTGCCGCTTCTGTTTCAATACTCGCAAAAGCACCTATGACATCACACTTTTTTCTTCCCATTCAATATCGTCAATATCGTCTGCATAGGCGAGTAATTGTACAGACTTTTGAAAGATTGTTCCTCTGGTGTTGACGTTTGAGTTTCTTACAATTTTTTCAAGTATGAAGTTGAAGAAATTGCATGACAGCTTGTCGCCCTGCCTAAAACCTTTTTCGACATCAAAGGTCTCGGTGAGTTCTTTACCGACCTTGACGGAGCAACGTGAATTCTCCAAAGTCATCCTGCATAGTCGTACGAGTTTTGCAGGGATGCCGAAACTAGACATGGCTCTGTACAGCTCGTCTCTGTAAATGCTGTCATACGCCTTGAAATCGATAAAAAGATGGTGAATATCGATATTATGTTCTCGGGTTTTTTCCAAGATCTGCCGTAATGTGAAAATTTGGTCTATTGTGGACTTCTCTGGTCTAAAACCACATTAATAAGGACCTATCAAGTTGTTAACGTGGGGTTTCAGACGTTCACATATTACAGCAGACAAGATCTTATAAGCGACGTTAAGGAGGCTTATCCCTTTGTAATTGGCGCAATTGTGAGGGTCTCCCTTCTTTAGGATCGGGCATACGATACTGAGGTTCCATTCATCGGGCATGCTTTCTTTCGACCATATCATGCAGATCAGCTGGTGCATGCTCTTTCCAACTGGTCTCCAGCTGCCTTGAAAAGTTCGGCATCAAGGTCTTCTGCACCTGCAGTCTTATTTGATATAAGTTTACATATGGCAAGCTTAACTTCTTCTAGGTCGGGAGGACGGCATTCTCGATCATCGTCCAAGCTGAAAGGGGCAATCTGCCTGACAGTGGAATTTGTGTCCTCATCGCCGTTAAGCAGTCTGCAGAACTGATCTTTCCAGGTTCTCAGTAGCGACTGTGACTCTTTAACTATGTTACCCTGCTGGTCTTTACAGGCTTGAGTTCGGGGCTTGCCACCCTGGCAGGATCTTTTTACCTTTTCGTAAAACTTCCGAATCTCGTTCCTGTCATGGCACCTCTCTATTTCCTCAAACGAGCGCTTCTCATGTTGCTTCTTTTTCTTTTTGAGAAGTCGGTGTTTTTCCCTTCTTTTCTCCTTGTAGATCTCGTTATAATGATCGTAAGCAGCCCTTGTTCGTTTTTGCATCAGCATTTGTCGTGCTTTTTGTTTGGCTGCATTTGCCTGCCTGCATCGAACCATGTTTTTCGTTTTGGTGGCCGAGTGAAACCCAGAACCTCAGAAGCAGCAGTTCTGATGGCTTCTTGGCATTGCTGCCACTAGTCTTCAATGCTTAATGCTGACGGCGCACAGTGGTGCTGTTTGTATGGGAGAGCGGAAAAAAATCCGTAAAGTCTGAACCATGAAGTGGAATCGAATGAAATTTTGCTTGGAAGTGGCGAACACACATTTTGACAAATTTTGGTTGAAAAAGAATCATTAAAAGAAAAGCTATTGACATTTTTCGGATTTGCACCGTTTATTGACATGATCGAAATTTTTTCAATTATGATAATATTAACGTAATATTAATGTTAATAAGTTTTTTAGTTAATTCAGGGGCGTCTTCACTCAAAAAAAATGTTTTTTCCTTGGTTCAGGTATTAATTGAGTTATATATGGATCGGATGATATCAGGATCATATGCAATATATCCTAATTCGTCGATAACCGGGAGAACTTCCTTGAGTAATGGGTCCTATAGTACTTGTAGTCCTTGTTCCTGCATTTTTGAGCACTGATCCAACTGGCAAGGATGCAATTTCTATTATTTCCGTTCAGTGTAGTAAAATTTTGTGAACAGTTGCGGGCATGTGATACCAAGGGTATAACGATATCGCGAGATTAGCTGTCTCTTCAGTATAGATCTTAAGTTTTTAGGTATCGATTGAAAAATTGCTGCAAATAACTTCTAATATAGAAGGATTTTGGTTGAGGCCCAGGTTCACCCCGAACTGTAATGCCCACCTAAGTAAGTAGGCAGCTTCCAATATGACTGCGAGTCTG
Organism: Melanostoma scalare; assembly: GCA_949752695.1. Taxonomy (NCBI): domain Eukaryota; kingdom Metazoa; phylum Arthropoda; class Insecta; order Diptera; family Syrphidae; genus Melanostoma; species Melanostoma scalare. The sequence continues at coordinate 98,742,196 of OX456985.1, read as the reverse complement.
GTTATCAGTCTTTTGTCTACTTTTGTAATATATGCAGCTACACTTGGATTTCCAAATAATCTTCTCGAACTATTCCCATCGTTTGTTGTTACAGTTCCTTGTTTCACAACGTCTACTCTTGTTCGAACCTTTGAGAGGAATTCCACTTGAATTCTTTTTTTTTCCTCTTCTTTGATAGCACGAGTAGTCTCATTGACTCTCCACGCTTTATAAAGCTGAAGTTATTTCCCAGGTGCAATATGTACTCCATAAATCAAATTCGTGCATGCAATAATGACATTCCTAGAACAAGAGTTTCTTCATTCAGGATCTTAGATTGCCATTTGGATAAATCATTCGATTAAATAATCCGTAATAGATTAACATAGACCAACTATTTAGCATTTGGGCTCGTAGATCAGACATTTGTCAAAGGATTAATCATATCTTATATTTTAATGAAAAATATAAATTTTTGTCAAAAACAAAGTCCTGGTGCCAATCTTTCCAACGATTACTGTCTACGAAATTGCATCTTTTGCAACATGATCAAAGTCAAAATCGTGATTCATAAATTAGATTCAGTGAAACAAATTTGTACACTACGTTCAAGATCGGATCAGGACGGATACGAATCTTTCGAAAAAAGTTAGTAGAATATTGTAGCTTTCCAAAAATAGTAGCCACTAGACGTAGCTTAGTGTAGCTAAAACTGTAGCTCTAGGGCAAGAACATTAAAATATTTATTCGAGAGCACTCAGTCTAAACCCAACTAATTGGCGAAAAAACAAAATTTTTTACAAATTTTTTTTTTTTTTTAAAGTTTAGTAGCATATTTTTATAAAAAAAATTTATTTTTCACAAATAGCTACCAAAATGCTAATCTTCATTAAAAAGAAGTAAATGCAAGAAATTACATACTTTTCAAAAACTAAAGATAGGAGAACTTTAGAGCGCTGTATCTCCCATATTCCTTGATATAAATGTCCCAAATTTTGGAAAAAGATACAACGGTTATATGTCTATGAAAATATAAATCAAACAAATCCGTACTCCAAATTTCATTTTTTGCATTTATTTCCGCAGAAGCACCACTGTGCGGCGTGGGATTCAAGAATAATTGAAGGGACACTCGATTGGAAAAGGCATTGGCAATCTCTTGCGATTGTAGCTTTCCGACGTCATATCTCTTCACAGCGTTAGTTCGTGCAGGTCGTGAACAAGATATCCTCATTCGTACCTTGGCTACAACAAGGTAGTGGTCCGAGTCAAAGTTGGCCCCTCGGAAAGTTCAGACATCTAACACACTGGAAGAGTGCCATGCGTCGATCACAACATGGTCAATTTGGTTGACGGTTAATTGATCTGGTTATCGCCATGTACCTTTATGAATTTTGAGATGCGGGAAGCGTGTACTACTTACAACAAGATTTAGCCAAGCAGCAAAATCGATCAGCCTCAGTCCGTTTTCGGAGTTTTTGTCATGGAGGCTATGCTTACCGATTGTATTTCCAAAGATGTCCTCCTTGCCTAGTTTTGCGTTAAAATCGCCAAGAACGATTTTCACGTCGTGTCTAGGGCACTGCTCATATGTTTCTTCGAGGAGCTCGTAGAAACAGTCTTTGGAATTCTCGTCTTTCTCTTCTGTGGGGGCATGGGCGCATATTAGGCTTATGTTGGCGAATTTAGCCCTGATGCGGATGGTCATTATACGCTCATTAACTGGATTTTGGCTAATCACCTTATCCCTGAGTCTTCCTCTAACGACAAATCCGCATCCAAATAAGCGTTGTTTCTGTTGTCTGTAGCAGTCGCCATAATAGGTGTCACAGTTTTTCATCTTCTTTATGCCCGGTCTACTCCATCGCACTTCTTGGATGGCGGTTATGTCTGCTTTGCAGCGTCCGCTAATTCTACAGCTGAACGAAGTCCGAAGAGATCTTACGTTCCACGTGCAGATCCGGAGGTCGTTGTCCTTTTTTCGTTTGCTTAGGTCGTCAACTTTGAAATCATTATAGTTATCCGAGGCTTTTGGTTGTTTCGGAACCATATTTTTTTCCGTGGTTGGGTAGTTAAGCCTACGCACAACCCCCAACCTGGAGGGCCAGGTCCTTTTGGATCCCTTCGGACACAAAGGGCTGGAATATCAAGTGTAAGTACCCTGCTGCAGGAGTGCGAGTGCTGCCGTTGGCTCACCAGGAGCTCATCCGCCACCATCTCTACTTCAATACCCTGTCCTAGTATTGAAATACCCTGAAAAACCTTTAAACCAAATATGTTGGAGTAGCTCCTTTAGGGGTTTCTGCTTTTTTGACTGCTGAAGTCCACCGTTGATTCTGTAATTCGAATTCATCCGCTGGGACATATACGCGAAAGCTTTCGTAGACCACTGAGATTCGTGCAGTCAGTCATTGTTCGCAGAGCAATTATAGTGTTGATCGATCACAATTCTTTTGTTCCGGATTCCTTTGTCAACACTTGCACTTACTAGTTTAGCAGGTCAGCTCTGGACGGAGCATACCAGGTCCCACTGGATACCGCTTGGAGGTACAGTAAGCACACTTGACGTGTTCTATAAGTTGCAACATCTGGGCGCCGCCAAGTTGGCACCAGTCAGAGTCTACCCGAATAGTACAACGCCCATCCACCGAAAATGTAAACAATTTGCATTAATTTCACTACGGAACATTTTCATTTTTCACTCTATACAATTGCTTTAGGTTTTAATCAAACATATTTATATTTTATTAGTTTTACAACTGATCAAGAACACCAACCCTCAAATAATAAAAGACGCGCTGTCCGGGAAGCGTTACCCGTTTTGTATTTTTTTCAAGTATCATAAAATACATAGTTTTTTGAGTGCACTTATTCAAAAGTTTTTTTTTATTATTGTTTTGTTCATCTGTAAAAAAAAGAAACTCTCAGTCGTATTTATAAAATTTGCTAAGAACATCCTTAGACAACTGTCCAGCTAGACGGTGTCTAAAGAGTTAAACAAGCCGTAGCCAATTTCGTATTTATAAATGCATTCCAACAGTTGTCTAAATAGCCCCTCAAACTGTCAACTTTGAACGAAAAACTAAATGGTGGCGTTCATGATGTATCCGTGCAGTAGCATTTTTTGCGTTTTGATATACGAGTACAACAACTAAAAGGTTCTGAAAGAGTGTGGCGTAGGACTTGAACTAGACCAAAAAAAACAGTTGATTTGACTTTGTGTTACACCTTTTCCAAGTCTCATAAAATGATGAAATTTGTGCAATTTATAAATGAAATAGTTGAAAGTAGTATTTTTGCACCTCAAACTACTTACTTTTTCTGATCTCAACACTATCAACAGTGTCTTATAACATGTTCAACAAAATTGTTTTTTGGTGTATCAAATGTCACTTTAGCCACAGTTTAGACAACCAATTTCGGTGTCTAAAGTTAGACATTCCTTAGACAGCGATGAAAGTGTTTATAAATACGATTTAGAGTTGGACACTGTTCTAAGAGCTGTCCAAAGTTAGACATTCTTTAGAATGGGATTATAAATACGACTGTCTATGTTTATCAGGCATTTTCTGAAAAAAAAGACCTCAAAGCTCAAAGTCAAAACTTTCCTTGGGGAAGAAAATTTGAATACCATTTAACATTAAAAATCTGACAACCCTAAGCCTATCGAAGCTCTACTAAAATACAGTCTTAAAGGTTGTTATTTCTTCAAAAAATTAAGTCTAAGATTAGGTCTCTTTCATCTGTATTGACAGAGATATCGAATTTAACACAGGTCAGGGTACACCAAAGTTAGCCTTTTCTTAAATTGTCAAAAAGTGATGTCAAAGTCTAGAAACGGACTTTACTGTATAACAATTTTTTTCTTAGAATATGACCAAGAATCACATCCCAAAGTATGTTGCACGAATTACGGAACACCCTGTATATATATATATATATATTAGACTGTTTCAAATTTTTTATTTTTTTTTAATTTTCTCCCAAACAGGTTTAAAAGTTTCGTTTAGGTATATAAAGACTCCAGTTAAAATTTAAGATTTTAATAAAAATATTTAGGGGTGGCGCATCGCACATTTCGTTTTCCCATAAGATTAACATAGGAAACATTGTTTTTTCTGCTTCTGATTTTTATAACTAGCGAACGAAGCATCGTAACGAAAATGTAAATACATGTTATTGTAGTAAATTGAATGCTCTACAAAAAGTTCCTCAGCCAAAATTTCGTAAAACTAACTGTAACAAAGTTACAGCCTGTCAAAGTTGAGTTACCTATAATTTGACCTTTTGCAGGTCTAATAAATAAAGTGGACATGAGTTTCGTTGTAAAGCATGCATTTTACTATAACTAGATGATAACTAATAATTACAGAAACAATAAAATAATTTTCCAATAGAAATTTGGTAGGAAATTTATTTTACCGTTTTATTTATTTATTTTTAATGGTAAAATTTTTTTTTTCACCACTGTATTTTTTTTTTTTTTTTTTGTAGAGCTTTCAATTTCCTACAAGAATATGTATTTTCATTTTCGTTACGATGCTTCGTTCGCTAGTTATAAAAATCAGAAGCAGAAAAAACAATGTTTCCTATGTTAATCTTATGGGAAAACGAAATGTGCGATGCGCCACCCCTAAATATTTTTATTAAAATCTTAAATTTTAACTGGAGTCTTTATATACCTAAACGAAACTTTTAAACCTGTTTGGGAGAAAATTAAAAAAAAAATAAAAAAATTTGAAACAGTCTAATATATATATATATATATATATATAATATATATATATATATATATAATATATATATATTATATATAGATGTTTCACTAAGGTTATGTATTAGCACTGATAAGGAAGAAAGGAGTGAACACTTATTGATGCCAAAATTAATAATAATGTAATTTGTAATATTTTTTTTGATATTATAATGTTTCTATAATTGTTTATTGTTTCACTAAACACTAAAGTTTGACAGCTTTGAATGAAAAAAAAAACAGTCTTGTTAATTATGGCGATTTTTAAATCTTGGCTTGCAGTTTTAGGCCTTGGAAACTAACTTTAACTGGCTGCTAAATAACACACGTTTAGTTGGTACCACTCATCAACTATTTATTGGTACTATACTAATACTATGTACATACTACAAGGATTTTTATGGATTGGTGCAAAAAAATTATTGAGATAACATTACGATATAAAGAAGTATGAAAAAAACGGGTTGGAAAATTCTGTTCGTTCCTCGTCCTGTTTGCAAATCTGCAGCCCAAGTAGATTGGGTTTATTTAGTAGTTTCATACCAGGCGTTGATGAAATTGGAATTTTAGCTCTAAAATGGTAGGAATAAAATATAAGTATTTATAATAAAGATTGCTGTTTTTGATATCATTGTTCAAAGAAATCAGTGGTTTGTTTTTCAAAAAACTAAACTAAAAAAAACTGTTGAAAAAAACTGCTTTCCATATATTTTTAATATTTCTGTTCCCAGGACCCAGGTAGATTATTGCTAATAAAATTGCATACCTGCTTAGTTTTTCCAAGAAAACTCTCAAGCAAATTTGAAAACAAAGAGATTTTTCCAATATTTTTGTAAATTTTTTAAGTTGTTATTTATTATAGGCACATACTCGTATTATCATAACAAGTAGGTAGGAATCATGCTGCAAATATTTACAAGTCTTCTTCAATGACAATCTTAATTTGTCGATAAATTGACATTGGGTAGCTTGTATATGTTTGCTTATTGCTCTTGCGAGAGAATAGAAACGCATGGAATAAACCGAGTAAAATGTTGCAACTAATTGAAGTGGAATAACGAAGTTCAAATCTAATGCCTACAAACTACAAGGACACCATTTGTTTATTTGGAAGTAAAATAAAAATACACTATACTATACAAATTGTTTCATATAGGTACATACCAATCTATTAGGTACACTAAATTTACTTGAGTTGTTTAGATATAATGTACATAGGTACATACACATCATGTGTTATCGAAGCTAAAGTTAACTGGCAGCCTGGGACTGTATTTCGTTTGGGGTTGTATTTAAAAATTGTCAGAGCTACCTTACTAAATACATTGATAATCATCTCGTACTACTTCGGCTAAAACCAAAATCAGAAATTATGAAAATAAACAGTAATTAAATTGTGCTACAAAATTAAAAAAATTGCAATTACTTTTGATGTGACTTAAGGCCCCGGCCCATAGAACGCGGTGCGTGCGTGAGGCACCGCTTTCAACTGACAGCTCGATTAAATACACACGTTCTTATGAGAGGTGACCCATAAGCACCGCGAGCAACGCGCCGCACGCGCCGAGTAGCCAAACTTCTATTTTGCCGCGGCTCTCACGCGGTGACAGAACCAATTTGAAATTTTCTCTCTGATGACATGCGCAGTAAGAACCAATTTGAAATTTTCTCTTCTGTTAACATGAGTGGCCTTGTTGAGTTGAGACACCGCAACGGATTCTATGGGTCACCCCTATCAGTTGCGTGCGGCAAAACCCACCGCATCAGTTGCCGCGCCGCTCCTACCGCGCGCAACGCGTTCTATGGGCCGGGGCCTTCAGTTAAGGTTATTGGTATGGTTGAGTACATCATATCAATGCAATATACTACCCAATAGCTTTCATCATTAATATGATGTTCCTACTCAACCGTACCATCAAAGTCGCTTCAAAAGTTATTTTTCGCTATAGCACAGTGTAAGTTCAAATTTCATATTGATGCGGAAATGTATGGTTTACAAAAGAATTTTAAAAAAATATTTCGGTTTAAACCCCTGTGATCCCCCCTGGCTTCGGCCTTGCTACCTTGTTCTTTTTTTCTTTCAGATACTCGATTTCAAAGTTTTATTCCGGAAGCTTGAAAAGCCATCTTTGATTCCGTTGGGAAAATTCCTTACCTTTGTTTGCTATTAAGATATTTTATAGAAATATGATCAGTGATAATTCTTAAATGATTTCCATATGAGTATGGTCGAAAATAGTTATTAGAATATATAATTGCAAGGAACTTCTTACCAGTTACCCTATATTTCTGTTCGTGTTTATTGAGGGCTATAGATACGGAGCAAATTGGATGTTCGTCTTGGGACAAAACAGCCCGAATTGCATAATTACTTGCGTCCGTTGTAACTACAAAGGGTTTGTCGTAATCAGGGTATTTTGAAGTTGGGTGGGAAGTTATTAAATCCTTAAGGTATTCAAAAGCTGAAATATATTGAGGGTCTTTAATATTAATTTTTTTGTCTTTCTTTAAATGTCTTATCTTCTTATTATAGTATAAGAAATCTTTAAGTTGTTTTTCTATTCTTGATACTTTTGAACTAACAACATCCTCTATTTTGTGTAGATTTTTTCAAGAAACCAGTAGGTGTGATCGAAAAACCAGAAGTGTGATAAAATTTAGGTGTTGACGTCACTTTCCCTTGATTGGTGAACAAAAATCATAAGACGGGAATTTCAGGTGTCTCGGAGAATAGTGCGTTCAGCAAAAAAAATCAGATAGCTATCAGGGTTTGCATCTCAACCTCCTATAAAAAAAGGAAAACGCCTACATACTTTAACGCAGGAAAGAGTTAGAAATTTTTATTTATCCGATGATGTCAGTCGCGTGATGCCTGGAATGAAAGATTATATCTCTGTTGTTGAGAATGGTGAAAAACAACACAAACAGAGAGACTGTTACTACTTAATAAAAACGATCTACACAAAAAATTTCAAGAAGTTTTTCCGGATGCAAAAATTGGACTCACTAAATTTCAAGCTCTAAGGCCGCTTGAGTGTATTTCAGCTGGCCCAAGTGGAACACAAAATGTGTGTGTATGTAAAATCCATCAGAATTGAAATGCCTCGCGTCGACCTCATTTGACAGAACAATCAAAAGTTCAACTATACGAAATCTGTAGAGTCTCACACAATCACGCTTTGTCCTCAAACGCGTCGTTTGACAAACGTAAGCAAACGTAACGAAGCGACCAGCCTTCAAAAAAAAAGTTCAGCTATGTTGAACTTTTGCTCGCTTTCTGACATATCCCTCCTTTTCAGTTTTGCAATAGGGAAGAGTAATAAAATCGATGTAAGCAAAACATCGATTTACGAAACAAATTATCGGTATCGATGTCGAAGTGTGTTTCAGCTGAAACTTATCGATGTAAATACTAGATAAATATTTAGATTCTCGTTGTTAAAGCTGTTTTAAACTTTACTTTCGTTAGATTATTCAACGTAGGTGCTGTTGAAGCATTTTAACTACTATGAATTTGCAATGATGTTTTGAAAAGTCGACTTATACTTTATGTAATATTTTTCATATCGTGGATTTCGATGAATTATCCATATATGAGTGAGTATAAAGTCGATTATAGATTTTTGTGGCTAACAAATCGAATAAATTGTACACCGTACTTGTGCATGAAGTATGCTTAAGCTGAATTTTATCGATTAAAGTGCTAAATAGGTATTTTTAATTTTTGTTTTTAAACCTTGTTTTAACCTGATTTTTGTCAGATGGCCCAATATGGGTAACATTGAAGTATTTAAATCGGGTTGAGGTCGATATCCTGAATCCCAAAATCCTGAATGCCAAAATCCAGAATCCCAAAATCCCGACTCCCAAAATCCCGAATCCCAAAATCCCAAATCCCAAAATCCCGAAAAGTACTATAATTTACACTACTTTATGTTTTCCATATGATTTTATCATTTCAAACGATGAGAATCAACAAGAACTAAGTTTTAGTACCTTTTTCATAAAAATAGACCGCACTGGTGGCAATTTTCTAGTACTATTTAGCATGGTCCCTCAAAATGATGAGAAGCAAAAGCATTTCTCTAAGGATTTTGATATAAACTGAAGGAAGGCGGTAAAGGACTAGTTTACTAACCGGACAGTGAGCGTTTTGAGAAATAGCTTACCAACATGCAGGGAGCGTTTGGGAAAAAAATTTTTTAATATAAAGAAATAATTGAGCAATATATATTTTTTAGCTTATTGATAGGCAGGGAGCGTTTTTTTGGAGAGCATGTAAAATTACAAAAATCATATATTTCTTTAAAAAAAATTTTAATAGCTCTGAAAAGAGCAGGGAGCGAGTAAATGCCACAACAGCTACCTACCGGCAACCACACCAGCCAATCAAAATCAATTATATATTCCCCTACAAAGTTCTTATAAGAACTTATTATTGCCGCATAGCTTAACTGTACTGTTAAGCGAGTCAGAAAACATTTTCTGACTGGCTTAGCAGCACTGCTACCGGCAACCACTATCAGCCAATCAAAATCAATTTTATATTCCCCTACAAAGTTCTTAAAAGAACTATTCACTGGCAACCACTATCATCCAATCAAAATCAATTTTATATTCCCCTACAAAGTTCTTAAGAGTACTATTCACTGGCAACCACTACCAGCCAATCAAAATCAATTATATATTTCCTTACAAAGTTCTTATAAGAACTATTAACTGCCAGGATACGACCTACCTGGTCGGAGTCCTGACAAGAACTGAATTTTCCTTTAACGATTTAACGATTTACCGATTTTTTTTTATTGAACAAAAGGATATTTACAATTGATACTTAAATATACGTTAGTTAATTATGTGGTAAATTTTGCTGTGCTGGCACATAAGGGGCCTAACGATATACATTGTCGGTTATTTAGATTAGAGTAAAACTTAAGTTAATGGTTATTAAAAAAATATAAACATTGTTAGTTTTGATAACTGTAGGAGTGTTCAGTTCCTGTTGTCTTTGGGGTTAGTTGTGGTTAAGGCGGAGGATGATGGTGTAGGAGTTGGATTGGGCGGGGCGGGTGATGTGGTGATAGAGCAGCTAGCCACGGTGGTGGGTAGACGCTGCCTCAGCGTAGAAGGCCTTTGCCTCATCGTTGTTGAATGTGTCGTCTTCCATAAGTGTCATCGCATCGATGTATCTCGGGTCCGGGTGTCGGTCTTCTTCTGTTTACCTTCTTACTAAGGGGTTCGGATGGTTGGCCAGGTTTTCCAGCAGGCGTCTTCCAGATTGCACCAAGTATTTGTCTATGGGGATGACCCTTGCTTCTTCATAGAGCTTTCTGTTGCTGACGTTTTTCCTGCGTATCGGGTCGTAGCCAAGCCCTGTGCATATGCGCAGAACCTTCCTCTCGAATACAGCAAGTTTTTGCATTTTAGTCTTGGATATTGTAAACCAGACGGGGAAGCAGTAGGTGATCACGGGTCGTATTAGCTGCTTGTACAGCAACAATTTTGTGTTTTGGCTGAGTCCACTTCTTTTGTGCATCAGTGGATGGACACGATGGAAAGCAAAGTTAGCTTTTTTGACGACTGCAGTGGCGTTTGGGTTGAAACGCATCAGTTCGTTGAAGTGGACTCCTAGATACTTGACCTGCTTTTCGGCCTGAGTTGTGTACCGTCGGGAAGGTTTACGCAGATGTTGTGGCAGTTTGTGGCTGATCTCGAACGTCTCCGTCCTTGTGTTGGTCTTCTGATGCAAATGAGCTCGGACTTCGCTGAGTTAATTCTGATTCCCCATAGTTTGTAGTACTCGAAGAGCTTCTTTATGTGGTCTTCAACTCTACGAGCAGCGATCACAGGTGACAGTGAGTGCGCGTAGGTCAATGAGTCATCCGCAAAGAGAAGGTTGGTGGTGTTTTCTGGTTGAGGTTGGTCCGAGGTGAAGATGCTGTATAGGAAGGGACCTAGCTTCGATCCTTGAGCAACCCCTGCTCGGATGGGTCTGGTTGAAGACACGGTGTTGTCTACTTGCACGTAGAAGTATCTGGAATGAAGAAAATTAAATAAAATTTTTATTAATTAACCTGGAAAGTGTAAAATGGTTAGTTTATGGATAAGTCCGTTTATCTCAACATCCAAGAAACATCCAACTGTTGTTTGGTGGTTGTTGAGTTTCCTTATAACGTCCCCTTGGAGCTTCAGGAGCGGATGGATGGTAGAATGTTTCTCCCGGAATCGAAACTGCATATTCGGGATAATGCTGTTGTCATTGCAAAATGCCTTGAGCCTTCGGAGAACCAGATCCTCCAGAATTTTGCTGACGTTACTGAGTAGGGATATGGGCCTGTAACCAGACACAATGTTTCGGTTTCCTTTTTTGGGAATGGCCACGATCTTCGCCTTCTTCCATCGCTCGGGAAAGTGGCAGTTGTTGAGGCAGTTGTTCATCACAATGGCCAGAAGGATCATCACTGTCTGAGGAAGTATCTTTAGAACGAATTTTGAAATTTTATCTGGCCCAGCTGATTTTTTGCGCCCACTTTGGATCAAATCTAGGATATCTTCTGGGTTTGTGAAAATGGTGCCTTCACTGTGGTCGCATGAAGGGTTTTCGTCACTGAAAACGGTTTCTTCGATTGTTCTTCCTTCAATCAGCTGGATGGTTGAGTCCACATCATTTAGGAATGCGGGGTCAGAAGGTGGAGTTGACACGAAGTTTTCTTCAAAAAATTCGGCAAATCCTTCTGCTTTATCCTCGGATAATGATACTTCTCCTCTGTTGGTGGTGATTCTCTCTGGCATATCTGGCCTTTTGCCGACTATCCTATTGATGTTTTTGAAGGTATCCGGACCAGGTTTGATGTTTTGCAGTTTCTTTTGGAATTGCATGTTGTTGTGGTGCTGAACTGCATTCCTGAACATTGTGTTGGTACAATTGAGCTCGCTCAGCCAAGACTGGTAATCGGAATTGCTTGTGTTGAGCTCACGTTGCTGAATCCTCTGAAGTCTTTTCCTCAGTCGTTGTCGATGGTGGTACAGGTTCTGAATGTAGGCTGGTAGGTGCTGGTATCTATCCTTGGATGTTTTCGACTTCTTTTGGCTATCTAAGGCATTTTTGACGGCTGTTTCCAGGTCCTCGATAGCAGCATCAATTTCTGTGTTTTGCAGGTTTCTGTTGGTTGGTGGGATGGTTATGCCGTCCTCGACATCTCTTTGAAGCTTCTCAACATCCAGCTTCGAGTAGTTGATGAAATACTCTGGTGGTGGTTCTGAAATGATAAAAGGTTCATTAAGGTTAATAGAAATTTGTACCGCTTCGTGGTTGGAGTCACTGGGTATTGCCGTGCAAACAAAGTTTCTCAACTCGGGTAGTACATGCACTAGGTTAGATGTTGCTAGGAAGAAGTCCAGAGTTGAAGGTGTCCTAGGAAAGTTCGGCTTTGGTTGAGATATGACAACGAGATTGTGATTCTCGCTGTTATCGTCCAACCAATTGGTAATGGCCATTCCTTCAATACTGCATGTGGTGTTCATCCATAGGGTATGTCGAGCGTTGAAGTCACCGCCTATTAGTCCAAATGTCCTTCCACTGACGAAGTTGTTGAGTTTTTGAAGATCGTCTTTGATATCGGTGACGTTGGATGAACACTTCGCGTAGATGCTCACTACTCCAAGTGTTTCATCGCGTCCAAGTTGAACGGTGATAGCTGTGGCCTCAATCGTCTTTAGCCCTTGGATGGTATGCTCGGTGGTTCCAGCTGAGATTCTCTCCCGGATAAAAATGGCAGTACCTCTATTTGTGTCTGTTTTGTCCTTCCTGAAAGTAGAATATTTATTCATATTAATATTGTTCCGTTTGGTTACGTCTGTTTCTGAAATGAGAGCAATGTCGGGGTTATGTTTTTTTAGAAATAAATTAAATGACGTCCTCTTTTCTAGGCTGTACAGCGAATTTACGTTGTACGTCATGATGCGGAGCCTCTTTACTTGCATATTTGGAATATGAAGGTGGCTAGGGACACGGTCTTATCTTCTTCACTCATGCTATCGTAGCTGGTGGGTATTGCCGTCTTGGCTTTTTTCATCAGGGTACCAAGGTCGCTCCCAAACATCCGCTGTGCCTCGTTGTTGAACATTGAGGCGTAGCTGACGGTTGGGCGGGTTGCCATGGAGATGGATTTGGCGGCGAATGCCTGCTGGGCCTTCTTCTCGGGGACTTCCTTGTTCCTTTCAGTCAACTTGGCCTTAAGGGTTGGGCACCCCTTGAAACTTGCCGGATGTCCTTCCTTTTGGCAGTTTGCACACCACACATCCAGTCCTGTGTTGGTAGTCCGCTTGCACTGACCTGGCTCATGCACCTCCTTGCATTTCACGCAGACGTATTGACGCCCACAGTTGGTGGCAACATGTCCAAATCGTTGGCAATTCCTGCATTGCACGATATCGTTGGACTTAAGTCTCTCCCAGTGGACCTTCTGGTTCATAATGAGTGTCTTTGTGTAGACCTCGCTGAGCTGGCAGGTTTTGTCCAGTTCCACGACGAAGTTGTTGTAGGACTTTCCTTGTACTCTCTTGGCTTTGAATTCGGTGACCTTGATGGTGATGATGATAGGGAGGCCCTCTATCCTGAGTTCATCTTCGACTTCAATCGCAGCGTAAGAGTGGTGGATGCCTTTGAGCAGAAGCAGGTTCTTTCTATCTTCCTTCGGTGTGAAGGAATTAAACTGGATTTTCCTCTCCTTGAGTAATTTTTTAATTCCTTCGAATGATTGGCAGTATAACGAGATTTACAAGGAAAGAAGTAGGGAAGAACACCGACTTCTCAAAAAGAAAAAGAAGCAGCATGAGAAGCGCTCGTTTGAGGAAATAGAGAGGTGCCATGACAGGAACGAGATTCGGAAGTTTTACCAAAAGGTAAAAAGATCCTGCCAGGGTGGCAAACCCCGAACTCAAGTCTGTAAAGACCAGCAGGGAAACATTGTTATAGAGTCACAATCGCTACTGAGGATCTGGAAAGATCATTTCTGCAGACTGCTTAACGGCGATGAAGACACAAATTCCGCTGTCAGGCAGATTGCCCCATTCAGCTTGGACGATGATCAAGAATGCCGTCCTCCCGACCTAGAAGAGGTTAAGCTTGCCATATGCAAACTTAAATCAAATAAGACTGCAGGTGCAGATGGCCTTGATGCCGAACTTTTCAAGGCAGCTGGAGATCAGTTGGAAAGGAGCATGCACCAGCTGAACTGCATGATATGGTCGAAAGAAAGCATGCCCGATGAATGGAACCTCAGTATCGTATGCCCGATCCTAAAGAAGGGAGACCCTCACAATTGCGCCAATTACAGAGGGATAAGCCTCCTTAACGTCGCTTATAAGATCTTGTCTGCTGTAATATGTGAACGTCTGAAACCCCACGTCAACAACTTGATAGGTCCTTATCAATGTGGTTTTAGACCAGAGAAGTCCACAATAGACCAAATTTTCACATTACGGCAGATCTTGGAAAAAACCCGAGAACATAATATGGATATTCACCACCTCTTTATCGATTTCAAGGCCGCGTATGACAGTATTTACAGAGACGAGCTGTACAGAGCCATGTCTAGTTTCGGCATCCCTGCAAAGCTCGTACGACTATGCAGGATGACTTTGGAGAATTCACGCTGCTCCGTCAAGGTCGGAAAAGAACTCACCGAGACCTTTGATGTCGAAAAAGGCTTTTGGCAAGGCGACAAACTGTCATGCGATTTCTTCAACATCATACTTGAACAGATTGTAAGAAACTCAAACATCAACACCAGAAGAACAATCTTTCAAAAGTCTGTACAATTACTCGCCTATGCAGACGATATTGACGTAATGGGAAGAAAAAAGCGTGATGTCATAGGTGCTTTTGCGAGAATTGAAACAGAAACGGCAAAAATGGGTTTGATGGTTAATGAGGGCAAAACGAAGTATATGCTGTCATCAAACAAGGACACAGAACATCGACGAATTGGACAAAACCTCACAATAGACAGACATAACTTCGAGGTAGTACAGGACTTCGTCTGCCTAGGATCCGCTGTAGACACGGACAACAACATCAGTGCGGAGATCAAACGGAGAATAACTCTTGCCATCCGTTGCTTCTTTGGGTTAAGAAGACAATTGAGAAACAAAACCCTCTCTAGAAAAACCAAGGTAACCTTGTATAAGACCTTAATCATCCCAGTCCTGCTGTACGGCGCGGAAGCATGGACCTTATCGAAAGCGGATGAGGAAACTCTTGGTCTTTTCGAAAGAAAAATTCTCCGAATGATCTTTGGTCCCGTATGCGAAGACAATGTGTGGAGAAGAGATACAACAACGAGCTGTATGAGCTGTACCGCGACATGGGCATAGCCAGAAGAGTACGCATCGCGAGGCTACGATGGTTGGGCCATGTAGAGCGGATGGACCCAAACGCTCCGGCTCGTCGGGTGTTCGAAAGCACATTGCAGGGAAATCGCGGAAGGGGAAGACCTCGTCTTAGGTGGCGCAATTAAGTGGATGAAGACCTCGACCGACTTGGAGTGCGAAACTGGAGAGAGCTCGCCCGAGATCGAAATCGTTATAGAAGGATGTTGGTTGAGGTCCAGGTTCACCCCGAACTGTAATGCCCACCTAAGTAAGTAAGTAAGTAAGAATGATTGGCGGTTTCCGGCATTGATAAATTGTTGACTTCGTGTTGCGGTTTTTGAACGTGACCCAATTTGCTCCCTTTGCAGAACCGGCTTATCTCAGCAATGTTGCCTGAGAAACAGAAAATTGGCGGCATTCCGGGACCCTTGGCTGGCTCGCTTATTTTTGGTGCTCCTGGTGTTGTGGAAGTTGATGGTTTGCAGTTTTTGGCTGCGATTGTCTTCTTTGAAATTGCTGGCGGTGGTGGCTGAGCGGTTGGTGCTACTGCTGACGCCACTGCTGGTGTTGTAGCGGTGATTGGGGTAGGTGAAACCGTGTCTACCGACCCGATTGGTGATAGCGGCTCCTGTTTCTTCTTCTTGGAGTCTTTTTTGGCGGTGGTCTTTTTTGACCGTTTCTTTCCAGTTACCTCGGTGAACTGGTTGTCCTCGTCGGATTTATCAGATCTATCTGCCTCGTCGCCAGACAGGCAGATAAAATCTTCGTCCTTTCCTTCGTTGATTTCTATAATTTCCTCCATTGGCTGTGGTCTATCGAGTTGTGTTTGCAGCTCCTTGAGGAGGCCTCTGAGGCGTTGTCGGTGCTCTGACCCCAGGTCGGCTTCCATCCGCTTCAGCAAAATTGCTAAGGCAGTGAATGCCGATTCCGGTGTCAGTTTCTCCATTTTTTCCTGAAAGTAATTAGTAATTTTAAAGATTTCGAAAAACCAGAAGTGTGATAAAATTTAGGTGTTGACGTCACTTTCCCTTGATTGGTGAACAAAAATCATAAGACGGGAATTTCAGGTGTCTCGGAGAATAGTGCGTTCAGCAAAAAAAATCAGATAGCTATCAGGGTTTGCATCTCAACCTCCTATAAAAAAAGGAAAACGCCTACATACTTTAACGCAGGAAAGAGTTAGAAATTTTTATTTATCCGATGATGTCAGTCGCGTGATGCCTGGAATGAAAGATTATATCTCTGTTGTTGAGAATGGTGAAAAACAACACAAACAGAGAGACTGTTACTACTTAATAAAAACGATCTACACAAAAAATTTCAAGAAGTTTTTCCGGATGCAAAAATTGGACTCACTAAATTTCAAGCTCTAAGGCCGCTTGAGTGTATTTCAGCTGGCCCAAGTGGAACACAAAATGTGTGTGTATGTAAAATCCATCAGAATTGAAATGCCTCGCGTCGACCTCATTTGACAGAACAATCAAAAGTTCAACTATACGAAATCTGTAGAGTCTCACACAATCACGCTTTGTCCTCAAACGCGTCGTTTGACAAACGTAAGCAAACGTAACGAAGCGACCAGCCTTCAAAAAAAAAGTTCAGCTATGTTGAACTTTTGCTCGCTTTCTGACATATCCCTCCTTTTCAGTTTTGCAATAGGGAAGAGTAATAAAATCGATGTAAGCAAAACATCGATTTACGAAACAAATTATCGGTATCGATGTCGAAGTGTGTTTCAGCTGAAACTTATCGATGTAAATACTAGATAAATATTTAGATTCTCGTTGTTAAAGCTGTTTTAAACTTTACTTTCGTTAGATTATTCAACGTAGGTGCTGTTGAAGCATTTTAACTACTATGAATTTGCAATGATGTTTTGAAAAGTCGACTTATACTTTATGTAATATTTTTCATATCGTGGATTTCGATGAATTATCCATATATGAGTGAGTATAAAGTCGATTATAGATTTTTGTGGCTAACAAATCGAATAAATTGTACACCGTACTTGTGCATGAAGTATGCTTAAGCTGAATTTTATCGATTAAAGTGCTAAATAGGTATTTTTAATTTTTGTTTTTAAACCTTGTTTTAACCTGATTTTTGTCAGATGGCCCAATATGGGTAACATTGAAGTATTTAAATCGGGTTGAGGTCGATATCCTGAATCCCAAAATCCTGAATGCCAAAATCCAGAATCCCAAAATCCCGACTCCCAAAATCCCGAATCCCAAAATCCCAAATCCCAAAATCCCGAAAAGTACTATAATTTACACTACTTTATGTTTTCCATATGATTTTATCATTTCAAACGATGAGAATCAACAAGAACTAAGTTTTAGTACCTTTTTCATAAAAATAGACCGCACTGGTGGCAATTTTCTAGTACTATTTAGCATGGTCCCTCAAAATGATGAGAAGCAAAAGCATTTCTCTAAGGATTTTGATATAAACTGAAGGAAGGCGGTAAAGGACTAGTTTACTAACCGGACAGTGAGCGTTTTGAGAAATAGCTTACCAACATGCAGGGAGCGTTTGGGAAAAAATTTTTTTAATATAAAGAAATAATTGAGCAATATATATTTTTTAGCTTATTGATAGGCAGGGAGCGTTTTTTTGGAGAGCATGTAAAATTACAAAAATCATATATTTCTTTAAAAAAAATTTTAATAGCTCTGAAAAGAGCAGGGAGCGAGTAAATGCCACAACAGCTACCTACCGGCAACCACACCAGCCAATCAAAATCAATTATATATTCCCCTACAAAGTTCTTATAAGAACTTATTATTGCCGCATAGCTTAACTGTACTGTTAAGCGAGTCAGAAAACATTTTCTGACTGGCTTAGCAGCACTGCTACCGGCAACCACTATCAGCCAATCAAAATCAATTTTATATTCCCCTACAAAGTTCTTAAAAGAACTATTCACTGGCAACCACTATCATCCAATCAAAATCAATTTTATATTCCCCTACAAAGTTCTTAAGAGTACTATTCACTGGCAACCACTACCAGCCAATCAAAATCAATTATATATTTCCTTACAAAGTTCTTATAAGAACTATTAACTGCCAGGATACGACCTACCTGGTCGGAGTCCTGACAAGAACTGAATTTTCCTTTAACGATTTAACGATTTACCGATTTTTTTTTATTGAACAAAAGGATATTTACAATTGATACTTAAATATACGTTAGTTAATTATGTGGTAAATTTTGCTGTGCTGGCACATAAGGGGCCTAACGATATACATTGTCGGTTATTTAGATTAGAGTAAAACTTAAGTTAATGGTTATTAAAAAAATATAAACATTGTTAGTTTTGATAACTGTAGGAGTGTTAGGTTAGGTTAGGTAAAATGGGCTGACGGTTGATCTTATTACCATCACACTTAGATCAATGTAGATCCGTTGTGATACCCTGACGTATTGTAACGTCCCAGAAACCTATGATTTTATGTCTGTTCAGTGTTTAACCATTTTGTGTTCTTAGTGAAGTTTAACAGGCTGCTCTTTGGAGCGTCTGATAATTCTTCTAGTTCATTAAAGAAGTAATTTCCTAGAAATTTTTTCCTAGTATGACAGAGTGCTGGGCATTGACAAAGGAAGTGACTAGTGTCCTCATGTTCATCTTCGTCATTGCATCCTCTGCATAGGTCATCGGTGCAAAGACCCATTTTCTTTTTGTGATAACCAAGTAGGTTATGTCCAGTTATGATACTGATAAGCGTTCGCAATGAAATTCTATTCAATGATAGCAGCTTTTCAGATTCTTTCTTATCATATTTCGGCCATAGTTTCCTGGAAGTAACACAGGAATCTAGGCATTCCCATCTTTCATTGGATTTTCGCATTATTTTGTTACCAATGATCTGTTTCATTTCACAGGGTGGGATCCTGATTGATTCATCAATGAG
This sequence comes from Melanostoma scalare, assembly GCA_949752695.1. NCBI lineage: Eukaryota > Metazoa > Arthropoda > Insecta > Diptera > Syrphidae > Melanostoma > Melanostoma scalare. The sequence continues at coordinate 98,723,173 of OX456985.1, read as the reverse complement.
AGAAGGGTCAAGTGCTGATCCTTTCCTCGCTAGTTCGTCCGCTTTTTCGTTTCCCGGTATACCACTATGACCGGGGACCCAGCAGAGTCTAACGTTATGCTGTGTGCCAAGATCCCTTAGCTCTTCGCGACAGCAAGAAACAAGCCTTGATTTGACAAGAGTGGCAGAAATCGCTTTTATTGCTGCTTGGCTATCAATGAAAAAAGTGATATCAGCATGTGATAGCGCCATCATGGACACCTGTTTTGCAGCGTTTGGTAGGAGTGTTCAGTTCCTGTTGTCTTTGGGGTTAGTTGTGGTTAGGGCGGAGGATGATGGTGTAGGAGTTGGATTGGGCGGGGCGGGTGATGTGGTGATAGAGCAGCTAGCCACGGTGGTGGGTAGACGCTGCCTCAGCGTAGAAGGCCTTTGCCTCATCGTTGTTGAATGTGTCGTCTTCCATAAGTGTCATCGCATCGATGTATCTCGGGTCCGGGTGTCGGTCTTCTTCTGTTTACCTTCTTACTAAGGGGTTCGGATGGTTGGCCAGGTTTTCCAGCAGGCGTCTTCCAGATTGCACCAAGTATTTGTCTATGGGGATGACCCTTGCTTCTTCATAGAGCTTTCTGTTGCTGACGTTTTTCCTGCGTATCGGGTCGTAGCCAAGCCCTGTGCATATGCGCAGAACCTTCCTCTCGAATACAGCAAGTTTTTGCATTTTAGTCTTGGATATTGTAAACCAGACGGGGAAGCAGTAGGTGATCACGGGTCGTATTAGCTGCTTGTACAGCAACAATTTTGTGTTTTGGCTGAGTCCACTTCTTTTGTGCATCAGTGGATGGACACGATGGAAAGCAAAGTTAGCTTTTTTGACGACTGCAGTGGCGTTTGGGTTGAAACGCATCAGTTCGTTGAAGTGGACTCCTAGATACTTGACCTGCTTTTCGGCCTGAGTTGTGTACCGTCGGGAAGGTTTACGCAGATGTTGTGGCAGTTTGTGGCTGATCTCGAACGTCTCCGTCCTTGTGTTGGTCTTCTGATGCAAATGAGCTCGGATTTCGCTGAGTTAATTCTGATTCCCCATAGTTTGTAGTACTCGAAGAGCTTCTTTATGTGGTCTTCAACTCTACGAGCAGCGATCACAGGTGACAGTGAGTGCGCGTAGGTCAATGAGTCATCCGCAAAGAGAAGGTTGGTGGTGTTTTCTGGTTGAGGTTGGTCCGAGGTGAAGATGCTGTATAGGAAGGGACCTAGCTTCGATCCTTGAGCAACCCCTGCTCGGATGGGTCTGGTTGAAGACACGGTGTTGTCTACTTGCACGTAGAAGTATCTGGAATGAAGAAAATTAAATAAAATTTTTATTAATTAACCTGGAAAGTGTAAAATGGTTAGTTTATGGATAAGTCCGTTTATCTCAACATCCAAGAAACATCCAACTGTTGTTTGGTGGTTGTTGAGTTTCCTTATAACGTCCCCTTGGAGCTTCAGGAGCGGATGGATGGTAGAATGTTTCTCCCGGAATCGAAACTGCATATTCGGGATAATGCTGTTGTCATTGCAAAATGCCTTGAGCCTTCGGAGAACCAGATCCTCCAGAATTTTGCTGACGTTACTGAGTAGGGATATGGGCCTGTAACCAGACACAATGTTTCGGTTTCCTTTTTTGGGAATGGCCACGATCTTCGCCTTCTTCCATCGCTCGGGAAAGTGGCAGTTGTTGAGGCAGTTGTTCATCACAATGGCCAGAAGGATCATCACTGTCTGAGGAAGTATCTTTAGAACGAATTTTGAAATTTTATCTGGCCCAGCTGATTTTTTGCGCCCACTTTGGATCAAATCTAGGATATCTTCTGGGTTTGTGAAAATGGTGCCTTCACTGTGGTCGCATGAAGGGTTTTCGTCACTGAAAACGGTTTCTTCGATTGTTCTTCCTTCAATCAGCTGGATGGTTGAGTCCACATCATTTAGGAATGCGGGGTCAGAAGGTGGAGTTGACACGAAGTTTTCTTCAAAAAATTCGGCAAATCCTTCTGCTTTATCCTCGGATAATGATACTTCTCCTCTGTTGGTGGTGATTCTCTCTGGCATATCTGGCCTTTTGCCGACTATCCTATTGATGTTTTTGAAGGTATCCGGACCAGGTTTGATGTTTTGCAGTTTCTTTTGGAATTGCATGTTGTTGTGGTGCTGAACTGCATTCCTGAACATTGTGTTGGTACAATTGAGCTCGCTCAGCCAAGACTGGTAATCGGAATTGCTTGTGTTGAGCTCACGTTGCTGAATCCTCTGAAGTCTTTTCCTCAGTCGTTGTCGATGGTGGTACAGGTTCTGAATGTAGGCTGGTAGGTGCTGGTATCTATCCTTGGATGTTTTCGACTTCTTTTGGCTATCTAAGGCATTTTTGACGGCTGTTTCCAGGTCCTCGATAGCAGCATCAATTTCTGTGTTTTGCAGGTTTCTGTTGGTTGGTGGGATGGTTATGCCGTCCTCGACATCTCTTTGAAGCTTCTCAACATCCAGCTTCGAGTAGTTGATGAAATACTCTGGTGGTGGTTCTGAAATGATAAAAGGTTCATTAAGGTTAATAGAAATTTGTACCGCTTCGTGGTTGGAGTCACTGGGTATTGCCGTGCAAACAAAGTTTCTCAACTCGGGTAGTACATGCACTAGGTTAGATGTTGCTAGGAAGAAGTCCAGAGTTGAAGGTGTCCTAGGAAAGTTCGGCTTTGGTTGAGATATGACAACGAGATTGTGATTCTCGCTGTTATCGTCCAACCAATTGGTAATGGCCATTCCTTCAATACTGCATGTGGTGTTCATCCATAGGGTATGTCGAGCGTTGAAGTCACCGCCTATTAGTCCAAATGTCCTTCCACTGACGAAGTTGTTGAGTTTTTGAAGATCGTCTTTGATATCGGTGACGTTGGATGAACACTTCGCGTAGATGCTCACTACTCCAAGTGTTTCATCGCGTCCAAGTTGAACGGTGATAGCTGTGGCCTCAATCGTCTTTAGCCCTTGGATGGTATGCTCGGTGGTTCCAGCTGAGATTCTCTCCCGGATAAAAATGGCAGTACCTCTATTTGTGTCTGTTTTGTCCTTCCTGAAAGTAGAATATTTATTCATATTAATATTGTTCCGTTTGGTTACGTCTGTTTCTGAAATGAGAGCAATGTCGGGGTTATGTTTTTTTAGAAATAAATTAAATGACGTCCTCTTTTCTAGGCTGTACAGCGAATTTACGTTGTACGTCATGATGCGGAGCCTCTTTACTTGCATATTTGGAATATGAAGGTGGCTAGGGACACGGTCTTATCTTCTTCACTCATGCTATCGTAGCTGGTGGGTATTGCCGTCTTGGCTTTTTTCATCAGGGTACCAAGGTCGCTCCCAAACATCCGCTGTGCCTCGTTGTTGAACATTGAGGCGTAGCTGACGGTTGGGCGGGTTGCCATGGAGATGGATTTGGCGGCGAATGCCTGCTGGGCCTTCTTCTCGGGGACTTCCTTGTTCCTTTCAGTCAACTTGGCCTTAAGGGTTGGGCACCCCTTGAAACTTGCCGGATGTCCTTCCTTTTGGCAGTTTGCACACCACACATCCAGTCCTGTGTTGGTAGTCCGCTTGCACTGACCTGGCTCATGCACCTCCTTGCATTTCACGCAGACGTATTGACGCCCACAGTTGGTGGCAACATGTCCAAATCGTTGGCAATTCCTGCATTGCACGAAATCGTTGGACTTAAGTCTCTCCCAGTGGACCTTCTGGTTCATAATGAGTGTCTTTGTGTAGACCTCGCTGAGCTGGCAGGTTTTGTCCAGTTCCACGACGAAGTTGTTGTAGGACTTTCCTTGTACTCTCTTGGCTTTGAATTCGGTGACCTTGATGGTGATGATGATAGGGAGGCCCTCTATCCTGAGTTCATCTTCGACTTCAATCGCAGCGTAAGAGTGGTGGATGCCTTTGAGCAGAAGCAGGTTCTTTCTATCTTCCTTCGGTGTGAAGGAATTAAACTGGATTTTCCTCTCCTTGAGTAATTTTTTAATTCCTTCGAATGATTGGCAGTATAACGAGATTTACAAGGAAAGAAGTAGGGAAGAACACCGACTTCTCAAAAAGAAAAAGAAGCAGCATGAGAAGCGCTCGTTTGAGGAAATAGAGAGGTGCCATGACAGGAACGAGATTCGGAAGTTTTACCAAAAGGTAAAAAGATCCTGCCAGGGTGGCAAACCCCGAACTCAAGTCTGTAAAGACCAGCAGGGAAACATTGTTATAGAGTCACAATCGCTACTGAGGATCTGGAAAGATCATTTCTGCAGACTGCTTAACGGCGATGAAGACACAAATTCCGCTGTCAGGCAGATTGCCCCATTCAGCTTGGACGATGATCAAGAATGCCGTCCTCCCGACCTAGAAGAGGTTAAGCTTGCCATATGCAAACTTAAATCAAATAAGACTGCAGGTGTAGATGGCCTTGATGCCGAACTTTTCAAGGCAGCTGGAGATCAGTTGGAAAGGAGCATGCACCAGCTGAACTGCATGATATGGTCGAAAGAAAGCATGCCCGATGAATGGAACCTCAGTATCGTATGCCCGATCCTAAAGAAGGGAGACCCTCACAATTGCGCCAATTACAGAGGGATAAGCCTCCTTAACGTCGCTTATAAGATCTTGTCTGCTGTAATATGTGAACGTCTGAAACCCCACGTCAACAACTTGATAGGTCCTTATCAATGTGGTTTTAGACCAGAGAAGTCCACAATAGACCAAATTTTCACATTACGGCAGATCTTGGAAAAAACCCGAGAACATAATATCGATATTCACCACCTCTTTATCGATTTCAAGGCCGCGTATGACAGTATTTACAGAGACGAGCTGTACAGAGCCATGTCTAGTTTCGGCATCCCTGCAAAGCTCGTACGACTATGCAGGATGACTTTGGAGAATTCACGCTGCTCCGTCAAGGTCGGAAAAGAACTCACCGAGACCTTTGATGTCGAAAAAGGCTTTTGGCAAGGCGACAAACTGTCATGCGATTTCTTCAACATCATACTTGAACAGATTGTAAGAAACTCAAACATCAACACCAGAAGAACAATCTTTCAAAAGTCTGTACAATTACTCGCCTATGCAGACGATATTGACGTAATGGGAAGAAAAAAGCGTGATGTCATAGGTGCTTTTGCGAGAATTGAAACAGAAACGGCAAAAATGGGTTTGATGGTTAATGAGGGCAAAACGAAGTATATGCTGTCATCAAACAAGGACACAGAACATCGACGAATTGGACAAAACCTCACAATAGACAGACATAACTTCGAGGTAGTACAGGACTTCGTCTGCCTAGGATCCGCTGTAGACACGGACAACAACATCAGTGCGGAGATCAAACGGAGAATAACTCTTGCCATCCGTTGCTTCTTTGGGTTAAGAAGACAATTGAGAAACAAAACCCTCTCTAGAAAAACCAAGGTAACCTTGTATAAGACCTTAATCATCCCAGTCCTGCTGTACGGCGCGGAAGCATGGACCTTATCGAAAGCGGATGAGGAAACTCTTGGTCTTTTCGAAAGAAAAATTCTCCGAATGATCTTTGGTCCCGTATGCGAAGACAATGTGTGGAGAAGAGATACAACAACGAGCTGTATGAGCTGTACCGCGACATGGGCATAGCCAGAAGAGTACGCATCGCGAGGCTACGATGGTTGGGCCATGTAGAGCGGATGGACCCAAACGCTCCGGCTCGTCGGGTGTTCGAAAGCACATTGCAGGGAAATCGCGGAAGGGGAAGACCTCGTCTTAGGTGGCGCAATTAAGTGGATGAAGACCTCGACCGACTTGGAGTGCGAAACTGGAGAGAGCTCGCCCGAGATCGAAATCGTTATAGAAGGATGTTGGTTGAGGTCCAGGTTCACCCCGAACTGTAATGCCCACCTAAGTAAGTAAGTAAGTAAGAATGATTGGCGGTTTCCGGCATTGATAAATTGTTGACTTCGTGTTGCGGTTTTTGAACGTGACCCAATTTGCTCCCTTTGCAGAACCGGCTTATCTCAGCAATGTTGCCTGAGAAACAGAAAATTGGCGGCATTCCGGGACCCTTGGCTGGCTCGCTTATTTTTGGTGCTCCTGGTGTTGTGGAAGTTGATGGTTTGCAGTTTTTGGCTGCGATTGTCTTCTTTGAAATTGCTGGCGGTGGTGGCTGAGCGGTTGGTGCTACTGCTGACGCCACTGCTGGTGTTGTAGCGGTGATTGGGGTAGGTGAAACCGTGTCTACCGACCCGATTGGTGATAGCGGCTCCTGTTTCTTCTTCTTGGAGTCTTTTTTGGCGGTGGTCTTTTTTGACCGTTTCTTTCCAGTTACCTCGGTGAACTGGTTGTCCTCGTCGGATTTATCAGATCTATCTGCCTCGTCGCCAGACAGGCAGATAAAATCTTCGTCCTTTCCTTCGTTGATTTCTATAATTTCCTCCATTGGCTGTGGTCTATCGAGTTGTGTTTGCAGCTCCTTGAGGAGGCCTCTGAGGCGTTGTCGGTGCTCTGACCCCAGGTCGGCTTCCATCCGCTTCAGCAAAATTGCTAAGGCAGTGAATGCCGATTCCGGTGTCAGTTTCTCCATTTTTTCCTGAAAGTAATTAGTAATTTTAAAGATTTCTTTAAAAAAAAAATATAAGTGATTAGCGTTAATCCTGCAAAAGATTATATTTTTCCTAAAAGGTTAATTCTTTCCTGGATAAACCAAATATTGGAGGATTAGTTTTTCCTAAGAAATGTAATTAGGATGGGATAAACCCTATTACCAGTCCGGTCCTTCTTCTAGTTCAGGTACCTGGCGGGTAGTCGGTGAGTGTCCCTTTTTTGTTCGGTGTGTTTGGGTATTTGTTCTTAGTCTGCTGTGCGTACGTCCTCTCGCGATGACGGTGACTGAACTGAATTTTCCTGTGTGAGACCATTTCTTTTATACTTTTAATTGGTAGGGGTGTGGCCTAAAATAATGCACTTTTATATGGTACTTGTTGATTCTCATAACTTCGAGTGGCATTTAATACATAAGAGCATTTTGTACGTGGAAGAATAAGGTGCATTTTTAAGAAAATGCAGAGAGTGACTTGGGTCACTTTGAAATGCTATTGTAAGCGTTCTACACGCTCAAATCGCATGGGAATGGTTGGAAATGATAGATAATCTTCAAGAATTAAATTTTGGAGAAAAAAAAATAAACGTTAAAAGTTTAAACGCTTTGAAATGGCAATCGAGCAGCGTGTAACAAAATTCAAAAAAAATTTTTTTTTTTAATTTAATTTTTATATATATAAATATATATGTATATATATAATTATATATATATACATATACATACATGGGAATATAGATATATAACATATATATATATGTATTTATAATATATGTATATATATAATGGGATCTCACAGTATCTCTTATTAATTATTTGGTCGTTCTGAAAAAGACGTTTTTTAAGAGAGATTTGACAGGAAACTTAAGCAAACAATCAAAAAAGTTATCAAGGACATTTTGCAAGGACATTTTTTAAATCGATCATACGTTGTCTGTAGTTGGATAAAACTTTTAACCTTGGTCTTATATAAAAGAAGAGTAAATTTTTTAAGTAGGAGGCAAACTTTGGACTTAATTTTTTTTTTACTGAAGGACAGATAGTTTGTGGAAAAAAAGTGTCAGAAAATCAAATTTTTAAGTTTAAATATCATGATTTTAGTCCTTTTTAAGGATAAAATTTCAAAATGTTACCAACAATTGATTGGTAACATGAAATTAAAGATATTTTGCTAAAAACTGGAACGTTTTTGAACTAGTTTGAAGCAAATGATCATAAAAGGTCCTTCGAATCTGATCTTTATTTCACTACAAAATGTCCTTTTTATAAAGGTGCGTCCTTTTTGATTCTCAGAAATTCGCCTTATCTAAGATCATTTCGTGATCTTGTCAAAGTTTTTCAATGTGTAAATTGTGTTTTGTTAATTGTTTGTGCTTAAGTGTTGTTCGAAAATGTCGACAAATTTTGCCGACACAGTGGTCAGCAATAAAGGCGGGGTAAAGTTGGTGTTCGGTGGCTACTTCTTCCATAAGGAAAAAGTCAATGCCAATGGTGTCGCCTATTGGTCTTGTGCTGCGCGCAAGTCTAAGTGCTGCAATGTCCGACTTCGCACCCAAATCGTCGACGGACAGCACTTAGTACTGAATGTGCCAGGTGTTCACAGCCATGACCCGTTGGCATATGAACGGGAAATCATTAGCGCGAATACTTTCGTTAAAGACAAGGCAAAGTAGAGCTTGCCACCAAGTGTAGTTATTCGCGACTCCATAGTCCGCGCGGACATTGGTTGCCGGCCTTATTTGCCGTCAAATAAGGCACAAAATAAGAAGATCAAGAGAGTAAGCCTTTCAAGAATTCGGGAGCCCCTAACAATCAGGGAGATCGATATCCCGAGCTACGTTCGGTTCGTCGACGGGGAGGCTTTGTGCTGGACGAGGCAACTTTCGGGTCGAACAATGAATGTCATAACATTCTTCTTGGAACTCCAAGTTGCTTGAAGATGTTGGGCGAAGCCAAATTTTGGCTGGTGGATGGGACTTTCGCTGTTGTACCGACCATAATGCAGCAGCTTTTCTCCATCCATGGTTATGTGGATGGGGTGGTCGTGCCACTTGCATTTTGCCTTATGACAAACAAGACCAAGGAGGCATATGGCCAGGTTTGGTTCAGCCTCTTTAAAGCTGCTGCCGACAACAGCATCCATCTTAGCCCGGAGCGAGTCATTTCCGACTTCGAAAAAGCTATTTTCTTATCAGCAAAGGAGTACATGCCCAATACAAACTTCCGAGGCTGCAACTTTCATTTTGGGCAGATCATCTGGCGACGCATCCAGAACATGGGATTCCGCAGGAAGTACGCCACGGAGGAGGCGTTTTCCCTTGAAATGCGGATGCTGAAGGCATTGGCGTTTGTGCCCTCCGTAGAAGTCCTGGACTATTTTAATTCGTTCTATGCTTCGCTCCGCCACTGCGAAAGCAAGGAAGTGGCAAAGTGGTTCAAGCAGAACTACATACAGCGGTCAGGAAATCGTTCACCTTCCTACCTGCCAACATTTTGGTGTGTTGACCCGTGTGTAACTGGAGAACCCAGCTTTCCCAGCCTTGGCACAGGCGCCTGAAAGTTGTTGTAGGGAGGACACATGCTGGGCTATACAAGCTTGTCGGCGACCTAGGCAAAGAGGTCATAGTTGGTAAAACTAATGTGGACAGGGCAAGGATGGGTGAGGAGCGTCCATTCACCAAAACAGAAAAACGTAACGTGCGACTGCAGAACGTTCTCAACAGCAGAGCACACCAGCACCACGTAGACTTCCTACGAAACTTGGCACTGAACTTGGTTTTAGAGTAACCACCAATACCGATATCCCCAAAACGTCCTTTTCAGGACGACCAAATTATCAATAAGAGATATTTTTTGTTAAAAATATATATATATGTATACATAGGGCTTGCGCGAATTTGAAGCTATTATTTCCAAAAACTCGAAAAGCCTTCTCTTAAAGAGATTTGACAGAAGGCTTTCAAGTTTTTGAAAATAATAGCTCCAAATTCCAAAATTTTTTTTTTTTTTTTAATTTTTTTTTTTAATTTAATTTTTATATATATAAATATATATGTATATATATATATATACATATACATACATGGGAATATAGATATATAACATATATATATGTATTTATAATATATGTATATATATAATGGGATCTCACAGTATCTCTTATTAATTATTTGGTCGTTCTGAAAAAGACGTTTTTAAGAGAGATTTGACAGGAAACTTAAGCAAACAATCAAAAAAGTTATCAAGGACATTTTGCAAGGACATTTTTTAAATCGATCATACGTTGTCTGTAGTTGGATAAAACTTTTAACCTTGGTCTTATATAAAAGAAGAGTAAATTTTTTAAGTAGGAGGCAAACTTTGGACTTAATTTTCTTTTACTGAAGGACAGATTGTTTGTTTAAGTGGAAAAAAAGTGTCAGAAAATCAAATTTTTAAGTTTAAATATCATGATTTTAGTCCTTTTTAAGGATAAAATTTCAAAATGTTACCAACAATTGATTGGTAACATGAAATTAAAGATATTTTGCTAAAAACTGGAACGTTTTTGAACTAGTTTGAAGCAAATGATCATAAAAGGTCCTTCGAATCTGATCTTTATTTCACTACAAAATGTCCTTTTTATAAAGGTGCGTCCTTTTTGATTCTCAGAAATTCGCCTTATCTAAGATCATTTCGTGATCTTGTCAAAGTTTTTCAATGTGTAAATTGTGTTTTGTTAATTGTTTGTGCTTAAGTGTTGTTCGAAAATGTCGACAAATTTTGCCGACACAGTGGTCAGCAATAAAGGCGGGGTAAAGTTGGTGTTCGGTGGCTACTTCTTCCATAAGGAAAAAGTCAATGCCAATGGTGTCGCCTATTGGTCTTGTGCTGCGCGCAAGTCTAAGTGCTGCAATGTCCGACTTCGCACCCAAATCGTCGACGGACAGCACTTAGTACTGAATGTGCCAGGTGTTCACAGCCATGACCCGTTGGCATATGAACGGGAAATCATTAGCGCGAATACTTTCGTTAAAGACAAGGCAAAGGAGAGCTTGCCACCGAGTGTAGTTATTCGCGACTCCATAGTCCGCGCGGACATTGGTTGCCGGCCTTATTTGCCGTCAAATAAGGCACAAAATAAGAAGATCAAGAGAGTAAGCCTTTCAAGAATTCGGGAGCCCCTAACAATCAGGGAGATCGATATCCCGATATACGGGGAGGCTTTGTGCTGGACGAGGCAACTTTCGGGTCGAACAATGAATGCCATAACATTCTTCGTGGAACTCCAAGTTGCTTGAAGATGTTGGGCGAAGCCAAATTTTGGCTGGTGGATGGGACTTTCGCTGTTGTACCGACCATAATGCAGCAGCTTTTCTCCATCCATGGTTATGTGGATGGGGTGGTCGTGCCACTTGCATTTTGCCTTATGACAAACAAGACCAAGGAGGCATATGGCCAGGTTTGGTTCAGCCTCTTTAAAGCTGCTGCCGACAACAGCATCCATCTTAGCCCGGAGCGAGTCATTTCCGACTTCGAAAAAGCTATTTTCTTATCAGCAAAGGAGTACATGCCCAATACAAACTTCCGAGGCTGCAACTTTCATTTTGGGCAGATCATCTGGCGACGCATCCAGAACATGGGATTCCGCAGGAAGTACGCCACGGAGGAGGCGTTTTCCCTTGAAATGCGGATGCTGAAGGCATTGGCGTTTGTGCCCTCCGTAGAAGTCCTGGACTATTTTAATTCGTTCTATGCTTCGCTCCGCCACTGCGAAAGCAAGGAAGTGGCAAAGTGGTTCAAGCAGAACTACATACAGCGGTCAGGAAATCGTTCACCTTCCTACCTGCCAACATTTTGGTGTGTTGACCCGTGTGTAACTGGAGAACCCAGCTTTCCCAGGACGCAAAATAACGTGGAGGCATGGCACAGGCGCCTGAAAGTTGTTGTAGAGAGGACACATGCTGGGCTATACAAGCTTGTCGGCGACCTAGGCAAAGAGGTCATAGTTGGTAAAACTAATGTGGACAGGGCAAGGATGGGTGAGGAGCGTCCATTCACCAAAACAGAAAAACGTAACGTGCGACTGCAGAACGTTCTCAACAGCAGAGCACACCAGCACCACGTAGACTTCCTACGAAACTTGGCACTGAACTTGGTTTTAGAGTAACCACCAATACCGATATTTGAAGCTATTATTTCCAAAAACTCGAAAAACCTTCTCTTAAAGAGATTTGACAGAAGGCTTTCGAGTTTTTGAAAATAATAGCTCCAAATTCGCGCGAATTTGAAGCTATTATTTCCAAAAACTCGAAAAACCTTCTCTTAAAGAGATTTGACAGAAGGCTTTCGAGTTTTTGAAAAAAAATAGCTCCAAAATCGCGCGAATTTGAAGCTATTATTTCCAAAAACTCGAAAAACCTTCCCTTAAAGAGATTTGACAGAAGGCTTTCGAGTTTTTGAAAATAATAGCTCCAAGTTCCAATGGCATTAGTAGCTCTAACGTGTCCAACATTGCATGCATAAATTTTTTTTGTCGATCAAAAAAAGAAAAAATAATGAACAAGTTGCGGTCTGGCAAAATTAAACTTAAGTCAAACATCTTCGATGCCCAAAACAACAACAAAGGGAAACCAAATATTTATATAAACGACAGTCTCACTCCTTATACTCGTTCTCTTTTAAAGAAGGCTTAGGAATTGAAACAACAAAAAAGATGTCTATTTGTATGGGTTCGTAATTCATCGGTATTTATAAGAAGGAAGGAAGGTGAAAATTCTATTAAGATAAAAAATTTTGAAGATTTTTATAAAAACAATTTTGATACCTAAATTTATTTAAAAAAATGATAACTAGCAATAATGTTAACAGTAGTAACAATTTAGATAATAGTATTCATGAATTTGATTCTAATAGCTCATTTGATAGTATAAATGATAACGAACTTAAATGCCTTTGTATCGAACATATTGTAACGTTCGCTTAGTTCGCAAAATAAAACTTCACTTTTTATTTATTTCTACCACTTTATTCAGTATCTATACTTTATTCGAACTCAACTCGACTATTGGACTATCACTGGTTAACAACATTTCACTCTTAACTTTATCACTCTATAATCAAAACTGCCCTCTGGTTGCCTCGGGCGGGCTATTTATATCGAATGACATTTCATCTAGAGCTCTCCAGTAACTTCCACATGGTCTGCAACTCTCCACTGTTTTGGCTGTCAAACATTTTCTCTCCTAGAATTTCTACACTTACACTAGTGCTCCCAGATGTGTTTTTCGGTTGAACGTTTTCGATTAGGAAATTGGTATTAAATGTTGGGTTCACGTTACACTGCCCCCTCCTTAAGATTGTTCGTCCCAAATAATTCCATCTGCAGCCTCGCCACTATATCGATGCAGCCGGTCACAATGAACTTCTTTTAACTTGCCTCTTAGTCCTCTTTGGATGCGGTAAACCACGTCGTTAATCCTCGTGACAACAGTATAAGGACCTTCCCAGTTTTGCTGAAGTTTCGGTGACAATCCCTTTTGACGATGAGGATTATAAAGCCACACACGATCTCCTGCTTGGAATCCTGACGTTGTCGCTTTTGTGTCGTACCGTGTCTTCATCCGGTCGCTGTAGGTTTTCATCCGTTCCCTTGTTCTTTTATGGATGTCAGCGAGTCTCTACTTGAGGTCGTCCACATACTCGTTTGTGTCCTGTGGCTCCTCTGTGGGGCATCCAAATTTAAGTTCGCTGGGCAGCCGCATGGTTTTCCCGAACAGGATGTCAGATGGTGTTTGTCCTGTCGAGCTATGTACTGCACTTCTATAGGCCATCAGGAATAGCGGTACGTGCCTATTCCAGTCTCTTTGGTAGTCGCCTACGACCTTGGTGAGGTGTTCTTTCAAGGTCCGGTTGAATCTTTCAACCATCCCATCAGATTGTGGATGAAGCGGTGTGGTTCTCGTCTTCTTAATGCCAAGTAGTCCACACACTCCTTGGAAGATGTTTGACTCAAAGTTCCTCCCTTGGTCGGAATGGAGTTCCATAGGCACGCCAAACCTACTCACCCAGTTGAACACAATCTGGTCGACCACCGTTTTGGCTTCTTGATTTGGGATGGCGTACGCCTCAGGCCACTTGCTAAAATAGTCCATTACAACCAAAATGTACTTGTTTCCAGCATTAGTTTCTGGAAAAGGCCCAGCCACATCTACTGCAATCCTCTCAAAAGGCGATCCAACGTTTGTTGCGGTAAAATTTACCACAACAAGTTCTATCTACCGTTCTTCTCCCGCTAACACACTTTTTCAGAGCTACTCGAAAATAATAGAAGAATTCAGTGGAAGCCTGGTCCATCAGCCGGAGACCTGTTCTTCTGGAATTTTCGAAATGCCATTTTCAGGTCACATTGTTCCTCGATGCAATAGATTGCACAGTAGAAGACACTTTTCTTGTGTGACGGTCGGTCCACAATAGTCGTACGGCAGGTGGCCTACGCAAACATTGATATAAGGAGAAAGGCATGAAGATCGAGATCCATGTCCAACAATGTGTGAACTATATTCACACCAACCTAAATTTTGTATTAAATTTCAATTTAATTTTAATTGAAATTTAATACAAAATTTAGGTTGGTGTGAATATAGTTCACACATTGTTGGACATGGATCTCGATCTTCATGCCTTTCTCCTTATATCAATGTTTGCGTAGGCCACCTGCCGTACGACTATTGTGGACCGACCGTCACACAAGAAAAGTGTCTTCTACTGTGCAATCTATTGCATCGAGGAACAATGTGACCTGAAAATGGCATTTCGAAAATTCCAGAAGAACAGGTCTCCGGCTGATGGACCAGGCTTCCACTGAATTCTTCTATTATTTTCGAGTAGCTCTGAAAAAGTGTGTTAGCGGGAGAAGAACGGTAGATAGAACTTGTTGTGGTAAATTTTACCGCAACACGTTGTACTGATGCATCTTACCTTGAATCTTCTTACCAGGTCCTTTGGTTGCAGCACACTTGTCACATGTTCGGCACCACTTCTCCACGTCATCTCTAGCGTGTAACCAGTAGAACCGATGTCGCACCTTCTCCAGTGTTTTGTTGACTCCCAGGTGGCCTCCAGAAGGTCCGTCGTGCATCTCCCGAAGAACTTCACTGGCTTTCGATTGCTGTACGATCAGCTGCATCACATATGACTTACCGTCAGCGGATTCCCATCTTCGCCTGAGGACACCTTCTTGCACATATAGTGAGTCCCACTGTGCCCAATAGGCTTTGAGAACTGGACTCCTGTCAGAAATGTCTCCCCATTCAGGTTTCTCTTCATTTTCTTTCCATGCGAGAATGGGTTCGATATCTGGATCCTCCTGTTGAGCAGTCCTCACTTCCTCATTGCTCCATCCGCTTATTGGGTCAGCTCTTAGTCGCTGAGCGGTAATATTTTCTTTGTCTTCTTGCCGCCTACAATGCTTACAATCCACTTTGCAAGGTCTACGGGATAATGCGTCAGCGTTTGAGTGCAACTTTCCTCTGCGGTGTTGAATCTGGTAATCATAAGTCTGCAGTCTTTCTATCCACCTTGCGACTTGACCTTCTGGATTTTTGAAGTTCAACAGCCAGTTCAGAGCACCATGGTCTGTCCGTAGAAGGAATTTCTGTCCATAGATGTACTTATGGAAGTGCTTTGTTGCCAAGATAAGAGCTAGCAGTTCCCTTCTGGTCACGCAGTAGTTTCTTTCGGGTTTCGAGAGGACCTTGCTGTAGTATGCCACCACTTTCTCTTCGCCATCATGCACTTGGGATAGTACCGCCCCGATTCCAACGTTGCTTGCATCAGCGTCGATGATGAACGTTTTCCCAGGTGTTGGATGTGCCAGTACTGGAGCGTTACAGAGGCGGTATTTGAGTTCCTGAAAAGATTTCTCGCACTCACCTGACCATTTAAACTGCTTCCCTTTTTCGGTGAGCTGATGTAAACTCTTTGCAACTCCAGCAAAGTTCTTAACAAAACGTCGGTAATATGTGGCAAGACCAAGAAAGCTTCGGAGTTGATGTTTGTCCTGTGGTGTTGGCCAATTTTTGACGGAGTCAACTTTTTCAGGATCAGTCCTCACTCCTTGGGAAGAGATGATGTGTCCCAAATACTTAACTTCGGTTTTGAAAAGTGCACATTTTTCCGGATTCAGTTTAAGGTTAGCTTCTCGAAGTCTCTGAAACACGGCTTTTAGGTTCTTGCAATGTTGGTCAAATGTTTTCCCGTAAACAATGACATCGTCCAAGTAGACTAGGCAAGCTTTCCACGTCAGTCCTTGAAGAACACACTCCATCAAACGCTCGAATGTTCCCGGAGCGTAGCATAGCCCAAACGGCATAACTTTGAATTGCCAGAGCCCATTACCTGTAGAAAACGCCGTCTTTTCCCGATCATCGGGGTGGATGTCAACTTGCCAATATCCACTCTTCAAGTCCAGCGTCGAGAACCACTGGGCTCCCTCCATGGCATCCAGGGTATCACTGATTCTCGGCAGGGGATAGCTATCCTTCTTAGTCACATCGTTCAGCCTTCGGTAGTCCACACAAAAACGAGTGCTTCCGTCTTTCTTTTTCACTAGAACCACTGGTGACGCCCAAGGACTTTAGGAATTTTCGATAAGACCGTCCTTCTTCATTGTTGTTATCATTTCCTCAACCTCACCTTGTTTGGCCAGTGGAAGGCGTCTTGCGGGCTGACGAATCGGTCTTGCATCTCCTGTGTTGATGCGATGCTGCACCAACTGTGTCCTACCATATTGCCCCTTTGCCGATGCGAAGATGTCAGTGTACTCTTGTAGGAGATTTTCAGCCATCCTCGTTTGTTGGTGATCAAGGTTGGATGAATTCAGGATTCTAGCTTTGATGGTTTTGAGCTCCTCCGGAGTTATAGTTTTTCTCGGGGCTTCGTCTGTGATCTTCGTAATTGCTGCAACCGATTCGCAACGTCCAACGACTTCTCCTTTCTTCAACTTTACATCGTACGGTCTGGTGTTTAGTAATCGTACAAGGACCATTTTGTTTTTCGGTGCTACCAGAGTTTTCCCAATGATGAGGCTTTGGGAGGAACACTCTGGGTCTGGTTCCACCATGAGGTATCGAAGGCTTCCAAACTCACCTTCAAGCTTTGTCCAAACGAACACTTCAGAAGAAGGAGGCAGAATCAGATCTTCCGTGATGACAGTCCTCAGTGTTGACGTTTTTTCATTCGAATAGGTCATTGGAATTTCTTTATTTTGGTATTTCAAAACTTGATTACCGATATCCAAAATAACTCCGTGCTGTTTCATAAAGTCGATTCCAATGATGCACTCGTCACATATATCTGCCACCAGGAATTGATGAGTAAACACTAGATCGGCCAGTCGGATTTTAAGACACACTTCTCCATATACTCTTGCTGCTTCTCCCGTTGCGGTTCTTAGACGGTAGCTATTGGTGTTATCAAGCCACGTCACTTTAACCAGGTCTCGACGTACTATGGAGGCTGTGGCACCGGTGTCGATGGTAGCCACATGTTTGATCCCGTTAATAGTAGTCTCCACAGTCAGACTTTTGTTGTCTCGTTTGGTCTGGGAGACCTGGATGGTGGTTCTGGGTCCATCGATACAAGAAACCCGCCTCTGCCCCTCGAAGTTGGATTGATAGGCAACGCTGGTGTTGTTGTTACCTTGCTCTAGGTTGGATCTCTTGCTTCCACAATGTTGACAAGCGGCTTTATTTGGTGGTAGTCGGCATTGACGCTGTAAGTGCCCGGTCTTGTTGCTGTTCCAACATCTTGCTAGTCCGCTCCGCTGGTTCTTTTGTATTTCAGCTCTTCGGCATGAGCATTCTTCGACTATGGCTTCTCTAAGTCGATGTACTCCATGAGAAGCCTGTTCTGCTGCTTCAATTGTCAATGCAAATGCTAAAGTTTCAGAAAGAGTACGTGTTCTAGCAGTTCGCACAGACCTCTGAAGATTTGTATCGGAAATGGCACGAACAAAGGACTCAACAGCAAGCTGGTTGATGATTTCTTCTCCAGCATTCGGGTATGCCAGGTGAACCAGTCTTTCGACGTCTGCTTGGAGCTGCTGTAGACTTTCACCCCTTTTCTGGACTCTGTTATTGAGTTGGACTCGGAAGACTTCTTTCAAGTGGCTATCTCCAAACCGTTTATCTATTGCTGCCACGAGAGAACTGAAATCGCCGCTCTTACCAGCTGGAACTGTTTGAAGTAATTCAGCTGCTGGTCCTCTAAGAGCAAGAGTCAGTGCAATGTACTTGTCTTCGTCATCCCAGCCATTTGTTGTCGCGGCTGCCTCAAATTGTCTCTTGTAGACTGGCCAAGAAGGCTGCCCATCAAATGTTGGGGGTTTCATCTCCTTTTTCCTTGCAAACTCTCCAGCAGATTCTCGAATTTTTATTTTCCGTATTTGGTCTAATTCCTTGGACAGAACAGAGAACTGGTTATCGCATCGGCTTTCCAAACGATTCTCTACAACAGAAAGCTGTTTTTCCACACCTTCAACTCGTTCGTCAAGGGCACATACATTTTTCTCAATGTTACCCAATTTTCCTTCTAGAATGTTTTTCTGACCTTCTAAAACATTCTGTTGCGCCTCAAGTCTTTCGAGAATATTCTGTTGTTCCTTCTTTTGTTCGCTTCGTTGTTCTTCAACCAGCTTCTTTTGCTCGTTTCGTTGTGCTTCAAGTTGTTCGAGAACATTCTGCTGTTCCTTCTTTTGCTCGTTTCGTTGTGTTTCAAGTTGTTCGAGAACATTCAGCTGTTCCTTCTTTTGATCGTTTCGTTGCTCTTCCAGACGTCCGAGAATATTCTGCTGTTGCTCTTCAATCAGCTTCTTTTGTTGTTCTAATAAAAGCTTCATCATACTAGAAAAATCTACACTTTCACTTACTTCCTCTTTTTCCACTTCTGTTTCAAAAACAAAAGTGCTTACGTCTTCCCCTTGCTGTTCCAAATAGTTGCGCAAGCGCAGGACGAGCTCATTCTTCGATCCCGCTCTAGCAAGATTTCGCTTACCTAACTCACTTTTAAGCTCAGTGCAGTTGAGCTCTTCCAACAACTTACCCATTTTCACTGTATTTAATTATTATTTTTCTTTTTACTTTTTTTTTTTTTTTACACTTTACTAGTCAAATAAGTTTTATTTACACTTCTGACACCAATGTAACGTTCGCTTAGTTCGCAAAATAAAACTTCACTTTTTATTTATTTCTACCGCTTTATTCAGTATCTATACTTTATTCGAACTCAACTCGACTATTGGACTATCACTGGTTAACAACATTTCACTCTTAACTTTATCACTCTATAATCAAAACTGCCCTCTGGTTGCCTCGGGCGGGCTATTTATATCGAATGACATTTCATCTAGAGCTCTCCAGTAACTTCCACATGGTCTGCAACTCTCCACTGTTTTGGCTGTCAAACATTTTCTCTCCTAGAATTTCTACACTTACACTAGTGCTCCCAGATGTGTTTTTCGGTTGAACGTTTTCGATTAGGAAATTGGTATTAAATGTTGGGTTCACGTTACAATATGAATGCAAATCATTGCAGCTTTTCTGTCATTCACCAAACTATTCGTAGTTTTAGAAAAAACTTTGATGTTCTTTTGGCTCATTTAGCTTCCTTAAATCATTTACCTGATTTTACTTTTCTTTCTGAAATATGGATATTTGATTGCGAAGTCTCAAATTATAAAATCCCTAATTATACATTTAGTGCATGTTGTAATGAAACTTATGCAGCGGGTGGAGTTGCGGTTTTTTGTCGTAGTAATATTCTGTGTGATATTGTTTTTCCTAAACTCAATACTGCTGATTTGATAACCATTAGTTGTGAGATAGCAGGTGTTTCATTCTGTTTTGTTTGTGTGTACAGATTCAATTTCCTTAGTGTTATGAATTTCGTGGATGAATTTTCTGTGTTTTTGGGCAATCAAAGATGCAAGAACCAAATACTGCTTGGCGATTTTAATATTGACTTATTGTCTGAAGAATCTGCTACAGATAATTACCTTGCTGTTTTGTCGTCTTTTGGTTTTATGTCAATGGTAAATAAACCGACAAGAGGATCAGCGTGCTTGGATCATGCTTTTATTAAATTTCAAAGGAATAATGACAGAAACTATAGGGCTGAAGTATTTGATTTCAAAATAACTGATCATAAATTAATAAGTCTTCAGTTTGACAACGTTGTTTCTAGGACATGTCAATCTTTTTCGAAACAGAATCACAGAATTAATTTTGTAACCCTTAAATCTGATTTGACTTATGAGTTCTGGGATGACGTTTTTGATGCACAAGACCCGTCTTTGGCTTTCGATATTTTTCTAGCTAAACTCCAGTTACACATTTCAAACAACTGCCTAGTCCGTGAAAGTAAAGATTTAAAATTAACGTGTCGTAAACCATCGATGAATATCCCTTTGCTAAAAAAGATAAATAAGAAGAAAAAGCTACAAAACTGTCTTAAAAAGCATCCGAATAATACAAGACTGAAAACTCTCTACGAAAAACTTTGCTTGGAACTAAAATCTGAAATTCCTCTCTGTAGAGACTCTTATTATAGAAATAAATTAAGCGAAAATTTAGGAAACTCAAAAAAGGAGTGGGAGATCGTAAACGATATTTTGAATAGAAATAAAACTGAAGTAGGCTTTTCTATTGAATGTAACAGCACATTGGTGTCCGACTCTGAAAAAGTAGCGAATTTATTCAACGATTTTTTTGCAAATATATTTCATCACAATATGTATGTATAACTTTCAGTCTAACTCTAGTGCGTTGTGTTGAGACAATAATTTGAAAGATGATAGTATGAATTCAGAAAGTTTCTTTTTTAATGATTTTACCTCCCATGAAATTCATAATATCATAAATTCGTTAAAAAATTCAAACTCGACTTCTGAAGACATGATATCTAGCAAAGTTTTGAAACAAATTTCTTTTTTCATATCAGATGTTTTATGTCATATTTTCAATTTCAGCTTGCATAAGGGTGTTTTTCCTAATGCATTAAAAAGTGCAGTTGTTATACCATTGCATAAAAAAGGACCTACTTCAAGCTTAAATAATTATCGTCCAATATCACTCCTTTCAGTTTTTTCAAAAGTCTTCGAAAAAGGGATGAAATACAGAATGATTTTTTTCTTTAAAAGAAATAACTTTTTCAGCAGCCATCAATACGGATTTTTGAGCGGTAAGTCTACCTAAGTACTCTATTCAAATTATGTAGTGAAATTTACCTTAGTTTGAACAACTCAGAGATACCCTCTTCCCTGTTTATTGATATAGCCAAAGCCTTTGATACAGTAGATCATACCCTGTTACTCAGTAAATTGTACAAAGCCGGTATTAGAGGTAAGGTATATGATTGGTTTGCTTCTTATCTAATGAACAGAAAACAAAAGGTAAGAATTCAAGGCAAATTAAGTTCTGAAAGGCTTATATACATGGGCCTTCCTCAAGGATCGGTTTTGGGTCCAATTCTGTTCTTAGTTTTTTTCAACTCTCTTTTTATTCAACCATCTAAAGGTAAAATTACAGCCTTTGCAGATGATACCGCTCTGTCCTACTCACCAAAAAACTATTTCCAGTTAGTTATTGATGTAAATACTGATTTAGAGATTCTTCGCAAATGGTTTTATCTGCATCGTCTTGTCATTAGTGACAAAACAAAATTTATGATTTTTAATTTAATGGGAAATGTCTGTGACGATAAAACTTTTTCATACCATTCCCCTGGTTGTTCAAAGTTTTCATTAAATGATTGCAATCATGTTTCTTTAACTTTTAATGAAAACTTGGTATGTTCTAACAGTTGTTTTGAAATTGAGCAAGTGGAAAGCTTTAAGTACCTAGGTATGTTATTAGATTTTCGGATGAGTTGGAAGAACCATACTTACAACTTAAAAGAATATCTGAATAAGGTTGTGAGGCAATTATACCATTTGAGTATCTATTGCAGTCAATCTACTCTGAGTTTAGTATACAATGGCCTTTTTAAATCCAAACTGCAATACGGCCTCTCCTGCTGGGGTGGAACACACAACAATAAAATCGAACCTTTATTAGTCAAGCAAAAACATGCCGTTAGGATTATTTGCAGAGTTAACCGCCGAAATCCAAGCTTTGATTTATTCATAAACCTTAAAATTCTGCCACTACAACATTTGTATTTTTATAAAGTCTTAAAAATATTCTTCGAAAAGTCTGGCTATCTGGCTGCAAGGACGTTTGAATCTCATTAATTTGCGAGTCAACAATAGACATCTAGTTTTTGTACCTGCTGTCAAAAAATCACTCTTTTCTCACTCCTACGTAGTAACTGCACCTAGCCTTTTTAATAACCTGCCGGAAAGAATCCGATGTGGTACAATCAAATCTTCATATTTTAGAAATATTAAGAGTTTATTGTTTTCATTGAACTTTGATGTAATTAGTAGCTTACTGAATACGCTAACTTAAGTATTTTTAATAAACAATGCGATTTAAAAAAAAAAATTTTATCAAATTTTTCTAGTGTCATTATATGTAATTATTTATATACAAGTTCGTAATTAAATCCCTGTTACTTCTTTGATAAGATCCCCATCAATATTGTTAAAATTTGTATGTTGTAACTTTTTAATTAAATTCGCGCGAATTGGAAGCTATTTTTTCAAAAACTCGAAAAACCTTCTCTTAAAGAGATTTGACAGAAGGTTTTTCGAGTTTTTGAAAATAATAGCTCCAAATTCGCGCGAATTTGAAGCTATTATTTCCCAAAACTCGAAAAACCTTCCCTTAAAGAGATTTGACAGAAGGCTTTCGAGTTTTTGAAAATCATAGCTCCAAATTCGCGCGAATTTGAAGCTATTATTTCCAAAAACTCGCAAAACCTTCCTTAAAGAGATTTGACAGAAGGCTTTCGAGTTTTGAAAATAATAGCTCCAAGTTCGCGCGAATTTGAAGCTATTATTTCCAAAAACTCGAAAAACCTTCTCTTAAAGAGATTTGACAGAAGGCTTTCGAGTTTTTGAAAATTCGCGCGAATTCGAAGCTATAATTTCCAAAAACTCGAGAAACCTTCTCTTAAAGAGATTTGACAGAAGGCTTTCGAGTTTTTGAAAATAATAGCTCCAAATTCGCGCGAATTTGAAGCTATTATTTCCAAAAACTCGAAAAACCTTCCCTTAAAGAGATTTGACAGAAGGCTTTCGAGTTTTTGAAAATAATAGCTCCAAATTCGAGCGAATTTGAAGCTAATATTTCCAAAAACTCGAAAAGCCTTCTCTTAAAGAGATTTGACAGAAGGCTTTCGAGTTTTTGAAAAAAATAGCTCCAAATTCGCGCGAATTTGAAGCTATTATTTCCAAAAACTCGAAAAACCTTCTCTTAAAGAGCTTTGACAGAAGGCTTTCGAGTTTTTGAAAATAATACCCGTATGCAACAGTTTTCCGCATGGCCCGCTTCGCGGGGCTCATTATTTTAACCCTGGTTAGGGTGCTCATGGTAAATTGAAAATAGCAATTAATTTCCGTATGCAACAGCTTTCCGCATGGCCCGCTTCGCGGGGCTCATTATTTTAACCCTGTTTCCGCAGGTTAAGGCTGCTCATGCTAAATAAGAAAATAGCAAATAATTTCCGTATGCAAGAGTTTTCCGCATGGCCCGCTTCGCGGGGCTCATTATTTTAACCCTTTTTCCGCAGGTTTAGGCTGCTCATGCTAACATGAAAATAGCAAATAGCTTCGCGGGGCTCATTATTTTAACCCTTTTTCCGCAGGCTTAGGCTGCTCATGCTAAATATGAAAATAGCAAATAATTTCCGTATGCAACAGCTTTCCGCATGGCCCGCTTCGCGGGGCTCATTATTTTAACCCTGTTTCCGCAGGGTTAGGCTGCTCATGCCAAATATGAAAATAGCAAATAATTTCCGTATGCAACAGCTTCGCAGTTGCAACAGTTTTCCGCATGGCCCGCTTCGCGGGGCTCATTATTTTAACCCTTTTTCCGCAGGTTTAGGCTGCTCATGCTAACATGAAAATAGCAAATAGCTTCGCGGGGCTCATTATTTTAACCCTTTTTCCGCAGGCTTAGGCTGCTCATGCTAAATATGAAAATAGCAAATAATTTCCGTATGCAACAGCTTTCCGCATGGCCCGCTTCGCGGGGCTCATTATTTTAACCCTGCTTCCGCAGGGTTAGGGTGCTCATGGTAAATTGAAAATAGCAATTAATTTCCGTATGCAACAGCTTTCCGCATGGCCCGTGTCGCGGGGCTCATTATTTTAACCCTGTTTCCGCAGGTTAAGGCTGCTCATGCTAAATAAGAAAATAGCAAATAATTTCCGTATGCAACAGTTTTCCGCATGGCCCGCTTCGCGGGGCTCATTATTTTAACCCTTTTTCCGCAGGTTTAGGCTGCTCATGCTAACATGAAAATAGCAAATAGCTTCGCGGGGCTCATTATTTTAACCCTTTTTCCGCAGGCTTAGGCTGCTCATGCTAAATATGAAAATAGCAAATAATTTCCGTATGCAACAGCTTTCCGCATGGCCCGCTTCGCGGGGCTCATTATTTTAACCCTGTTTCCGCAGGGTTAGGCTGCTCATGCCAAATATGAAAATAGCAAATAATTTCCGTATGCAACAGCTTTCCGCATGGCCCGCTTCGCGGGGCTCATTATTTTAACCCTGTTTCCGCAGGGTTAGGCTGCTCATGCTATGTGCAGACATGAAAATAGCAATTAATTTCCGCATGACATTCGCGCGAATTGGAAGCTAATATTTTCAAAAACTCTAAAAACCTTCTCTTAGAGAGATTTGTCAGAAGGCATTTAAAATTTTTGAAAATAATAGCTCCAAACTTGCATAAAATTAGAGCAAATAATATCAAAAACTCGAAAAAAAAAAATTTTTTTTTTTAATTTTGCTGTACACTGCTCGATTGCCATTTCGAAACGTTTAAACGCTCTCCGGCCGAAAAAAGTCGAAAAACAAAAAAGTTTTTTCAGCTCAGAAAAGTCCATACAAATTTTGCATTTTTTTTTTAAATTATTTTTTTTTCCCCCAAAATTAAGTTCTTGAAGATATTATCTATCATTTCCAACCATTCCCATGCGGTTTGAGCGTGTAGAACGCTTACAATAGCATTTCAAAGTGACCCAAGTCACTCTCTGCATTTTCTTAAAAAATGGACTAAGCCAACCGACAAAGTTACTGGTCTACAAGCAACTTCTGCGACCAGTAATTAGCTACTCCTTTCCAGTCTGGTTCGCCATTTCGAAGACAGCTATGAAAGAACTCCAGCTCTATGAAAGGAAGACACTCAGGATCTGCACCGGCCTCTACTTTGACCGACGGCGACGAAAGCACTACAGGAACGAGCAACTGTACCAAGAAGCCAACATCATACCTCTGGACAGATACCTGTTGCTATCCACAAAGAAGCTAGTGCAAAACATCACCAACCACTCGAATCAGCTAATGAGAAGGATGACCACAGAGCAACGACATCCGGAACCGAGGTACCTCAGTGTGATGGAGACCCTGGACGACAACATCATCAAGGACAACGAGGGACCTATCTCGTTTTACGCTGACACTGGGTCAGCACACCTGCGTGGCTAAATTGCCAACCCCCACCTTTTCAACTATAAACCCGCCATAGATAACCAGGAATGAACCACCTGAGAAGACAACAAAGTCAACCGACTTCTATTTTTATTACCTTTTGTCATGTAAATTATACAATTACTCTATAATATTTTAAGCTAAGTCAATGTATATGGTTAGGCCCCCTATGTGCCAACAAAATATTATTATCATAGTATCCTAATTAGTTATAAGTCAAATTGTATATATTGTTCAAATAAAAACTAACTAACTAACTAACTAGAAAATTCAGTTCTTGTCAGGACTCCGACCAGGTAGGTCGTATCCTGGCAGTGAATAGTTCTTATAACTTTTAAGAACTTTGTAGGGAAATATAAAATTTATTTTGATTGGCTGGTAGTGGTTGCCGGTAGGTAGCTGTTGCTGCTAAGCTAGTCAGAAAATTTTTTCTGACTCGCTTAACAGTACAGTTAAGCTATGCGGCAATTATTTGTTCTTATAAGAACTTTGTAGGGGAATATAAAATTGATTTTGATTGGCTGATAGTGGTTGCCGGTAGCAGTGCTGCTAAGCCAGTCAGAAAATGTTTTCTGACTCGCTTAACAGTACAGTTAAGCTATGTGGCATTCACTCGCTCCCTGCTCTTTTCAGAGCTATTAAAATTTTTTTAAAGAAATATATGATTTTCGTTAATTTTACATGCTCTCAAAAAAAAAAAAACCCTCCCTGCCTATCAATAAGCTAAAATTATATATTTCTCAATTATTTCTTAAAATTGATTAAAAAATTTTTTTTCCAAAAGCTCCCTGCCTGTTGGTAAGCTATTTCTCAAAACGCTCCCTGTCCTGGTAGTAAGCTAGTCCTTTACCGCCTTCCTTCAATTCATATCAAAATCCTCAAAGAAAACGCTCCCAATCTGAAAAGTACTCAATACTACTCTTAACAAGCTTAAAAGTACTATCGGGCAACTGGAAAGGAGCGAAACACGAAAATCCCGAAAGTATCAGAAATGAAAAGTCGGGATTTTGTCCACTTCAATTTTTTGCGAAAAAAAAAGTTGTGTCGGGATTTTGTCCATCGGGATTTTGGAATTCGGGATTTTGTCCCATTTAAATCATTTAATTTTTGTTAATGCTATGTCCGCACCTGAGAGTTAAACTTGTTTAACTCAAAACAATCCCAAACTAACATGATAACCAAGTGGTTTGCCATATAAAACGAAACCTTTTTAGTCACTGGGTTTCGAGATAACCTACTCGAAACCAAAGGCGCTGAATGCACTATTTCCAATATTCCATTGAATTTGACATTTAAGAGAGTGGAAGTGAGTGGAGAGAGAATGAATTCTCTCATACGTCGTTGACGTTCTGCTCACACTTGTATGTCTGTCTCTTTTTAACTTGAGACAAAAAGATAAACTCAAAACTTTTCTGCATATGCGGACACTACTTGGTTAACTCAAACCATACTGGAACGAAACCCAGGTTAACTTCAGGTGCGGACATAGCATAAAATGCTTTTAAAAATCGACCAATACCTTATGCAGTTAAGCTAAGTGTACACGATTGGTAGGTCTGACAATCATTGTCAGATCTGCAAACGTCTGACAATGTGGGCAAATGAGCTGAGAATGAGGGTGAAAATTGAATTTGTGTGTATACGGTTTGCAGAAATCTACAAATATCTGCAAGTTTATTGCCAGCTATTTGGCTGACAATGTCGACAAACTAAATTGGGCAAATAGCTGGCAATAGATTTGCAGATATTTGTAGATTTCTGCAAACCGTGTACACACAAATTCATTTGTGGATCTGCAAATTCATTTTCAGTTCATTGTCTCGTCGCATCTGTCAAAAAAATTTTAAAGCTAAAAGTGAAAAGAACATAGATTTTGTTTTTTATCGTTTGATATTCAACTAAAAGTGAAATATCAAAAAACAATATAAATGGATAAAAACGTTGCAATCGCAACTATTTTAATTTTGAAGGATTGGGTGGCCCGTCGTGAGCAGGAGGGATTCTACGCAAAATTGATGGTGGAATTGCGAGCAGAGGAACCAGAACAGTACCGAAATTTATTGCGAATGGATTACAAGCAATTTGATCACTTTTTAGCTTTGGTGGCTCCACATATACAAAAAAAGATACGAATATGCAATGGAAAGAAACATTATTTGAGAACTATATGTACTCCAAGTTTTTTTCTTATGTCGTTTTCATGAAGTTTTCATAAATCTACAGAAAAAATTAGTTTTCATTCGGTCCAAATGGAAAGCTAGCGTTAAGATTAGATTTCCGAGAAAAAAATGCAAATACGAGTATGTACAACAAAATATTTCCCTTTGTTTTATTTCGATTTTACGTTAACCGGCCAACGGATTACATACAAATTTAGCTAATTTTTTGATGCACCGCAGTCTGAATTCATAGCAAGACTTTTTCGCCTCTGTGAGCTCACCTGGAGCATTATAAATTTGATTATACGGTGTCATAAATACTCGTCGTCTGAGATCTTCTGCTACAGATTGCAAATCTGAATGAAAACTACTTGCAGCTTCGTCTAGAAAACATTGGTATGAATATTGATTCAATATTGCATTTGTTTCTCTGTGTCCAGGAAATCTATCCGCTTGGCTCGGCTTTTTATGAAAAGACGATTGGATATTAACCCTCAACAAACGGCTTCGTATCCTGATTAGGTTTAGTTGTTTCAGCCATCTGGAATAATCGCACTAGATTCATGTGGAAATGGTCGTTCTGCAGAAAGATCATAAGTGACATACAGAAAGGAATATAATGAATAATGATGTTGTGTTTGTCATCCATTTCACTGGTTATCTCATCTTTTTTATATGAGTTAGCATCCATAACTAAAAAAATTTTCACGTAATTAACACATTTTCTATAAAAACAAAAATCACCTTTAAATTTTCGATGAGTTTTGTAGTTGACAATCCAATTGTAGAGACAATCCAAGTGTTTTTTTTTCCTGTGATCCTTCTCAGATTTGTCTGCCAATGAATAAATTTGAAAATGTTTCTCAAACTGGGTCTGCAAATTTATTTATTGCCAGACATTTGCAGAAGCGTCAGAAAATGAACAAAATTTGTGTACACACGATTGCCACATTTTCAAATTAATTTGTCTTCAAAATGATTGATGAACAAATTTTTCTTTTAGTGTGTACACGGTTGTCAGCTTGCGTGTACACGATAGCCAGTTATCTGCAAATTAATTAGCAGATATTTGTCTACAAATTAGCAGCCAAATGGTTTTTCTGCAAATTCATTTGGTGTGTACACGATTGTCAGCCATTCGAGACAAATTTTTCACTGACAGATCTGGCAATATTTGCAGATCAGGCAATCGTGTACACTTAGCTTTAGTTCATACCTATATTTTGATAACATCTCCGTTATTTGTGTGAATAAAAAGTCGATTATAGAATTTGGAGACTAGTTATTCAATGAAATGTAGCTGCATGAATATTTAATTTTTGTAAGTGAAAAATCAAAAATTTCATCGATTGGAATGAATTTGAATGTAAATCATGTAAAGGTGAAAGAAATCCGCTTCAGTAGGTTGAAAAATCGACAAGGTTTTCATTTTAAACAGCAAATGTTATCACAAACTAGATTGCATACGAACACAGTATGGAAATGCAACTACACATATTATACTAATCTCCATTGATAACATTATACATTTTACTTAGCTCCTCATTCATCTCTTTATCAGATGTAATTAACAAATTAGCAATCGGTTTAGTTTTCCATGCACTTAATACAAAAGAAGAATTATTTAAAAATCGATTTTTATTATCGATAGTTACTGATATCGACGATGGTCGTTCGATATTTCAATCGATATATTTCCTTTATTTCGCACAAGCTAAGATGAATGAATGACAGTAGGGTGCTTTGAGGATTATTCATGTAACGTGAGGTCCACGTGAGGTCGACGCGGCGCGCGCGACGCTCTTATGTGTTTTGGCTTTAATTATAAAGTAAATAGGGTGACGACTAGCCCCTGGGCCTAGCGCATTTCTCACAACCATGCCTTGTGAGGGAATGGAGGGGACCTACAATTTTCTGCCGGTTCCGAACGGCTAGTCAAGAAAGCGCTTTTCATGGCAATGACTATCGGAGGACTTGCCAATTCCTCGCGAAAGGCGATACCCGTGGAAAAAACATTTTTGCCTCTGTTGGGATTCGAACTCGAACATCTGGATTAACAGGCGGACATGCTATCCATCACACCACGGGTACCACTCTAATTAACTGGATTTAAAAATGAGCTTAAGAAATGGGTGTGTTTTTCCTTAAAGCTGTAGTGACTTGATAAAAAGCTCCTTTTGCGATAACTCAACATCATCTTGTTTTTTCTCTGCTTTTTCTAATTGTCCAGGTGTTGATCATATTGTTAATAAATTAAAATTATTGCTTGATGAACAAGGAATAATTGAAATAACGTACAGTCAATGGATAAGCACTGATAGGTAAGAAAATAATTAAGTTTTTAATAGAGTTGTATATGTATATTGTGTTTCATTTAAGTTATTTGTTTTGTCAAATCAGATTTATTGTTGAAATAAATAAATTAAATACTTAAAAACAATTTTGTTGATTCACTAATGCGCTTAGCTAAGGTACTAATCGATTCATAGATAAAATTTCTTAATCAGTTTGTAGTTTAACTTTATAAATTTTTAACTTTTCACTCAGAAAATAGAAAGAATTTTTACGGATATTGTGTTCATGAAGCTTTTTCGAATTTTACAGGTTTGAAATCATTGAAAAAAATAATAAAGAAGAAGAATTTTTAAATGACTTGAAGCAAAAGTTGCAAGAATTTCTGAAACATGATTTTCTGGCAGAGTCTCAAGCTTCTTATTTTGCGAAAAAAAAGAATCGACTGAAGCTGGAGAAATTGTAGTAAGTCTGGATTTCACCAAAAATTATTCTTTCGTTGTCAAGAACGCAATTCAGTCGCATCACTGGTCAAATAGTCAGGCAACACTTCATCCTGATCTATTATAAGAATAATGAAACAATTAAACACGAAAACTACGTCATGATATCTGAAAAAGTAACTCATGGCTCAAGCTCCGTCCATCTTTTTAATTTCAAACTTCATCAAAATTTTTTTATACTTTTCTGACGAAGCATCCCAATATAAAAATAAATATAATTTGAATAATTTGCTGATGGTAGGTAATTGATGATACTGATTTTAATATTTCATTGATTTCATTTCATTTATTTATTTCGTAAATAGTTACATTAACTGGGATACATTAAGATATAAATCTTTTAGAGCATCAAAACATTTTTAGCTGGATTGAGTAAATGACGGAAAAAAAAGAAAAGAAATTAATTAAAAACAAAAATCTAAAAATTCGATGTTATTCAAAAACAAAGAAAAGTAGAAGTTCCTATATAAATAAAACAAGCAATTAAGAAAAAAAAAAGAGAAAATTATTCAAAAATAGGTTTATATTGAAGGTGGTGTGATAAGTGCAAAAACAAATTCCTCTTAAAGGCCGCCGCCGCCGCCGCGGGTGCTGCTGTTCGTTGCAGTTCATTTGGGAGCAAGTTCCACAAACGAATTGCATTACCGTAAAATGAACGTTCCGCAATGTTGTGAGTGAGGCAAAATTAACTTTAAACCTCTCCGCGACTGGGCAAAATGCAATGTTTCTCTAAGAAAGCCAGGACACAAATTATGGATGATGCTATGGAGCCTCAACAAGGTTCTGAAAGTTAAAAATGCTCGCGTTCTTCGCACCGGGACTTCGAAAACTACTGTCAGTTTTCGTCACTCTGATTGGTCAAAAAAGTCAGAAGTTTCAGCTGACATTTAGCTGACAGTTAGATTTTCAGTTTTTCGAACATAGATTTTCAGATGGAAAAAAGCAGTCTGAAAATTCTTAAAAAAAGTTCTAGTTGTCAAAACAAGGAAAACAACAAATATGACAATCGGACTTTACTCGGTATTCTTGGGTTAGTTTTTGTTTTACTAGTTTTCGGTTTCTTGTTGGATTGAAATTGATTATTATTGATGTTCGGATATTCTGTTTTGTAAATTGATATTGAAAGTAAATTTATCAGCAACGAAAATATGTTTTTGAGGGCACATGATTTTAATTTTTTTTTCATCAAAACTGATTGAAGTGAATTTATTTTGCATACTACGTTACACAAATACTTGGAAATCGAATTCCTTTATTTCAAACTGGGAAAATCTGTATGTTTTCCAATTACTTTTACCACTAACTATGTAGAACCGAGAGATGAATCACAGTACCATTTTATATCTGACACAGAGCTTAAATTGCGTTCTTGAACTGACAGATTGAATATCGAAGATTCGAAACTGCGACGAACGCGAGCAATTATTCTAATTCTATACCAAAAAGAGTGTGTCGTAAATGAGACACATTAGTGTGTCCGGGTATATTATGAATAAAACGAAGACAATCGTTAAACGCAACATTAAGTTTGCGTTTAAACTCAGAGTCCAAAACAGAATACACAGAACAATTAAAAGTAAACTATGGCTATATCAAAGACCTTATTAGTTTTTTTTTCATGTTAGGTAAAAGCAATGCAGAGGATATTCTGAGACTTCGTAGTCATTAGTATATTTGATATTGCCTTGCAACAACTAAGATTGCCCTTAATCTTATATCCTAGGTAGGTAACGTCATCTACATAAGCTATTATTTCATTATCAACGACTACCACAGTGAAATCTAAGGGGTTATACGCATATCTAGTGCATGTCATAGCTTCAGACTTAGAAGGATTAAGTTTCATGCTGTTTTCAACAGCCCAACAATGAAGATGACTTAAATCATCATTAAGTGTAGCTATGAAGTCTTCCATCAATCCAATAGGGCGAAAAATATAAAGAATAACGTCATCAGCATACAAATGAAATTGGCTATTGTAAATTATGTCAGGGAGATCATTTATAAACATCGAAAAGAGCAGAGGACCCTAAACTGAACCTGGAGGTATTCCCAGGATGACCTTAATGACCTGGAGGTATTCCCAGGATGAGAACTTAATGAGATAGAGCAATGCTATGACTGAATTCGAATTCAGCACATCTAAAACCGTTTTAAATATGTTCTCTGACTCTAATTTCCTTTCGAGACTGCACCTAGGCTTCAAAGTAATACATTGCCGAGTATTGCAACTTTTGAGGCCAAATATCTCAAAAATTTGATGTATTAGAGCCATTTTGAGACCAGATATAGATTCAGCGGATAGCAAATCATCGGCAAAGCAATGGTTTGTTTTTGGGTTAACATATTTTTCATGTTAAAACAGAGGCTGAAAGATAACAAAAACTGAATTTTTTCGATCTTGAACGCTTAGTATCTCAAAAGCGCGAACTGTTAGGTAGATTCTAAGCTCATATTTATATTCAGCGAAGCAAAAACCTTCAAAGTAATATAGTTTGCTTCTGGAAACAATCAAAAAGTTAAATTTTGTAGACCAGTGTTATTTAACATGAAGTTGTCAATACCAATATATTCTCTAATTGTGATTTTTGTTTATTTAATTTAAAGAATTTGTTTTTTTTTTTTTTTTTGTTATTGTTGAGTTCGTTTATGAAGTCATTTTTAAGTCGAATATTTACGAGAAATTAAAATTGTTCATTTTAACATGTGATTTCTTGTTAATTAAGTTGATTGAACTTCTATTTTTTTTTTTGTTTTTGTTGAGTTCCTTTTAAAGTTTGTTTTTTCAAATGAAATGCATTTAAAGTGGATTTTGTTTTGTAAAATCTACTGCGCTCTTGTTAAATCTACTGCGCTTTTGTCACATATGATGTGACGCTCAACCGTCTATTAACTGGCAGCGCTGACAGTACACAAGTAGAAATGAAAGGCAAAATTTCTGGGTGTCTGTTTTAGTATCTGTTGTATTATTCTTTCGTATTGTCCTTTTATGTTTATTGTAATGTATTAATATCTCATCTTTCTCTTTACATGTGATCAATGAGAAAGAAGAGCATCACCACACACTAGTTGGTAATTGGTATTTATACCAATTAAACGCATTATGAATGTCAGAGGCCATCTGTTGATGAAGACTGCACGACGCACAGTGGGGCAAGATACCCCAATAATCGGAATCAATTCGGGGGATGCACCTTCTTAATTGATGTCAGTTTTTTTAAGTAGAAGTACCATAAACGTGAATAGGAAAACCATAGTTGTGCTCTTCAAACACGTTTTAATGCTTCTTTCAGGGGCTATACCAGTATAACCCATGAAAAACTAGGCGATTTTGGCGAATTTTATCAAAGGAAAGTGCTGGATAGAATGTTTTGAAATTTTTTGGAAATAATGAGGTATATTTTAAACTATATTTTATGATTTTTTTCTTATGAGAATATTGAAAAGTAACGGAGTAATCTGCTGTTTTCGAAGATGCCAAATTAAAAGTACCTCAAGTGCTGACGTGATTCCTTTCAAACGAGTAGCTAAAACTAAAAAATTTAAAAAAATATTAAAGTTGAAGGTATTTCCTATACAATGACCTACGATTTTTGAAAAATATCAAAAATTAACAAAATGGCGTAGTTTTTAAAAAAAGTCGATTTATATGGAAAATGTTTTTTTAATTTTGAGCTAATCAAAATGATTGTAAGGCATTGCATACTAAATGTATCAAAAATACTAAGATTGAATTTTAAGTCGATCGACCAATTTTTCATTGAGTTATGATGAAAGAAATTTTGAAAATTGTTGTTTCGAGAAAAACGAAAGTTGAAACTACCGCGGCATAGAGTTTTTTTGAAGGCATAAACTATCGAAACCAAAAAATTTTGAAAGTTTCATACTGGTATAGCCCCTTGATAACGGCATCTGTCCTCAAACTGATTTTCCAAACATAACTTTATTTTCAGATTTTAAAATCAGTTTGAAATCTGAAAATAAAGTGGTGTTAGTAATTTCACTGACACAACTTTATATTCAGCTGAATACGTGAATCACAGATAGATCTCGTGTTACAGAAGCAACAATCTAAACAAATGGAAGTTGCGGGGCAAGAGAAGTAATGGTTTTCCCTCTTGTTTTTTATTCCTCTAAGCTTTAAGTTCAACTAACGTAAAAAACAACTTTATGCGAAACTTATGAATGGCATAAAAACTGAATTTGAGCATCGACTCGATGCTTCTCAGCTTCCAAAACTTGTGCAAATTCCTTCTTGTATTCGAACTTAAGTGGGCGGCAGTATTTGGTTGATGAAGATCTCGGATTTTGCAATCTACACTATGATCCATTAAAGACTGCACTTTAACCTCAGCTGAATTATTCGTCACATGCATCTCGTCATTTTTCGGATAGCACATTTCTTTCGCATTTTGAACTACTTTGTTGGAAGGAAACCGTTCAGTGTCCTTGGCTCTAATAATATTGTATTGGTGTCTCGTTAGCTTGGCCTCTTAAAATAATAGTTGAAAAACTAAAAAAATTGTTTAAAAAAAAGGAGCACGTATGAGCACCCGTTCTTTTTGGAACTTCACAGACAAAATTTTGAATTACATGAAAAAACTTAGATCTGCGTGTGGAAGAGTGTGGAAGTCTACTTTAAGCTTAAGCTTTTAAGAAACTCCTGTATACACTTGACTTCTGATGCAAAATTGAACAACATCTTTCCACAGATTCTTGAATACTTTTTAAAATATTAAATAACATACCTGACGCTGTCGATTCCTTGTTCAAACTCAATTTTGCCTTTGTTTTTATTAAAGTTACAGCTATTCGAAGGTAAAAACTTTTTATCAATTCGCAATTATAAAAAAACTAAAATGGTTACTTCAAGTGCACGCGTTGGAGTGGGAAATCATGTAACAGCACAAAGTGAGCGCGTTTTAGATGCATTGGAATATTTTATAACGGAATAGCAAAAAAAGAAACTCATAACTTTTGTTTCATTTTTTGAATTAATTCCGAGCTTGCCATATAGTTGGCCCCACTGTGCGACGTCCGTCGGTACAACAGTTCGAAAATCGAATAGGGTGCTCCATACGTGATGTAAATTTACAACTTTCGGAGGCTGGGGGAGAATGTACTGAAATGTACTGAAGACAACATAAATAATTTCTTAGCAATTTATATTTTACAAGCATAGACAATATCATCGATCTTGAACGCTTAATATCTCTAAAATGCGAGCTGTAAGGTAGATTTTAAGCTCATATTTAAATCCAGCGAAGCGAAAACCTTCAAAATATTATAGTTTGCTCTTGAAAACAGAACCAGAGTAATTAATTTCTTCCGCATTTGCCATCCAATAATGTAAATTTATTGAAAAAATCAATAATTCCTGGTGAATCTGAGCTAAAATAATATTTTTATTTGTAGTGGTAGTGTGCAAAGAGAGTTTGTGTTGTCAGTTTTCACCAAATTAAATAATGAAAACTTTCTTTCAACAGCTGCGCTGCTGTGGGGTAATGAGCATAATAAAAGCATATAATCTGAATGTTCTGCTTATACTAGCTCACCAAGCGCGTTTTTAAATGTTCTCTCTCTTGAACAAAATTTTGTAATATGAGACGGATCATTGTATTTGTTCATAATATCTCTATTACCTAACAAAAATCTCCATTGAATATTATGTTTTTCGACATTTTCATTTGAAAAAATGGAAACTCTTCCTATATTGGTAAAATTGATCTGCAAGTACCTTCCACTATTTGACCCACATCCAAATATTTAAGTAATTGAAATTTTTTGTTGTTGAAGTCAAACCGTTTTGTGATTTGGTATTTGGATACAAGTTACATTTGTTCTACTACAAATTGGGTTTTTAAAAAACTTCTTTATTTAGCACTTCCAATCTACACTCATTGATTGATACTTCAAGACTGACTGACTTAAAATTATCTTATTAATAACACCGCCGCGCCGTCGCGTCGGTGAATAAAGGCCCCGGCCCATAGAACGCGGTGCGTGCGTGCGGCACTGCTTTCAACTGACAGCTCGATTAAATACACACGTTCGTATGAGAGGTGACCCATAAGCACCGCGAGCAACGCGCCGCACGCGCCGAGTAGCCAAACTTCTATTTTGCCGCGGCTCTCACGCGGTGACAGAACCAATTTGAAATTTTCTCTCTGATGACATGCGCAGTAAGAACCAATTTGAAATTTTCTCTTCTGTTAACATGAGTGGCCTTGTTGAGTTGAGACACCGCAACGGATTCTATGGGTCTCCCCTATCAGTTGCGTGCGGCAAAACCTACCGCATCAGTTGCCGCGCCGCTCCTACCGCGCGGAACGCGTTCTATGGGCCGGGGCCTTAATCCTCGGTGACATGTTCATTCCTGTTGTGCTGTGATGATGGGATGAACGGATGTTTTTGTTTTTAGTTCGTATTAGTAGTCTGTTAGGTTGATATATTGGCTTGGCTGCTGTATCATCGCTTTTTGGATTATACCGTTGGGATTGGGACGTTATTGTGCTCAACTCCCTCCTTTGTTTGAGAAGAGCGTCCCGCTTCTTCTGTTAGTTGCTGCGTCAGAAGTATGACTCGTTTGTTTATGTTATCATACATGATCTCGTCTTGATTTCGTTTTTTAATTAATTTTCTGACATATGTATAATATTTTAATGTACTTAGATAAAATAACAAATACTAGTATAATTATGACTAATACTAGAACAGAAGATATGGAATGGTTTTCCATATGTTTCTTTATTTTTGACATTAAATTTATATTCTTAAATTTCAGACCTTCGTCGTCTGAATCTATATATATTTTTCTATGACAGAATTATTGACATGTGTTGTTCGTATAAAATTCCATATTTTCGATGTTGGATTTTCATACGTTGTATTATCTATGACAGTTTCATTATCAAAAATTATTAAATAAACTCATTCTACAGAATTATCATCAACTGTATGGTTCAGGGCTGCCAGAAATCATGATTTATCATGATTTTCATGCTTTTTAGACCCTAATCATGTTTTCATGTTTTTGAGTCCAAAATCATGTTTTTTCACACACAGCCTTAATCTTTCTATAATCTATATTTTTGACAGCTCAGCAATCACCTCGAGTGCTCGACTAACACAATGATGATGAGTAAAAGAGATCAGAGGATGAAACATTTTTTATATTTTTCTATCGTTCACTTCATTTTCCATGCTTTTTATTTTCCTAATATTATTTTGCTTTCAACATTGAGAATTGAGTTCAGCTCCAGCAATTGCCAATTGCAGAGAATTGAAACATATATTTCGGCTTAAGGAAAATCATGTATTTATTTTATTAAAATCGCTTTTGGCCAATTTCGGTTTTTGTTCTCTAGACAATGGATAAAAAGCACATGGATAAGTACAAAACTGTGTAATGAGTTCTTTTAGTTGAGATAATCGACGTGTTTTTTATCTAATAAATGAAAAGACTAGTAAGATATTTGACAGTTAAAACACAAACTTTTTATATTTCCTCAGACGCACATTTCGGAAGCAGTGCTTCCATTGTCATTGAGATTTATAAATTAAAATAAATTATTTGTCAAAAAAATTAATAAAAAAAAGCAAAAATGTTTCTAAACAAAATTACAATTGAGTTTAATTGAATCTATTAAAAAAAAATTTTTAAGTTGAACCTTTGATCGGTTCATCATCATTCATCACTATTCATTAGATTATTTTTGTTTTTAAATATATAAAATGATTCAAAAGCATCTAATTCATAATTGCTATTTACATTTCTTAATAATTTTAAATTTTGCAAACTAAAACTATGACTATTTTCTAGCATATGTTCTTTTCATTATATTTTATTCTTTGTACAATCATTATATCCGACAGAATAAATTCCTGATTTTTGAAGATGTTCAATTTTATCTTAAGATCCTTTAATCAATCAGTGCAGCGAAATAAAAATAAAATATCTGATTGGAGGATCTGAGGATAAAATTGAACAACTTCAAAAATTATTCTATCGGATGTAATGATTGTACAAAAAATATTTAAAAAAATTTTAAAAAATTTTGCAATCTTAAATATAATGAAAAAGAATAGTCAAGTGTTGCAGAACATATGCTAGAAAATAGTCATAGTTTTAGTTTGCAAAATTTAAAATTAATAAGAAATGTAAATAGTAATTATGAATTAGATGCTTTTGAATCATTTTACATATTTAAAGACAAAAATAATCGAATGAACAGTGATGATGGACCGATCAAAGAATCAATTTAAAAAATTTTTTTTAATAGATTCAATGCAACTCAATTGTAATTTTGTTTAGAAACATTTTTGCTTTTTTTTTTATTAATTTTTTGACAAATAATTTATTTTAGTTTATAAATCTCACTGACGATGGAAGCATTGCTTCCGAAATGTTCATCTGAGGAAATATAAAAAGTGTTTCAACTGTTAAGAATTTTACTAATCTTTTCATTTATCAAAACTGTTTGTTTTTGTTTCAAGTTTCGATACTTTTTTGCTTTTATGTTTTAATTAATAATCTGAACAAACTGTTAAGCTATTATATACATTTGTTTTACTCATGGTATGGTTTCCAAATACTCTATTTGAATTCTTTCTTTTATTTTTCATTACGAGATTGGTCCGTCATGTTTTTTTTATCCCAAATCATGTTTTTAAACTATGATTTTTTAAATTTCTCAGTGGCAGCACTGGTATGATTACCAGATAACAAAATGGCACCATCTTTAATTATTTCAATATTTTTGTTAGATTCTTTAATTTTAATACATTTTCCAATTTCTTTATTCAAACTCTTAGATAGACAAGATTTTTTTTTTGATAGTTTACAAAATGTGTTTCTTAGTTCTATTTTACAATTTTCAACATTTAAGTATGTGTTATTGCATTTTATTATTTCTTTTTCAATTTGAAGCTTACCATCTCTTTGACTGATAGCTCTTGTTTCATATAAATTACAATTGTTTTTAATTATAGGATATTTTATATAAATGACAATTGCGTCATTATTTTGTAAAATTTTGAATTTAGAAATATCCATGAGATCTGTAAGCGTTAAGCTTTCATGTTCATGATTTATTATCTGTTGTATGTCCTTTAAATTTAAAATGCCAGTATTTAATATTCCAGCTTTAGCAAGTGAAATTGTTTGAATGGTATTCTGTAAATCAGTTATCAAAAATCTATTTATTTGCTTAGCCATTCTGGACTTTGAATCGTTTTGGGTCAATAATATAGTTTCCTTAAGATAGTCTATTGTCTTAAATATGTCGGAGTTTATCATAAACTGTTTATTATTGTTTTCTACTAATTCTGAAAGTTTGTTTGTTACAAATATATGGTCATCGTGGTTTGGTGTTCCAGCTATCCATTTCCATATTTTTCCTAATTCATTTATTCCTCTTTTGTTTCTAACATTTTGTAAGTCCAACTGACTCATTAATATATCTATTAGGCCAAGATCTACGTCTTCGTTAACTTTAGCATAAAGAGAGGAAGTATTTGTGTTAATCGATTTAAACTGAAATTTGACATTTAAAATTTTCCTATTGGTTTCGATTATTGTTTTATAAAGGGTTAAATTTGTAACATGGAAGATATCTCCATATGAGTCGTAAATGACTGCATTTCCGCTCTCTATTAGTACGTAATCTTCTCTAGTGTAATCAATTATCTCTGATTTCGTAATCATAATGATTGTCAAAAGTGGGATTAGGAAATTCATTTTTCTGAAATATAAAATTTAATTTTTAATGTTATCTTTATGCACAATTCTATTACGTTTGTGTATAACTACATTTTGTCCTAAGTCTTCTCTAATTTTCTGTTTCCTATATCTAGGTAAGAGATTATTCCTGCAACCTTTTTTTTCATAATTGGTATTGTTTTTGAACTCTTTTCTTATTATGGGTCTTGAGCTTTTTTTCCTGAGCTACCAAAAGTTTATGAGGTAAGTGTTCATGGGGTTTTTTGTTATAAAGAATTTCATAAGGTCTTTCGTCCGTAATCGAATGTATTGTTTTATTACAATAAAATAAATTACAATAAATGCTGTTGTGCAGCACGAAATATTGATTCTAGGTCACTTATGAGATGTAATTCTTGTTTTAAACATCTTGCAATTTCTATCAGAGTAGAATGGACTCTTTCTACCTGTCCATTTGTTGTGCTATGGTGTGGGTCGCAATAATAAATTATAATTCCTAAGTAGGAATAGGGTTGGAATTGGGCCTGGGAATTTTCTGAGCGAGCCAAAAGGGTGCCGTCGCGTCGCGTCGGTCTGATCAAAGGGAGATAATAGCGTTTAGAGGCACGTAGGTTGAAGATCCTTACGATGGGATGAGAGTAAAGAAAAAATGAAAAGTAATGTTGTGTGTGTGCGAAGAATAGACACGATCTGTTGATAGATCTTAGAATGGGAGTGTGAAATTTTGGTAGTTTGTTGATAGATATAGGAATAGGTAGGACTGAGATTGGGATATGAGATAAGAAAATAGAGACAATAAAGGGGAATGTTTAATATGATAGTTTTCATATAGTTTAGAAATAAAAACACTTTTAGTTTTTTACTTTAAATTAATTTAATTTCGTTTTATAAACTGCTGCTGGAATAGTGGCTCTACAACAACTGACTTAATCCTTCTCTCATAGAATTTATGAGTATCCAACTTTCGTTAAATCTCGATTGAGTGCATCTTATTTTAGTGTTTACTTTTAAGTTAAATCTTAGTAGCATTAACAAAGGTAGTTTAAGAAACTTTAATAATTCAAGATAGTAACTTATTCAATTCAAGTTATTTTATTAAGTAGTATTAAGTTATGTTTAAAAAGTTAAAGTTCCAACTCCAGGACAAAAACAAAAACAATAACAGAAATTTTTTGTTATTGATCATTTAATAACTTAATGCAAAACCAAGCAAACCTTTTGTTTACCTTTTTTAAGTGTCATATGTCTTGCACATTCGCTTAAAAATAAAATTCACTGCATGTGAGTGCAGTGAATTTTATTAGTGTCGGTTTATTCCGAACAAAATTTGCGTCTTAGAAGGGTACGGCAATCATCTAACTGATGAGCCCAATTGCCGTACCTGGGCGAAACGCAAAATTAGGAGTTGTGGTGATCTTCACGATCAAACACGTCTTTTAAGAAATTTTATTTCTTTTAAGATTCCTTTTTTAAATAAAGTTCCAACTCCAGGACAAAAACAAAAACAATAACAGAAATTTTTTGTTATTGATCATTTAATAACTTATTGCAAAACCAAGCAAACCTTTTGTTTACCTTTTTTAAGTGTCATATGTCTTGCACATTCGCTTAAAAATAAAATTCACTGCATGTGAGTGCAGTGAATTTTATTAGTGTCGGTTTATTCCGAACAAAATTTGCGTCTTAGAAGGGTACGGCAATCATCTAACTGATGAGCCCAATTGCCGTACCTGGGCGAAACGCAAAATTAGGAGTTGTGGTGATCTTCACGATCAAACACGTCTTTTAAGAAATTTTATTTCTTTTAAGATTCCTTTTTTAAATAAAGTTCCAACTCCAGGACAAAAACAAAAACAATAACAGAAATTTTTTGTTATTGATCATTTAATATATTAAGTTATGTTATTTAATATTGTATAATTGTATTGGCATTAACATTCTGCCCGCCTTGAAGTATGTTAAGGATATCTTCAATCATCTATTGGTAGTGGTGCGATTCGATGAATCGATCTGCGAACAACTCCTTTTTTTGTCTTGACATCAACGACTCGAACTTTACCATCTGACGATTCGACCAAATTTGTTATTCGTCCCATTAGCCAGTTTTGCGGAGGAGCATTGTCATCACCGACTAAAACGAGTGTGTTGAGTTTGACGTTTTTGAACTCAGCCTGTCATTTTACTCGCCTTTGTAATTCAACAAGGTACTCCTTCGACCACCGGTTCCAGAAATGTTGCTTTATCAACGATAATCGTCGCCACCTGTTTAACGCCGACGTCTTTAAATCAGTTAGCATAGGTTCAACCACAGCATTGATTGGGGCACCAATTTAAAAATGACCTGGTGTAAGGACTTCTTCATCACTTGGGTCACTGGACATCGCATACATTGGCCTAGAATTCAATATCGCTTCTATATCTGCAACAGCCGTAGATAGCTCTTCAAACGTTAGAAATGCTTCGCTGATAGTCCGCACAAGATGTTTCTTGGCTGACTTTACGGCAGCTTCCCAAAGGCCACCAAAGTGGGGAGTTCTGGGCGGTATGTGATGAAATTGAATTCTCTCTGTAGCACACCAGTCACTTATCCTTTTCTCCATCTTCTGGTTCAGAAACATCTGTCTAAATTCATCTAGCTGGTTACGGGCTCCAACAAAATTCGTCCCGTTATCACAATAAAGGTCTTGGCACAAACCTCGCCTGGCTACAAAACGCTTTAATGCAGCAATGAACCCTTCCGCTGATAAGTCCGAGACTACCTCCAAGTGTACAGCTTTCACAACAAAACAGACGAAGACTGCTACATAGGATTTTGTAGTTCTCTGCCCTCGTAACTTATAAGTCGTCAGGAACGGACCGCAAAAATCGACACCAGCCTTTAGAAATGGCCTTGCGTATTGCACTCTGTCGTTCGGTAAGTTACCCATTATTTGTCCCAACATCCTTGGTTTATATTTGAAACAGTCCCAACAGCTGTCAACGACATTCTTTGCAAGCCTTCGGGCATCTATGACCCAGAACCTCTGACGTACAATGCCAACTAAAGCTTGAGGACCTGCATGATAATTATTAACATGTAAAGAATTTATTAGGTTTTTGACAAAGGGATTAGATCTAGGAAGAAGGATGGGACATTTAACAGAATAAGGAATGTCCGCATTCAGCAGACGCCCACCCACTCGGAGGAGTTTAAATGAGTCACCATCAAGGAAGGGATTGAGATTTTTGACGGGACTCGTAGGGCTAATCATATCTCCTTTTTGTAGTTTCGAAATTTCCTCCTGGAAATTCCTTTGTTGAATATTCCACACAATCTTCAGCAATGCTTT
This sequence comes from Melanostoma scalare, assembly GCA_949752695.1. Taxonomy (NCBI): domain Eukaryota; kingdom Metazoa; phylum Arthropoda; class Insecta; order Diptera; family Syrphidae; genus Melanostoma; species Melanostoma scalare. Next base: position 98,679,925 of record OX456985.1, on the reverse strand, counting down.
ATCTATTTCTTCAGCTTTGAGAGTTGTGTTATAACGAAGTTCAGTTGCTTCAAAATATTTAGCTCCCTTTATCTTCCTAAGCACCACATCTATCCAACGAAGTATAAATGCAAATATTCTACTTGTCTTATTAACACATTTAAAACGCAAGTAGTGTTTATCAAAATTATCGTCTATGAGTTTTGATATAAGAACCGCATTACATTTTCGCATTCCAGGAGTATCTTTTTTTATCAAAGAAAAATCTTTTTGTTCAGGCCATGTACTTTCTGGCAATTTAAGAAATTTCGGACCCGAAAACCATATACTTTCTGTCAACTCACTTGCAAATGCGCCTCTTGATATAATATCGGCCGGATTGTGTTTTGTACTCACGTACTTCCAAACACCATGTGGCAAGCTCGTTTGTATCTTTGATACTCGATTGGCTACAAATACTTCCCAATTAGAAGGGTGGGCTGACAGCCAGCACAAAACAATTTCTGAATCGGTCCAGAGGTTGATATTTTCAACTAAGTGCGAAAAATTTGGCAGAATTTTTGAAATTACTGAAACCAACATTTCAGCTGCACACAATTCCAACTTTGGTAAGCTCTGAGTTTTGATTGGAGCTACTCTTGATTTTGCTGTTATCAAGTTACAAGATATAGCATCACCATCGTCAATTACACGATTACACGTAAATAGACACAACAACCATACGCACGCAAAGATGCACCCGAAAATCCATGAAGTTCAGCGGTTTTTGGTCTCAAAGCCAAAACATATCTCGGAATTTTGATCAACTCTAGATCCTTCAAGCCCTTTCGAAATTCTTCCCATTCAGTAAAGATTCTATTTTGAACTGATTCATCCCAATCCGTCTTTTTTACCCAAAGACCTTGCAACAAAATTTTACCCTTAACAACGACTGGGTTAATTAGTCCTAATGGGTCGAATAAAGTGGACAGTTCGGAAAGAATGATTCGCTTAGTTATTTGCGGCTTAGACTTAAATTCTGGTACAACATACTGCAATTCGTCTGATGATGGATTCCATTTAATTCCTAAAGTCTTAATGATTTCAGCATCGTTTATTCTAAGAGGTTTCTCTCGGTCCATTTCTGGGACTACTTCCAACAACGTTTTTTCATTTGTCCACCATTTTCGCAGTTCAAACCCTGCACTATGTAAAAGAGTTCTAACTTCTTCGTAAATTCCAAAAATCTCCTCTGGCGAATCTCCTCCACTGATTATAAATCTGAAATAAAAATCTTCGTTCAAAACCTTAGAACCCAATGGAAACTTTAAAACCCCTTCTTCTGACAAAGTTCTGAGACAGCGAGTGGCCAGATACGGAGTGGAAGTAGTTCCATAGGTTACTGTATTTAACTGATACACCTTCAAGTTATCTGAGCTCCTTTCCCTCCAGAGAATGCATTGATATTTTCGATCCTTCTCGTTCATAAGTATCTGACGATACATTTTCGAAATATCGGCTGTCAATGCAAACTTGTAGCAACGAAAACGTAGGATAATGGAATAAAGGTCATCTTGCCTTATTGGACCTTTCATCAATATATCATTAAGAGTTAATAGGTGATTTGTCTCCATGTTGCGTGTTTTATTTAGTTAAACTGAATTCGAATGAATGAAAAACAATTTTGAATTTTTTTGTTATTTATTAACAACATTTAACACAACATTTAATATATAAATTTTTACAAATTTTTCGCTACGCGTTTCGGAATTTATATTCCATCATCGGGCTACTAAAATATCTTTTGTTTACCTTTCGCCAATTGAACTGTCAAAATTTTTTTATTGTTGTTTTATTTTATGTATATGTTTGTCTCTTTTTGTTATTTCTTCTTGTTTTGGTATCTGATGGCTGTATCATATAGTGGGTTTTGTTTTATTAATAGTTTGTCATTTAATATATTGTCTTTATTTAATCTATTAGCTTTGTATATCTCGAATTCTTCCAGTGCGTCAAGTGTTGTTCCTTTCCTACATATGTGGATTGTGTCTACGTTGAATTCAAAGTTTGTGTAGTTATGGTTGTTGTCTATGAGATGTTGTGCATATGTTGACTTTGTGTTTTGCTTAGGTTTATGCTCTAAGAACCTATCGTAAAAGGTTCTACCCGTTTGTCCTATGTAGAATTTGTCGCAGTCATTGCACTTGATTTTGTATACACCTGTGCATAATTTTTTGTCTTTTTCTTGTTTTGGTTGTAGTATTTTATGGATATTGTTTTTTGTTTTGAATGATATTTTGATGTTAAGTTTATTTAGTTCATATTTTAAAGTTTGTGGAAGTAAATTAGTGTATTCTGTTGAAATGTATTTTATTTCTGTTTCTTGTTCGAGTTTGATATTGTTGTTCTTTTTCTTTTTGTTTTTGTTTTTGTATATTAGTTGGTCTATTATTTCTGGGTCGAATCCATTTCTTGTTGCTATGTATTTTATGGTGTTGATTTCTTCTTCATAATCTTCTTCGTTCATTGGAACGTTTAGAAGTCTGTTTATGAAAGCATTGTATGCTGACATTTTCTGTGCATGTGGGTGGTGGGAATTTCTATTTATTGTGATATCTGTTGTTGTTGGTTTTCTGTATATTTTATATTTTAATTGGTTATTAGTTATGGTAATGGTTAAGTCCAGAAAATTAATCGATTTGTTATTTTCCATTTCTGCAGTGAATTTTATGTTGTCCTGTATATTGTTGATATGTTTTTTCAATAAATCAATTTGTCTTATTGTTCCATCGAAAATAACAAAAGTGTCATCTACGTATCTCGCGTAAAATATTATTTTTTTTGTTGGTGTGGGTTAAGGTTTGATAATATGTACTTATTTTCAATATAGTTGAGGTATATGTCAAAAGTACACAAAACAGGAACACCAATCAGACCACTAATCAATTACACGACAGCACCTTGTTATAAAGTTGCTAAAACACTGCAAAAAATAATAAAAGATAACATTACACTAAACAACAACAAAAGCATCAAAAACTATACAGAATTCATAGAAATAACTAAAACTTTAAACATACTTCCTCAGTACAAATTAATCTCATTTGATGTAACCAACATGTATACAAATATACCTATAGACGCAACAATAAAAATATTAAAAGAAAACTTAACCACCACAGCAACAATTAACCAAAAACAAATAGAAGAAATAATAAACATATTGCAAATAACACTAGCACAAAATTATTTCACATTTAATGACAAATATTACATACAAGAAGAAGGACTAGCTATGGGATCACCATTAAGCGGACTGTTAGCAGACATATACCTCAACTATATTGAAAATAAGTACATATTATCAAACCTTAACCCACACCAACAAAAAATAATATTTTACGCGAGATACGTAGATGACACTTTTGTTATTTTCGATGGAACAATAAGACAAATTGATTTATTGAAAAAATATATCAACAATATACAGGACAACATAAAATTCACTGCAGAAATGGAAAATAACAAATCGATTAATTTTCTGGACTTAACCATTACCATAACTAATAACCAATTAAAATATAAAATATACAGAAAACCAACAACAACAGATATCACAATAAATAGAAATTCCCACCACCCACATGCACAGAAAATGTCAGCATACAATGCTTTCATAAACAGACTTCTAAACGTTCCAATGAACGAAGAAGATTATGAAGAAGAAATCAACACCATAAAATACATAGCAACAAGAAATGGATTCGACCCAGAAATAATAGACCAACTAATATACAAAAACAAAAAGAAAAAGAAAAAGAACAACAATATCAAACTCGAACAAGAAACAGAAATAAGATACATTTCAACAGAATACACTAATTTACTTCCACAAACTTTAAAATATGAACTAAATAAACTTAACATCAAAATATCATTCAAAACAAAAAACAATATCCATAAAATACTACAACCAAAACAAGAAAAAGACAAAAAATTATGCACAGGTGTATACAAAATCAAGTGCAATGACTGCGACAAATTCTACATAGGACAAACGGGTAGAACCTTTTACGATAGGTTCTTAGAGCATAAACCTAAGCAAAACACAAAGTCAACATATGCACAACATCTCATAGACAACAACCATAACTACACAAACTTTGAATTCAACGTAGACACAATCCACATATGTAGGAAAGGAACAACACTTGACGCACTGGAAGAATTCGAGATATACAAAGCTAATAGATTAAATAAAGACAATATATTAAATGACAAACTATTAATAAAACAAAACCCACTATATGATACAGCCATCAGATACCAAAACAAGAAGAAATAACAAAAAGAGACAAACATATACATAAAATAAAACAACAATAAAAAAATTTTGACAGTTCAATTGGCGAAAGGTAAACAAAAGATATTTTAGTAGCCCGATGATGGAATATAAATTCCGAAACGCGTAGCGAAAAATTTGTAAAAATTTATATATTAAATGTTGTGTTAAATGTTGTTAATAAATAACAAAAAAATTCAAAATTGTTTTTCATTCATTCGAATTCAGTTTAACTAAAATCATTAAGAGATTTGCCTGATGAAGTTTTAGCGCTACAATCGAAAACAACTCTTAGTTTTGTAGTTGAAGAATCTGGTCGAAGGACATACTGGTGGGGGCAAAAGTATTTCATATTTTTGGCTTTATCAAAGTTAACTTCTGACATATGTCCAAGATTCTCATACTCTTTCAAAAAGTCCACATACTGGTCTCTAACTACGGCGTTTTTTCCAAGTCTTCTTTCTAAAGACATTAATCTGTTTTTTGCTATTTCAAAATATTCTCCTAGTGCTGATGGCTCCTCTTTGAAGGGAAAGCTCACAACAAATCTACCGTCCGTGTTTTTTTCAGTTGTACTTATGAAGTGTTCTTCACATCTTTGCTCCTCAGGCTTAAGCAATTCCGAGGATTTGGGATAGTTTTCAATTTCCCAAAACCCTTCAACCAATTTTTGAAGATAATCATCCTTTGATTGTTCTTCACTTCCTAACAGACACACTGTGTCTGCTGAACCATCTGATAGCTCGTGTGAGCCTGAGACGACCCAACCAAAAAGAGTCTTTTGAAGAGTAAGCTTCTCTTCTAATTTGATCTGTCCAATTGTTAACAGCTCAAAGAAATGATCTGCACCTATCAACATATCTATTTTCGCTGCTTCATTGAAATTAGGATAGGCCAATACTATATTTTTAGGAATTTTCCAATTATCTACCTTAAATGATTTGCTTGGCTGAAGATGAGTTATATTTTTCATTACGAGTAAATCCAATTCAATTTGAAAGTCTGAAACTCTGGATTTGCAAGCAGTTTTTGTAGTATGTCGAACATTAGTGATTTCATTTCCGATTCCACTTATTTGCAAATCCGACCTTGATTTTGACAGTCTCAGTCTTTGAACCATTCCTTCGGTTATGAAGTTCAGTTGTGAGGCTGAGTCTAACAAAGCGAGTGCCGGGTGATATCGACCAGAACTATCTTTGACTAACACAACAGCTGTGGCGAGTAGAGTTTGATTAGTTGCCCTTCCTACTAACGTAGCTGAATTAGATGTGCCTTGACCTGAAGCACTGACTTCGAATCTGTGAAGCAGTTTATGGTGAGGGGAAGAGCAAATGCTGCACTTTGGTTTTGAACAATGTCGGACAGAATGCCCTTTTTCCAAACAATTTATGCAGAGTGTTCTTTTTTTTACTTCCAGGAACCTCCTTCCCACTGGTAGGCTGAGAAAATTTGAACAAGAACCAACTAAGTGTTCTGGAGACTGACAATATTCACATTGCGTGCGCTCCACTGCTAAAGCTGTTCCTTTAAATTTCCTAAATTGTTTCTTTCCACCAGTTTCTAAAGTTGACGGATCGACTTTGGCCTGACTTTTTGTATAAAAAATTGGTTTTTGTACTCTAGACTCCTTAGCCTCTAAGCTTTTGCAACGACGGTCTAAAACCTGGCCGAATTCTTCCCACGTTGGGAGCTTATTATAGTCCATTGAATCCTGCCATTTAGATTGAGTTTCTTCATCAACTCTATCCATAGCTAACGAAATCATGATTGAACTAGCGATATCTTTGTGAATTCCAATGGAAAGCATTGCAGTCAAATGCGTATTGAAGCTATCTTCTAAATGTCGCAAAGAAGACGCAGATATCTTAGCGATTTTAGGAAACTCGAGCAAACTATTTATATGCTCTTGAAATATAAGAGTCTTGTTATCAAAGCGTAATTTCAATCTATCAAGGGCTTTCTGATAATTTGAGCTGATGATATTAAAATCTCTGACAGCATCCAACGCTGATCCAGAAAGACTTCTTAATAAATAATTAAACTTTTGCAGATTATCGAGGGTTTCATCTTTATGAACCAAATTGGTAAATAATCCAATGAAGTTGTGGTAATCTGAAAATTTACCAGAAAACGTGGGTAGCTTTATGGGTTCTAATTTCGATCGCGCACGAGGCTGCGCCGGAAAATAAGTTGCATTTAAATGCTCAGCAGCAGTCGTATTGCCTCTGAATTCAGCCAAAAGGGTCATACACTTCGATTTGGCGCTAACATATATTTCTTCTACCTCTTCACGAAAAACTTCATTGGCCGATTCTTCATCCTGATTATTAAATCTTTCAATCGATGTCTGAACATTTAAAATCTGCTTGAAGTACGACTCTAATATTCCTAATCGACATTCAAGCTCTGGTTCGGATAACATACTTCCCCTCTGCAAAATAATATTTTTCGTTCGACTTAAATTGCCTTTGGCCGATGATCGCAACCCTTTCAAGTCGGACAATGTCTTTGCTGAACTAGTAGCACCTTGCGATAGTTCATCTTTGCTTTTTTGTTCCTCCTGCATTGTAAGTGATTAACGTTACAAAACTAATTAATCAAAGAAATTCCAACGATATAAATCTGCACACCTCTACAGGAAATCAAAAAAAAAACAACCAAAATATATTCTGATCTCCTCAACAAATTGATGTGTCCACGCAAATTTATTAGCAACAAATTTTTCTTCAATTTCACCAGCAACAGGAACAGCAACTCCACCAACAGCAAATTAAAGCAATCCAACAATAAACTATCCAACTTAGATACAGTGTTTTCCCAACAACAATCGTTCTCTTCTCAACAAATTTCTTGACTATTCAATCAAGGCTTACTCAAATTAGTAAATCTCGCAACGTTATTTTTCAGAAAGGTAATCAAATAACAACAATATTTCTTCTGTTTGTTTACCCTTTCTATCAACTTTGTTGATTGCTAATAGCGTATAGCAACAATGTTTGGAATTATGAATTTTATTCACCACAGTAATCTTTCCTAGCAACAGGTTCTTATAAATTTGTTTCACAACAACCTTAGTTAGCAACAATAATCAATAAACAGCAACTTATACATTAGCAACACAATAGTTTATCAACAAAGCTTACTTGTTTTATAAAACGTTCCTTGATACTATCCACCGTGCAACATTCCAGCAAAGCTTACCAACTTTAAGAGAGCTCAACTGATGTACAACACAGGTTAATTGATTCCACACTGTGCAAGCTCTCGATCAAAGCTTCGTCGATTTGGATTGATTCAAATAGCTGGATTGATGTTGAGTGATTGATCTATATCTGTAATGACCGTATGAGCTTTTTTTTTTTTTTCATTTGCGATGACCTTCTTATGGTTTGTAAGTCATCCACGAAAACGCTGACAAAAAGCTTTCAGGTACATATATATGTATATATATAATTACGATATGACCGATATCTTCTCTTTGTATGAAATCACTGAAAATACGAGATGATGAATCAGTTTATGAATATTACCAGTTCTTTTTTTTTTTTTTGTTTATGAAACTTTGTAGGGTAAGTTCTCGTTCGTTCTGATGTTAATCCGACGCAATATTGTTGCAAAGTTTTCTGAGGTTGTTTAAAGGTGAATTTTATGGTGGGAATCTAAAGTTCCCGGGTTTCGGCACCAATGTTTAATATGATAGTTTTCATATAGTTTAGAAATAAAAACACTTTTAGTTTCTTACTTTAAATTAATTTAATTTCGTTTTATAAACTGCTGCTGGAATAGTGGCTCTACAACAACTGACTTAATCCTTCTCTCATAGAATTTATGAGTATCCAACTTTCGTTAAATCTCGATTGAGTGCATCTTATTTTAGTGTTTACTTTTAAGTTAAATCTTAGTAGCATTAACAAAGGTAGTTTAAGAAACTTTAATAATTCAAGATAGTAAATTATTCAATTCAAGTTATTTTATTAAGTAGTATTAAGTTATGTTATTTAATATTGTATAATTGTATTGGCATTAACAGGGAAAGATGGTTTCTATTGAGTATTTTGTATGGTTTTTTGTTTTAGATTTCGCTGGCGCTCGGAAGTGGTTGATTTTTTTTATAAGTTTGGAATTTGTGCGCCGGTAGGTGAGGGTAGTAGGAATGTTTTTTTTTTTTGGTTTTGGCTGTACGCTAGAGAATTTGGTCACGTCCGATATTTGGTTGGGCATAGATTGTGTATGAGCAAGTCGTTTTAAGGAAGTGACCCATGTTCGCATAGCAATAAAATCCATGATCAATGTAGAAACCGAGTATCTGTGTTGTGTGTTTTTATTGCAGAGGAAGTATCTAGCAGGTAATAAAGTAATACACATTGTAAGGAAAGATGATGATGATGAGATGATGAAAATGCAATGGTATACATTGTTTTTCTGCTATTATCGATCATTGATATGACAGACAGAATGTGAAGGTTAGAAACTATATGTGCAGAAGACGATAGATTTCATTGACAGTTTGTGGTGGTTAGTTTTTGATGTAAAATAGAGAATTTGGCCTCGTCCGATATTCGTTTTGTTTTGAAACATATCTTGTACTTAATGCATTCGAAAGAGGATCTGGTCATGTTGGTGCATTTGAGCGTTGAATGTGGATCTGGCATTTCAATGGAGAATGATGGGTTGGTAAATATAAGGAAGTATTTATGTGTCTTAGCATGAACAAGTGGATTTGAATTATCGGAAAAAAGGATAAAAAAAATGTTTTAAAAATTTCAGTAGCAGTCATCAAAGAGAACAATAAAATGAAGAACAGTCACAGTTCCACAGATAAGGCAGGAATTCTGGACATCTTCCAGATTTTTGAAAAATATCTGAAGGAGTTCTCCCAAGGCTGTTGGGAATTGAAACATCTGCAAGATGCATTAGAGGAAGAAGTACGTTTGGCTAAAGAGGTGCCAACCTTGGAGAGGCTACAGAGTGTACCTCATCAAGGTTTTAAACATAAGGAGCTGTGAGCTGGGGTTTGGGGATGATTCATGTTTTTTCTTCTTATCAGAGAGAGAAGAATTCTTTGAAAAGTGTTTAGGCTTAGGTACCTTGAGTGTGCTTTTTTCCCTCGTTTTTTATTACAGTATTGGACGGTTACCGTGTGTATCTAGCACATCTCATACATCTTCATACATCTTCAGAGCTGTGAGCTGGGTTTTTGAGAGGTGATCCCCCTATCATCCAAATATATTTCTGCATTAAGACAAAATTTTAAAATATGTTTCAAGTCCTCGTCCTCATCATCGGACAGGTTCTGAGGGATTATTTACCTCAATGATGAATAACTACCTTTAAATAAAGCAAGAAGCTTCAGGGTGGCCAAGTATGTGTTTATCTGAAGAGGATAAAAACAAATATATTGTGGATTTTCTCGAGAAGGAAAATATCAAGCTGGAATTTTCTGAAATCTCCGAATTCCGAAGAATCTCCAGACAGTTGATGGAAAAGAATTTTTTAATAAGCATTTTGAAAATCTTATGAAGCAACATCAAATAAATCATTACTCAACATTTAGCGTTCTTAAAGCATCGATCGTTGAACGATTTAATCGTACCTTAAAATCACTCATGTGGAAGGAATTCAGTGTGAATGGTACATACCTATATATGGATTGACATGATAACGTCGTTAACTAAAACGTATAATAATTATACACATCGTACAATAAAAGTGAAACCATCGTTAATCATACAAATGAAAAAACATTTACTCTCAACAGTATATAACCGTGTCAGACTCCATGTTATTCCCAAGTTTAAAGTTGAAGAGCCTGTGAGAATAAGTAAATATAAGCATGTATTTGAAAAAGGATATACACCTAATTGGACCACAGAAATATTTAAAATATCAAAAGTTCAACTTTCAAATCCTGTCACCTAAAAAAAAAATAAATAGGGTGGCGCAACAGAGCGAGGAGCCCCTAGGCCTAGTGCATTTCTCACAACCATGCCTTGTGAGGGAATGGAAGGGACCTACAATTTTCTGCCGGTTCTGAACGGCTAATCGAGAAAGCGCTTTTCAAGGCAATGAATACTAACGGAGGACTTGCCAATTCCTCGCGAAAGGCTATACCCGTGCAAAAAACATTTTTGCCTCTGCTGGGGTTCGAACTCGAACCTCTGGATTAACAGGCGGACATGCTAACCATCACACCACGGGTACCACTGTCACCTATCTCTTAGAATATTTTCAAAATTCGGATATGACGTTTCAAACATTTCAAAGGGTGTGTTCTGAATGCTGGAATGCTTCGTATGGGTTTTGTAGTTATTGACAAGGATAGCCCTCGTAATAATGGTTGTTATAGAAACGTTTTGTCTGTTTCCTAAACTATAAAAGAGTTTAACTACAGTCACGATCAACAGTCGTACTGCATCAGTTCGAAGGTATACAGTGCTCAAACTGATACAGTTAAAAGCAGATCATCTCAGTTTATAATTATTTACATTCTATAATTCAACATCTACACTATGATGCAAATAAATGAAGATTTAACAAAAGAGCTTATCCCTCGTAATAATGGTCGTTATAGAGACGTTTTGTCTGTTTCCTAAAACTATAAAAGAGATTAACTACAGTCACGATCAACAGTCGTACTACATCAGTTCGAAGGTATACAGTGCTCAAACTGATACAGTTAAAAGCAGATCATCACAGTTTATAATTATTTACATTCTATAATTCAACATCTACACTATGATGCAAATAAATGAAGATTTTACAAAAGAGCTTATTAAGACTACTGTTGCTCTGCGAAAAAAATATAAAGCTCTGAGAGAGGGGAAAGAAGCGCTCGAATTTCAACTTGAAGAAACTTTCAAACCTATTACGAAACCTCTTAAAGATATAATAGAACACACAAAAAGAAAACATTCGAAAAAACCTCAACAACAGCATCATTTTGAGTCTCCGCACAAGAAAATAAAACTGAATTATGAAAATGAAAATGGTGATGATGATGATGATTATGACGATGACTATGATGATGAGGATGTTAATGATGAATTTAGAACACCCAATATTAAGAACACTAGTACTTCACTCATGAGTGAATCAACCCCTAAAACGTCCAAGCCATCGTCAGTTAGAAACAGAACTAGTAGAAGTGATCGTGTGCGAAGAAGAAGTCTTGCTCGCAACTTTGGTTTGCAATTAAAACAAAAATTTGAAGAAACTCCTCAGTCATATATAGATTTAATAAATAATTCAAAATCCCTTGACGAAGTGTATGGAGTTCATTTGAACAATGGTAAACTACAAATCGGGGATAAAGAGTTAAAAATTCGAGGAAAAGCACTAAAAATTAATAATAAGACATATAACGGCACGAAGGGTTTGTTTGAACTTATATTCAAGAAAAAACCTAACACTTCCTTATATAGTAAAGAAGATTTGAAAGCGTATAAAGATATAATGTATAATACCAATGCTTACAGAAGGTCCTACGATTCCAGAAACCAGATACTAGGTCATAAAGGATGTAAATACAGGGAAATCATAAGTAAACTATTAAATGATGATAATAATGCTAGTGTCACTTCACCTTCAATCGGTTCTGGATTGATGAAATTATCAAATAATAAGAAAGATTTCTTCTGGGGCAATCCAAACGAACTCGTAGATTGTTTAAGACTTCTTATTGCATCACAACAATCCGGTAACAATAATCATTCTAACGGGATTGCTTCAATTATTGAAGAATTAAAGGAGGCCAATATAGTTCAGTAAAAAAAGTATCGGACGTTTTTCAAATAGAACAGTGAAAGGGAGACCTGGACCCAGAGGAGTGAAAGGTAAACATCGTCCTAAGGAGAAAGAGGGTTGCCTGGTCCAGCTGGTGAAGGATTTGACAAAACAGAAAACGATGATTATAATTTAAAGAGGAATCGATTAAAATATTCAAAGCACTAAAGACAATACTGAACATGTTGTCTGCAAAGTAAAAGGAATTTTCCTCAATTACGAATCATCACAAAAAGTTAACTTTGATTCCATTAAGCATGCAGTTTTGAATACAGATGAAGACAACAGTATAGTACTCAAATCAGACAACATCCGGAGAACTCGAGAACATGAAGTTGTTACCATAGCAGAAACAAAAACCTATAAAGCAAAAGCGGAAAAACGACACTTCTTGGATGATCATAGCTCTGTACCATACGGTTTTAAAAGACAGAAATAAATCAACTTATAAAAAATAAAAATGATAAATTCTTGATAAAAAAAATTTAAAAGATGTAGGTACTTTGTTTTCAGATGATGTTTTTATTTTGTTTTGGAACTTTAAAAATATTAAATAAAAAAAAAATTAACTGATCCACAATCCTATGTTTTATTTTATTTAAAAAGAAATTTCATTACATTGTTTGATTCAACGAATAACTTTTAAGAAGATGTTGAACATTGTTTACAGTAAAACATTTTTACATTCTATGTTGCTTAAAACTCAAACAAGCTTGTGAACTTGATCTGCTTTTGAACTGCTCTGATCTGCTCTTTGAACTGCACTGATCTGCTCTGTTAAGTGGTTTGATCTGCTTTCTGATCCGATTTCAAACAATCAAGGGTGTACTTATACTATTTGCTTGTGGGAGTTATACACTGCCAGCCACTAGGATGAGGCCACAAATTTTGCGATCGATTTTCGCTTTTTAGACCTGGTTGAAGTTTTGTACCCGGAAAAGTTTATTACCAGTTAGTAGATACGTATTTTCCCAAAACAAATTCATAAAATTTAAGGGTTGATTTGAAACGACGGTTGGAATTTCCCAAGATCAATTAATGAACTACTGAAAATAAGTATAAAAAGGTGCTCCACTAGGATGAGGCCATTGCGAATATTTCCGTGCAGGAGTTCGCATGTGGGTATCTAAGAGAGTGTTAAAAATAACCGTTTTAATTAGTTTGAAGCACACATGGGTTCCGGAAAGACTTTGACAGCGACAGAAAGAGCAAAAATAGATGCTTTCAAGGAAATAGGACTCTCAGGCCGTGAAATAGCAAGGAGACTTAACAGGAGCAAGACAGTTGTAAAAAATTATCTTGCTGATCCAAAAAACTATGGCAAAAATCAAAAAGAACGCTCGGGAAAAGCTACAACACCAAGAGAAAATCGGTTGATTCTACGACTTGCCTCAAATTCCACTCTACCAGCGACTATGATAAGGGCCAAAAGCGGAGTTTCAGACAGCATAACAACGGTTCGAAGAATAATACAAAAAAGTGATACTATTCAAAGGAGGAAACTAAAAAAGAAACCGGTTTTGAATCCAGTACACAAGGAGCATCGTATGGACTTTGTAAGACAGCATGTTGATTGGAGCAGGGAATGGAAACGCGTTGTCTTTTCGGTTGAAAAAAAGTTTAACCTTGACGGTCCTGATGGTTACAACTTTTATTTCCATGATATTAGAAAGGATGAGCTTATTTTGGCAAGACATCCTAGCCGTACATCAGGTGTAATGGTGTGGGGAGCTATTACCTACTATGGGACGAATAGTAGATATGGAGTTGTAGTTTTTGTCCACAACAATGGACGAAAATAGCTACAAATGTTTGCTGGAACGGTAATTTCCAAAAATTAAAAACATTTTTGGACCTCTGAATTGAATTTTTCAACAAGACAATGCCCCAATCCACACTAGCAGGGTTGCCAGAAGCTGGATTCAATCAGAAGACGTGGAACTTTAGTCATGGCCGCCATATTCGCCGGACTTAAACATTATGAAAAAAGGTTTGGTCATGGCTATCTCGTAAAGTTTACTTGTCTGCCACCAATTTGAAGAAAAGGACACCTTAATTGATGCTATTCGTAGTGCCCGGGCCCAAATTTCATAATATGAAATGATTATTTAAAAAAAACTGTATGATTCTATTCCAAACCGTCTAATAGAGGCTTTATCCAAAAATGGCGGACACAATCATTATTAATGTAAAAAAACGTTATTAATAAATATTATTAAACCATAAAATCTAAACATTTAACTAATTTTTCTGCTTTTTTCCAAAATTTTGCATATGGCCTCATCCTAGTGGAGCACCTTTTTATACCTATTTTCAGTAGTTCATTAATTGATCTTGGGAAAATCCGACTTTCGTTTCGAATTAACCCTTTAATTTGATGAATTTGTTATGGGAAAATACGTACCTATTAACTGGTAATAAACTTTTTCGGGTACAAAACTTCCACCAGTTATAAAAAGCGAAAATCGATCGCAAAATTTGTGGCCTCATCCTAGTGGTTGGCAGTGTATCTATAATATACAAATAAGACGGGTTTTCCTTCCTGACGCTATAACTCACGAACCGATTTCCACAGTTTTGCATTCGTTGGAAAGGTCTCTGGCTCCGTGAGGTTTATAGTTACCTTGAGTTTAATGTTACAAAAACGAAGCCATCTGGTGACGAAACGGAGTTCGCCGGGTTTGCTAGTATGTTACTAAAAACAAAGATCAATATATCTGTTAAAAATTGCATACAACACACATACATTTTCTAATACATAACGTATGTCATCTCTTTTTCTCTTTAACTTCTTTCTCTATCTTTATATAATTGTAAAGTTCTTGGAGTCTTTAAACTTTTACTTTCTAATATCTGATTAGTCAGTCACAAACGAAGCTTATACGAAGCAACAACCTAATAAAAGCTGGAACTATTTAATCGTGTCTTGGTCTTTCTTTCCTAACGTTACTCCGGGTTTTCCATTAAAGTTATTTAGACATTTTTTCCACATGGTGCCGAAACCCGGGAGAAAGGCGAACAAAGACGTATAAATAAAAATTATCTAATTTGTGACGAAAAAAAGGGTTGAATAAACCCTTATCGTGATCGCGAGTAAAAAAGTGGCTAAATCGAATAAATGGAGCTTTCTGCTCGAGCAGCCTATAGAGGGCAAGTCACTAAAATTGTTAAAGCGGCGTTGGAGTTCCTGAGTGCAGACGGATCCCAATTAAACGATCCAGATAAGTATGACGAAATAGAAGAGGAGCTAGCTTCGTTCATTCAACGGTTGACTGCTGCACATGAAAGCCTTAGGACCATAAATCAGGAGATATCGACTAGAAGCCTAATCAAAGCAGATGCTACTGATCTTGACAGAGAACTGGAGAAAGTTGCAGACTATCAAGATTCTGCAATGGGTATGCTCGCCAGATTAAACTTCCGTTTAAATAAAGTTAAAAAGAAGCAGTCTCCACCTACGGAGAAGTATCAGCTTAACACGTCTTCTTCTTCTGTGGCAAACAGTACTTTAAAGCTCCCAAAGTTGCAGTTGAGAAAATTTGATGGAAATTTCCAAGACTGGCTGCCTTTTTGGGAACAGTTTCGTACGGTAGTGCATGAAAACAACAGTTTAACATCATGTGATAAATTCAGCTACCTTGAGTCCGTGTTAGTCGGCAGTGCAAAAAAGGTTATCGCTGGTTTCACAGCTTCTGAAATGTGTTACGATGCTGCTGTCTCGCTTTTACAAGAGCAATTCGGAGACACCGAACGGCTTGTAGATAAACACATACAGCAATTGATTTCCCTTCGCCCTGTGCAATTGAAAACGGACGTCATAGGTTTACGGAATTTGTATAATTGCGTTACAGCATGTAGTCGTACTCTAACTGCATTGCAGATACCCTCACAACAGTATTACGTTATGCTAAAATCTATTTTGCTACGGTGCTTGCCAGTAGATCTCCGTGTGGATTATCACCGTCTGCCAGAACAAGACAATAATATTGGAGATTCTGATAACTCAAATACTGGAAGCACTTCGACTCTTTCACACATTGGCGACAAACAAGTTCAAGGCTTAATGCGTTTTCTAAAACGAGAAGTAGAGGCACTAGAAAGAAGTCGTGTTTTCTCTGCCACATCAACTAATCTCAAACCTTCTGTTTCATCCTCCACAACCAACACTGCAGCTAACCTGGTCTCATTAGGTGATACAAATCAATGCTTATTTTGCTCTTCTAACAATCATCGTACATGTGAGTGTGATAGTGAGTTATCCCTCGAGAAAAAAAGAGACATATTACGCAAAGGTAATCGGTGTTTTCGTTGCGCAAAACCGGGACACTCTTCTAAAAAATGCCGTAGTGGAAAATTCATTTCGTGCAAAAAATGCAAAGGTAAACATCTTACCACCATGTGTGACCCGTCTTTCGCAAAAAGAAATTCATTGGTTGCACCTGCAATCACAACAACAGAGGAAAATGAAATACAGGATGTGTTAAACTTGTGCGCTTCTAATTCTGCCCCTCAATCATCGACAGTATTTTTAAAGACGGCTCGTGGTGTTGTTTTAGCTCCGGTAAAGAAAAATCAACTATTAATTCGTTTTATTATCGACGGCGGTAGTCAATACTCTTTTGTTCGCGAAAGCTTGGTCCAGAAACTTAATATTGCTTCCATTGGTGTTGTAAACATGTCTGTTATTCCCTTTGGCTCTAAAAATAAATCTCCATGCCAAAAGTTACAAAAGGTTAACCTCGTGATAAAAAGCCAATACAACAACAAACACGTCCAAATAGAAGCTGTTGTTGTACCAGACATCTGTGCTGATGTTTTACAAGTGCCTGACCTTTCATGTCCCTCATTCAAAGGCCTACGTCTTGCAGATTCTTACCATGCTTCCATCGCAGCCGAGGATGGAATTTGCGTTCTCATAGGATCCGACTATTATTGGAAGGTTGTAACTGGTAATCAGCGCGCCATCACACCTGTGTTAAGAGCTGTTGAAACCGTTTTTGGCTGGACCCTGCAAGGGAAGCACACTTCTGTTGGTAAGAATCTCCTTTCGAACGTTCACTTATGCTCTTCGTCTTTTAATAGCAGCAGTTTGATCTCGCCTGCCCTGAGTGACCATGATCTCAAGACAATCTGGTCATTGGAAGCTATAGGTATCCAAAGTGAAGATGCTGAAAACCAATCATTAGCTGAAGATCTCATCGCCAAATACATCACCAAAAGAGGTTCCCGCTATGAAGCCTCACTGCCGTGGAAGAATCCTGAGGTCTCCATGAAAACCAACAAGAACGATGCTCTCAAACGGCTAGATTCGGTAACTAGGCGCTTATCAAGGACCCCCGGCAAGTTTCAAGAGTACGATGAGGCTGTGCGAAAGATGATCTCAGATGGAGTCGCTGAGGAAGTTCCCGCAGGCGCAATACCAGAGCGCGTTTTCTACCTGCCACACCGTCCTGTTTACAAGGAAGAAAGCTTGTCCACAAAGATGAGGATTGTGTTTGACGCCTCGGCCGGCAGAGTGGATTCTCCGTCACTTAACGACTTGTTGCAAGTGGGTGCCAATTTGCTACCAGATGTTCTTAAGGTGCTGCTAAACTTTCGTCTAGGACGTATTGGTATAGTGGCTGACGTCGAAAAGGCCTTTCTGCAAATATGTTTAAATGAGAAGGATCGTGACACACACCGCTTTGTGTGGTACGCTGCATCCCGATCTCCTGATCAGAGGCCCGAATACAAGGACTACAGAATGACCAGAGTCACTTTTGGTGTTAACTCTAGTCCATTTCTTTTAACTGGGACCATTCGTAAGCATTTAGAAACAGAAGAAAATCGCTACCCCATAACCTGCAAGGTGTTGCGGGAAAGCTTTTATATGGATGACCTAGTGATGAGTTGTAACACCGAAGAGGAGGGGAAGCAGATTAGTAAAGAGGCTGCCATCATCATGAACACCGCCAGCATGAACCTGAGAAAATGGAACTCCAATAGTTCTCGAATTCGGGAGTGTCTTAATTCATCGGATGCTCCAACTACGCAAAAGGTTTTAGGAATACAGTGGTATGTGAACACTGATGAAATCATTGTGCCGTTTCAATCTGTGGAAAGCTTGCTCACTTCAAATTGGACTAGAGGTACTAAACGCAATGTTCTTCAGGCAATCGCAAGAGTTTTTGATCCATTGGGAATGCTTGGACCAGTGGTAATAAGACTCAAAATCCTTTTTCAAGCAATATGGAAGAGAAAACTGGGATGGGATGAAGTTCTGCCATCGGACTTGATGATTGAATGGGAAACTTGTGCCAGCAGTCTACTGAAGTTAAAAAATGTGGTTATTCCACGGTCAGCTTTGACCATTGATACTGCAAGTGTGGATATCCACATATTCGCTGATGCCAGCCTGAAAGCATATGGTAGTGTAGCTTACATCAAAAGTACTTATGGAGCAGGTGACAGCTGCATCTCGTTTCTGTGTGCAAAAAGCAGGGTGGCCCCACTGAAGGAGGATGGTTCGAATGAACTTACGCTGCCAAAATTGGAGTTAACCGCAGCATTGATGGCAGCTCGATTACGTTCTTATTTGAGTCGATCCCTAAAGGTTACAGTTCGCAAGTACCATATGTGGACGGATTCTAAAATTTCTCTCAACTGGATTCAAGGAGAAGCCGATCGATGGAAGCCATATGTACAGAGCCGAGTTTCGGAAATACGCCGCCATACACCCGCTGAAGACTGGAAGCACTGCTCTGGAATAGAGAATCCTGCGGACCTTCTCACCAGGGGTATTACAGTAGAGAATCTGCAAACATCTACGCTATGGGCTAAGGGACCGGCCTGGCTTGAAACTGAGGAAAATCCTGAAGACTTCAAAACGGCTTCGAACAACGTGGCAAAGCTGGCTTTGCTTACGAATACTACCGTTTCTGTGAACAAATCTCCCGATCCTGTTATTTGCTATAGAAACGTTAGCACTTGGAAGCGCTTGCTAAGAGTAACAGCTTACATACTGCGCTTCTGCGGATCTTGTCGTAAAACGAGCGAAAGAGTTACCTCTCTTATTTTGACCGTTGAAGAGCTTGAACAAGCCGAAGCCTATTGGCTCAGGTATATTCAATTTGAATTTTATTCTAACGAAATTTGTTTCTTACAGAAGAAAATTGTAATACCTAAGGATTCCGATATTGCTCAATTGTGCCCTTTTTTAGACGCCAATGGTATCATGAGACTAGGTGGTCGCCTTCAGTGTTTAGAAGAATCTTTAGATCACAAACATCCTATAATACTACCGAAAAATTTCTATGTGACTGAACTCGTAGCAAGGGACTACCACGAACGTACTATACACGGTGGCGTCAACATGGTATTATCACAGATGAGTTCTCGATTTTGGATTCCCAAGGGTCGTCAAATGATTAAAAGAGTGTTGCTAGAATGTCCTGGTTGCCGAAGACTATGGGGAAAGCCAGCTTCTCAGCCGTTCGGACCAGTTCCCATCGAAAGGTTGACACTTTCAAGACCTTTCAATAACGTTGGTGTCGATTTCGCTGGTCCCCTCTACTGTTTCGATAACTCAACAGGAGAGATGAGCAAAATGTATTTGATGGTTTTCACATGCGCCGCAATTCGGTCTGTGCACTTGGAGATGGTAAGAAGCTTAACAACAGAGAGTTGCATAATGGGATTAAGGCGTTTCATGGCTAGAAGGGGTACCCCTTCGGTTATATATTCCGATAACGCCCGAACATTTCGTAGGGCGGCTTTGGAACTAAGCGTTGTTAATCAACTTTTTGAAGAAGACAAAATTCAAGGGCTGCTCTCTAATAATCGCGTCAAGTGGAAGTTCATAGTTGAACGAGCCCCATGGTGGGGTGGCTTCTGGGAGCGCCTCATTCGTACTATTAAGAATGTCCTCAAGATGGTCATAGGAAAGGCAAAGTTGTCTTTCGAGCAACTTAGAACCATAGTCGTTGAAGCTGAAGGTATGGTTAATGCTCGTCCACTTACATACATGAGTAGCAATCCCTTAGATTTTACTCCGCTAACTCCATCTCACTTTTTGATGGGTAATTGTGGACCATCCGTTCGTGAAGTGGATTCGGATTCACACCAGATACAACTGCTGTGGAAGCAGCGAATGAAGTACATTAGTATGCTGGAGAAACGATGGCGTACTGAGTATCTGCAGTTACTACGATCCTTCCATCACAACAAATGCAGTTCCTCTATACAACTGAAAGCCAATGATGTAGTTCTCGTTTTTGACGCCGCTAAGCCAAGAGTCAACTGGAGAATGGCTATCATAGAAGAAACCTTTCCTGGTCGCGATGGTAAGATAAGAGCGTGTGCGATACGCTTTTCAGATCGAACTCGAACACGAAGACCTGTGCAACTATTGTACCCATTAGAGCTTCCTTCTACTTCGCCGGCCGGAGGATGTTAAAAATTGCATACAACACACATACATTTTCTAATACATAACGTATGTCATCTCTTTTTCTCTTTAACTTCTTTCTCTATCTTTATATAATTGTAAAGTTCTTGGAGTCTTTAAACTTTTACTTTCTAATATCTGATTAGTCAGTCACAAACGAAGCTTATACGAAGTAACAACCTAATAAAAGCTGGAACTATTTAATCGTGTCTTGGTCTTTCTTTCCTAACGTTACTCCGTGTTTTCCATTAAAGTTATTTAGACATTTTTTCCACAATATCTATTATAAAATATATGGTCATTGAACCCTTAGAAAGATTACTTGAGCATAAACAAATATATGCAGTCAATGAGGCTGTGAGTTTGGTAGACGAAAATCGAATCAACAAGTGAAGATCGTATTAGTTAGAAAACCAAAACAAGCTACAAGCGGTGTTAAGCTGTCGAGCATTCGATATATCAGCTGGGCGCTCACACGCCGAAATCTCGCTAACTACTCCTGGTGCTATATGGAAATCCTTTTGGAGCTATTGTAAATCTTTTCTCAGAGTCAACGTTACGGTTACAGAAAACTACAATTGATGCCTTAAATGAACTGAATGTTGAATAATGATTTATTTTATGGAATTTCGCCAAAATATAAAACGTCTTTCTGAAAAACTCTTTTTTCCATCTTCGGTTTGCATGTTTTTTGGGATGTCGTGAGGATTTTTATAAAAATCGTTCTCATTGCCTCTGTAACAGATGACGCTGTCTTATTTCCTAAGGGAATCACCAACGCAAATTTTGAAAATGCAACGATAAACGTCATTAAACCGTAGTATGAGATGTTTTCAACTATGTCAGTTGTCATAAATCATTTATGGCTTTGATAACAACCATTCGCCGATTGAAAAACTTTCGTGCCGAGCTGTGAAGTTCTTAAACAAAAACTTTTTGTGTGTGTTGTTTTTATATAATTGTATTTATTTCAATCTTTTATTAGATTAGATTAGATTAGATTAGATGAATCTTTATTGTTGAATAAAATAATAAATAAGTACAATTTTTAAAGATTATAAAGCATGGCTATTAAGCCGTCTGCCGCTTTCTAAAAAAATTACATTTAGAGACTACAAATTAAGCTTAATTAAAGTTTATTTAAAATTTTAAGTAATGGACAATAAGATAAGAAATCAAAAAGTTAAATAAAAAGTAAAGATTAAATAATTAATAAAGTACCATTTTAAGCACATATTACAATTTTTCAGTTTTACATATTTTATTACAGTTTTAAAATAAAAAGTAGATATTATGTTTTAACAGAAAAAAATAACAGTATTCTATAAAATTTCATAAACGCAAAAGAAAAAAATGCAAGATCTAGAAATATAGGGCTTTTAGTTTAGCTTAAACGAAAAATGTGAAAATTGATTTAAATTTAAAAAAACGGGCTTTTAGTTTAGCTAAAACAAAATTATATACAGTGTGTATTACTCACGACAAATTCAAATATGTACCTCTGTAACTACTTGCGTGAGAAATATATCGTACCAGCAACTTCCATCCAGATTCTCCATTGAGAACAGTGACAAATTCGTCATACGTAAGATAACTCTTATTGAAATAAAATCTTCGAATTTCTTGTAAAATAGGACATATTGCTAGAAAATGATAGACGTCTTCATTTTGGTTCAAATTACATAATCCACAAATGGGGTTAATATCACTGCGATATAGTCTAAAATTAAGTTCAAAAGTTTCCGTTCTGACTTTAAATATAAGGCTCATATCAGATGCAGAAAGCTCCCTTCTAAAATAATTGTTTTCGCCTAGGTTTAAATTCAAAGTTTTATAAATAGCCCTAGAAGTAGACTCCCTAGCCTTATCAATATGCATCTGATACCTCCGCTCGTCTACTTTCGCAATGCAATCGTAGAAAATATTTTGCCATTCTCCTACATTGTTTGGGCTCAAATTTAAAGGAACACCATGTTCCAAAGCAAGTTCTTGCCAATTCTTAAAAGAGTATAACCGCACCGAAGAGAAACAAGCAGTATTCTTTTGTGTAAGTTATTATCAGCTCTTTTTATAACTTTGGTTAAAAAGTCTGCACTAGCCTTCAAGTTTTGTATAAAAATCTGAGGTAAACCGGACTCAACATAGATAGCATAGTTTGGAGTATTCGAGGGCAATTTGAATATTCTTTTGAAGAAATATTTTTGGATTTTTTCAATATCATCCATCCATTGATAACCGTATACTTCGTTACCATAGCAGAAACAAGTGTTAATTGTGGCGTTGAAAACTTTGAATTTTGACGTTTCGTCCACAAAGGACTTCGAAAAAAATTGTGACCACATTGAATTAACTGCTGATTTGGCTACAGCCAGTTTATTTTTTATATGAGCATTGATACTCAAATTATTCGAAATAACGAAACCAAGATATTAAAACTCATTGACTACTTCGATGCTGGTGCTATCTAATGTCCAGGACCTTGGGTTTCTTTCGGACCGAGTTTGGTTTCGGAATATCATTATTTTAGATTTTGCAGAGTTTATGTTTAGATCCCATTGATCGCAAAACACCTTAAGTTTGTTAATTTGAAGCTGAAGTGTCAATGGGTTGTCAGCAAAAATGACGAGGTCATCAGCATACAACAACATTTTTATGAATATATCACCAAAGGAAACTCCCCCTGGTATATGGTTCTCGATGTCGTTTATAAACAAGGCGAATGTACGGTCACGAAACAATTTGACCGTCAACCTGAGATCTCTATTAATTCCCTGTAGCAAAGGGATAGAACGATCTTGGTTGATGCGCTGACCGATTGTCAGCGGTTGCGAGTTGCGACAAAGAAAATGATACGACGAAAGAAAACGCAATGATTTGCCCGTGAGGGTTGGTACAATATAGCACAATACAATGGAATGATGTGTTTATTCAATTTTTCTTCTATTTGTACAAATTCACGTGACTATAAATTAATATTTAGAGCGAATTCAAAATTCAGAAATTATGGCGATTGGTATAATTTGAGCGCCAGATTCAAATATAAAAACAAAGTCTACAAATTTGAATTGAAATATAGATATGTATGAAATGTATGATGTTTGTGAAACGATGTTAAGCTTCAACATTCCGCCTCCTTTGAAAGGACTACCTTTCAAGATGGTATCGCTGCTAGTTTGCTGATGGGCCGCCTAAATTCTCCTCGTGACGTCTTCACATCGGCGACTCTGACTCTTCCATCCGGGCCTTCTATGATTTTTGTGACTCTTCCTCATAGCCACTTTTGAGGGGGGAGGTTATCCTCGTGAATTATGACGAGGCTACCAAGTACGATATTTGGGTGTGACGTAACCCATTTTGTACGACATTGGAGTTCTTGGACGTACTCTGATGAACACTGCTTCCAAAATTGAGTTTTTACTGCATTTATTCGCCGCCATTTTTGTAGATAATTGATGTCGGATACGTCTGAAGCTGGCTCGGAAATTGCTTTTAGCGATGACCCAATGAGTAGATGTGCGGGTGTAATGGCTTCCAGGTCATTGGGATCCGTTGACATCGGAGTAATTGGTCTGGAATTCATTATGGCTTCGATTTCCACCAGTGCAGTTGACAATTCTTCGAATGACAGCTTGGCATTTCCTAGGCTGCGATATAGGTGGCCTTTTGCAACCTTTACTGCTGCCTCCCAAAGTCCGCCGAAATGGGGTGCCCTGGGGGGTATAAAATGAAAATTTATGGATGCGTTAGAACAAAAGTTAATGATATTTTGTTGGTTAGACTTGTGGAACAACATATCACGCAATTCTTTTAGTTTTGACTGTGCCCCAACAAAATTTGTGGCATTTTCACAATAGATATCTCTAGGAAGACCTCTACGACCTATCATCCTTTTTAAAGCTCCTATGATTGTATCTGTTGAAAGATCAGAAGCAGGTTCCAAATGAACTGCTTTCGACGAGAAGCAGACAAAAACTGCCACATACGTTTTATAGGGCACTTTACCTCGAATTCTGTAATAGGTGTATATCGGACCGCGAAAGTCGACCCCACAACAGAGAAATGGACGCGATGGCGTTAGTCTTTCAACAGGTAAATTTCCCATAACCTGCTCATATAGCCTGGGCCGATACCTCGCGCAGTGAGGACATTTTCGCACGACTCTTCGCGCTACTTCTCGAACATTGATCATCCAAAATCTTTGTCTGGTCAATGCGACTAGAGCCTTTGGTCCAGCGTGATAGTTGGAATAATGAAGGTGTTCGACAAGAGTGTTGCTAAAATTGCAATCCTTTGGTAGCAACAATGGATGCTTACTTTCTTCTGGTATATTTGCGTGTTTCAAACGGCCTCCAACTCTCAACAGAAGAAGACCATTTTTGTCTTCTATAAAGGGGCTAAGTGATTTTATAGATCCCTTGAGCGATGTTTTAGTTTTAATTGCGACTATTTCTTTGGCAAAATATTTCATTTGAATGACATTTACTATGGTTTGTAGGGAATGTTCTAGCTCTTCAGCTGTAAGGTATTCACCTCGAAATGGCATTTTGCGTAATCGTAAACTAAGGTATCTCAATACGTACGCAAAGATTCGAATGAGTTTAGTGTATGAGCTGATGCTCTCTATTTTTTCCAGATAATGGTTTTGGTCTGGGTTGCGACAGCTCAGAACAATTTTCCTTTTTTCCAGTGCCAGGTCCTCTGGGGTGAGATGAAATGCTGTTGCGGTTGGCCACTTTTCCTCTTCTTCAACTAAAAATTTCGGTCCTGTAAACCAAATCGAGTCTTTTAGATCTTCTACGGTGCATCCTCGCGAGACGACATCTGCAGGATTATCGTTGGTTGGAACATGTCTCCAAACTACTTCCTTTGTCGTTTCCTGTATTTCTGCTACTCTATTTCCAACAAACGTATTGAGCTTTGAAGAGTGTGTAAAGATCCAGTGCAAAACTATTTGAGAATCAGTCCAAAAGAATACACCTGAGTAGTTTTTATCTACAACGCTGTGAATTTTTACCCAGAGCTTAGACAAAAGATGTGCGGCGCATAGTTCTAGTCGAGGCAGTTGTTTCTTCTTAGCAGGTGCTACTCTCGACTTTGCCACTAAAAGCTTAACTGCTACTGATCCACAGGTGTCTATGCTTCTCAGATAGATGCAACAGCCGTACGCTTTCATCGAAGCATCCGCGAATCCATGTATTTGGTAACTTTGCCTATTTTCTGAAAATATATGTCGAGGTACCGATAGATTTCCAACTGAGTGCAAGTCGGTCATAAACTGACGCCATTCAGTTTCAATGGCTTGTGGAATAGATGCATCCCACTCTACCTTATCTATCCAAAGACTTTGTAAAATTATTTTTGCTCGAATAATGATAGGACTAATCAAGCCCATTGGGTCGAAAAGAGACGAAGAAAGAGATAAAATAGATCTCTTGGTATAAATTTTGTAAGTTCGATTGGGTTTATAAGAAAAACTAAACTCGTCAGCGAAAGGGTTCCAAGCGATACCTAACGTACTTATGAGATTGGATTCAGTTAATCTTATTTCCTTCTGTTTAACTTCGCTAAGCAAGGAATGATGACTGCTATTCCATTTTGAGAGCTCTAGTCCAGCAGACCTCAAAATGGAAACAACTTCGTTCTGTTTCTGAGTTAGAGTATCTAGGTTGTCAGCTCCAGTTAACATGTCATCAACGTAAAAATCAGACTTTAGAACAGAAGCACCTAAACTGAAACGCTCTTGGTTTACGTCAGCTAAGTACTGCAAACAACGAATTGCCAAAAATGGCGCCGATGAAGTACCATATGTTATTGTGTTCAGCTGGTAGGTTTGTATTGGAGTGTTTTCATCTTCTCTCCATAACACAAGCTGCAAACTTCTATCCGACGGATGTACTAGAATTTGCCGATACATCTTAACAATATCCGCAGTCAGAGCGTATCGGTAAAGACGAAAGCGAAGCAAAATGATTAAAAGATTGTCCTGTATTGTAGGACCGACCATAAGTATTCCGTTAAGAGATATTTGCGACGATGTTCGGCAAGATGCATCAAATACTACACGCAATTTGGTGGATATGCTATCAGGCCGAATTACACACTGATGTGGTAGATAATAGTGAACGATTTCTTGTTTTGGATTTTCAACGAGTGACATATGACCCAACGCTTCATATTCTTTCATGAAGGCAGCGTATTGGGTTTATAATGAAGAGTTCTTAGATAGCCTACGCTCAAGAGACAAAAATCTTCTGAAGGCGATGTCATAAGAAGCTCCAAGACAACTAGGATCCTGTTTAAAGGGCAGTTTAACCATCAACCGACCGCTAGGTAGAACTTCAATGTTCTCTTTGAAGTGTTCCTCGCATGAAGATTGCTCTTCAGACCATTTCGACTGATGACCCTGAATCTCTTCGAGTTTCCAGAATTTTTCCAAATATTTATCCAAACAATTATCCTTTGAATTAACTAAGCAAGATTTATAGCTTTTTGCCGATTTCGATTTGTATCTGCCAGATACGATCCAACCTAACGCAGTTTTTTGCAAGAGTGGAAGTCCTTCCCTTAGTTTGACTTGACCTATTTCGAGCAAATCAAAGAATGTTTCGGCTCCTACCAACATATCTATCTGAGATGGTTTATTAAAGCTTTCATCTGCAAGCTCCAAATTCGCAGGTAGATTCCAGTCACTGATGTTGAGTGTTGCTTCTGGTTGATACCCTGTGATGGAGGGTGCGATCAAAAACTCCAAAGAAACTTCGAAATTGTTGTATCTTGAGCGAATTGTTGATTGCGTTACATATTTTGTTTGTGTTTCTGTATCTCCTATTCCCACTATATCAACGTTTCTTCTGTGTTTCTTAAGGCCGAGTGCTTTAACGAACTTCTCATTAACAAAATTGACTTGGGAACCAGAATCAAGCAAAATCCTACCCAACTGGAAGCCCCCTGACGAATCCTTTACGAGAGCTAACGCTGTTGCTAATATTACTTGTGGAAGAACCCGCTCTTTCTCCAAGGCGGAGTGGGCAGCTGTTGAATTATTCGGGGCAGGTGTACCAAGCGAAGCTTCAAAACAATGATCCCTATCTGTAGCTTGGGGTCTGTGCAAAAGACTGTGGTGTGGTTGCTTACAACTCTTACACCTATAGGCCGAAGAACATTTCGAAACGCTGTGACCTTTTCCTAGGCAATTCAAACAAAGCCCTAATTTTTTCACTTTAAAATAACGATCCATTACCGACAGTTCAACAAAACTCTTGCAATTTGCCACTGAGTGGTTATTTTCGTTGCAAAAGACACAAAAATGTTGGTTGGCAGCGAGTGAAGTTTGAGGACGATAGTTGGCAACCGTAGGCTTTGGCTTATTCGATGGTTTAGGATTGACATCCGAACGCAACTGTTTGCTTTCTCTAGCTTCTAGATATTGACACCGTTTATTGAGAATGGCTGCACATCCTTTCCAATCAGGTAACTTGCTGTACTCCATTTGTTCCTCGTATTTGGACAGTGTTTCTGAATCAACCTTCGACATAGCAATATGGATTATTATTGCATTGCAAATATTTTCGTACGATCCTATCGACATTAAAGAATTAAACAAGGCTGAAATGTTGTCCACCAATGACCGAAGTGCAACAGGAGATGATTTTGTAACTTTGGGTAGGTCAATTAAATCAGAAATATTTTCCAAAAAGATCAGGCAGTCATTGTCATAGCGCTCTTTCAAACTAAGAAGTGCTTTTTGATAGTTAGTTTCAGTGATTTGAAAAGCCTTTACTGTACCAAGTGCTTGATCAGTCAAACACGAAAGTAAATAATTGAATTTTTTTCTATTTTTGATAAGCTCGAATCGTTTTCGACTAAATGATTGAATGAGTCTATAAACTTTTTATACTCCGAGTATTTTCCACTAAATCTAGGCAAACGTTGTTTAGGAAGACGACTTCTTGAAGGTAAAGCAACACTACTTAAAGTCATATCTGCAACGCTACACCGCCTGCCAGTTCCCAAAAGCGAAAGAATTGTTGATTTTGCAGTGACATACAAATCTTCGATATCCCCTCGACCACTATCATCGGGATTTAATGATTCGATCTGTGTTTGATAAACTAAAATTTGCTTGAAGTAAGACTCCAAGATTCCTAGGCGACATTCGAGTTCAGTTGGCGTTAACACATTGTTAGTTGATTCCACTAAATTTTTTTATACGAGTTATGCTTCCCTTAGTAGAAGCTCTTTGTTGCTTTAATTCTTCAAGGGTTGGTTTGGTTGCCATTACAACTACCAAAATACTTTCAAGCAACAACAGCACAATCCAATGATAAATGAAATTCTTTTAACTGGAATCTAATTTGAATCTGAATTCAATTAATGCTAAAGTAGCATTCGACAACCCTTTTCAAAACGAACCAATTTAGATACTATTTGTTCATCCAAAGATTGAGGCTAATGAAGTTGATATAGATTATTTTACATCAGTTCTATAATTTAAATAACTAACTTTGATTAGACTTCAAAATTATTTATTTCTGTGCAATTCCACGACGAAAGTCCAATCAATTTTCCTTCAGTGCATTGATCATGTAGCAAGATCTCCCGCGACGACGACGACGAAAAAAAAACTTATGAGCTTGAGCGAATGATGTGTGGGCGAAATGAAGATCGATGCATTGAAGTTATGTATGTATGTTGATTTTTTTTTTTTTTTTTTGCTGCTTCTCCAGCCATATGCAAGAAGCGAGCAATCAACGAGACCACGAAAGAATGAAGTGAAAAACGACGATAGGCAATGATGTGGTGGTGGGTGGTGGCGGTTATGCAAAAACTGGTTTTGAGCGAGAGAATGATGATTGTATGTGGGTGTGTATTGGACACATTTGGTGGATCGTAAGTACTCTTTTGTGGATTATAACTAAAATTTTCCAGCGATCGCACTATGGTGTAAGCGACGATCTGTCGATCAAAATTGAAACGATCGATAGACTATGATTTTGATATAGGGCTAATAGGCTTTTATGTTTTAAATAGAGAACCGAAATCTTTGCTTCATTTTATAAAATAAGCGGCAATGGCGAAATATGTTGTTCGTTTAATATATATGATTGTATTTTAAACAATATAATTAAATTTTAGGTCTGTTTTATGTCGAAGGTGCGTTTTGGCAATGACTTCAATTTATGTCGTTTAGTAGTAGGATAGGAACGCACATTTGAGTAAAAGTTAGACCACACATACCTCATTCAAAGATATACTTATCTCCCACAATTTTTCTGTAGTTCTCCTGGTTTGTAGTTGTTCTATTAGGTTGATGGTATGTATTTCGGGACGTCCACTGAGTTTTTTCCTTGTTGGTTCTCTTTCCTTTCTAGGTTTTTAGCACTTCACCTGCACCATGCAATCGCGAAACCGAAACCGACACGCGACAAGAAATATGAATGGTTAGATTAAATGTTCAATGTCAATGTTTGTAACCAGAATTCACAATTTTTTAACACCGAATAGACTTTATATTCTCACGAGTTTAAACTGTTTTTCGTAGTTCGATATGTTATGTGTACCACGTGAAGCACAGAATTTAGTGTTCACAAAAAATAATTGCCTCTTTTGACAAGGTTTTCAAAAAAAAAGGATTCTTTTTATAACTATGTAGGTAATTCTAAACACGTTGGGCGCCAAAATGTACGGTCACGAAACAATTTGACCGTCAACCTGAGATCTCTATTAATTCCCTGTAGCAAAGGGATAGAACGATCTTGGTTGATGCGCTGACCGATTGTCAGCGGTTGCGAGTTGCGACAAAGAAAATGATACGACGAAAGAAAACGCAATGATTTGCCCGTGAGGGTTGGTACAATATAGCACAATACAATGGAATGATGTGTTTATTCAATTTCTCTTCTATTTGTACAAAAAATTCACGTGACTATAAATTAATATTTAGAGCGAATTCAAAATTCAGAAATTATGGCGATTGGTTTAATTTGAGCGCCAGATTCAAATATAAAAACAATGTCTACAAATTTGAATTGAAATATAGATATGTATGAAATGTATGATGTTTGCGAAACGATGTTAAGCTTCAACAGCGAACATTAACGGACTTAAAACACATCCCTGTGGAACGCCCGTTTCTGAGCTAAATGAATTTGACATATTCTTTCCATTACACACTACATCAGACATATTCAATAACAGCTGTTCGTAGACCCTTATAAACTTTGTTGACACCCCGATTACAGCGAGTTTATATAATAATGACCTTCTATTTATAGTGTCAAATGCCGCCTTAAAATCAATAAATACTGCAAATAAAGGTTTTTTTTGTCTATGAATCGTCTAGCCACTGTAGTTAGAGCAAAAATTTGATCCACCGTCGAAAGGTTGGCCTGGAAACCAGCTTGAAAACAACTGATGACATTATTGGACTGTACCCAATTCGACAACCTAAGATATAGAATCTGAGTGAAGAGTTTCCTCAGAGAGCTTAAAACAGAAATGCCTCTATAGTTTTCAGGCTGATTTGGATTACCTTTTTTAAAGATGGCAGTTATCCTTGCCAGTCGAAAACTGTTTGGAAAGGTCTCCTCATTAAACATTTTATTCAGTAAGCCAAGAATATAATCCAGAAACTCCGGAGTTGAATTCTTGTAAAACTCTATGGGAATACCGTCTGCCCCTGCAGCTTTATTATTCTTCATTTTTTTCAACGATATAAGTAGCTCAGGCATTGTAAAGTTGGAGTCTAAGTCATAAGTCCCAACTTTTATTTTTGGGACTTATGTCCCATCTAAGTGAGACATAAGTCCCAACTTCGATTTGGGAGTTATGTCCCACGCCATCGGGACATAAGTGCCAACTTTTTTCCGTTGAAGATGGGACATAAGTCCCAACTTTTCAGGAATAGAGCTTAGTAAATCGTTGTACATTTCTACTAGGCAACCAAACAATTTTTGCTTGCCATAAAGTTGTTGGCCCTTGACACCTTTCTCTCAAGTGATTTTAGGTAATGGAACCAATAACCTCTAGATAATCTCAGAATCGTTATATACTCTTTGAATACCGATTCGAAGGCTCTGTTCGAAATATTATATTCCATCCAGCGGGCGATGGAAAATGTTTACTTTAATTATAGCTGAGGTATTTGCACATATAGTTCCTCCGACTTTCTACTCATTAGAAAGTAGATATATGGTTTTCCGGAAATAGGAGATAATATTTTACTTGTAGAAGTTAGTAAAAATTTTTTAATTTAAAAAAGAAACTTAAGAAATTAGAATTTTTGAGTATTTGAGAAAATAAAATTAAAAAATCGCGCGATTTTTTAATTTTATTTTCTCAAATACTCAAAAATTCTAATTTCTTAAGTTTCTTTTTTAAATTAAAAAATTTTTACAAACTTCTACAAGTAAAATATTATCTCCTATTTCCAAAGTAGATATATGGTTTTCCGGAAATAGGAGATAATATTTTACTTGTAGAAGTTAGTAAAAATTTTTTAATTTAAAAAAGAAACTTAAGAAATTAGAATTTTTGAGTATTTGAGAAAATAAAATTAAAAAATCGCGCGATTTTTTAATTTTATTTTCTCAAATACTCAAAAATTCTAATTTCTTAAGTTTCTTTTTTAAATTAAAAAATTTTTACTAACTTCTACAAGTAAAATATTATCTCCTATTTCCGGAAAACCATATATCTACTTTCTTATGAGTAGAAAGTCGGAGGAACTATATGTGCAAATACCTCAGCTATAATTAAAGTAAACATTTTCCATCGCCCGCTGCCCTTACAACATATTTCAAACAGAGCCTTCGAAACGGAAATCAAAGTTTTTTAAGTTTCTTTTTTAAACTAAATTTTTTTTACTAAATTCTAAAAGTAAAATAACATCTCCTAATTCCGGAAAACCATATCTCTACTTTCTAATGAGTTTTGAGAAAAACACAGACAATTTTTCAGAAGGGCTTCTGAAAAAAATGTCTTAGCTCGTAAAAAGTATATTCGGAGGGACAAAAGTCCCAACTTTTATTTTTGGGACTTATGTCCCATCTAAGTGAGACATAACTCCCAAATCGAAGTTGGGACATATGTCTCACTTAGATGGGACATAAGTCCCAAAAATAAAATTTGGGACTTATGTCCCGGGGACTTATGTCCCTGCGCCGCGAAAAATTGGTTGGATAAACCTCAAAATTCTGAATAATATCCATCCAATCCCCCTTCACCATACAATAGCCGCGTTTTATTATTGATCTGATCCGGATCAGATCATGGGTTTATTAGCGTTACAACAACAAAGCGAAATCCTGCTTTTTAGTTGGATCTATTTTTGTGATCTAAAAATTTGTTCTTCTATTTCACACAAGAGGAGACTTTCCATTGAAACGTTGGTATCATTTCCAATATTTCCAATAACAACTGTATTGCCACATGAAAATTTTTATCTGTGTGAAATGAAATATATTTTAGATAGATACCGAGAAACTTCACATTTATTCATTTTTGTATAATACATGACATAATGAAAAAGTTTTACAAAACAAAACATATATTCGTGAAATTAATAAGAATTAGTGCAAAAAAATATATATTTGACAAAGTGGATGAATATCATTTTGCCCTAAAAAAAAGAACAAAAAATTAACCATTGAAAAAAAAGTTCGTAGGGCAACTCTGCAACTCTTTTGAAATGTCAGTTGAGAGAGCGAGTCTCTCACAGCTTCCAACTGGAAATATGATGACCTAAAGCTGTTTTATTATCAAGATCTGATCCGGATTGGATCATTGTGATAATAAAACGCGGCTAATAATCAATTGTTGAGCATCCTTGGAAGGAAATGAAAGTATAATTCCCTATAGGATCTCCAATTGTAACACCGTTTAACATAAAAAAACCAAAATCTTCCATCAATTCTATTAGACATTTTCCGTTGGAATTTAGATTTCTATCTAACGAGCTTCTTTCGCACGAAAAAAGGCCGTTGTTCAAAATTGAAGAGTTCTGAAAGTTGCTTATTCGCCCGTTAAAATCACCTATTAGCATTATATTTTCATTACTGTTATTTAGAAGGAAGTTTTGAAGGTCTTCAAAATCTAAATTCCATCCGCTATAATTTAAATAAATTGGAACAATTTGAAAATGTTTTGATTCACACATAATATCAATTATAATTTTGTTTTCAATGTTTCTAAAACCGACTCGATTGGTTGATCTTATATTTTTCTTGTAGCCAAGCAACATTCCGCCACTAGCTCTACCAAGTCTATTATTCCTAATAGCTGGGATAAATTGGACACTAAAGCTTTCAAGATATTTAAGATATTGCATTTCCTTCCCTTCTTCTACAAAAGTTTCTAATAAAATAATAATATCATAATTAGCTATAAGTTTAAAAAAATCAGGCATTAATAATTTGTTTTTTAAACCTGTAATATTATAGGAAAAAATTTTTGAATGAAAATAATTATTTTGGCAGACGGCAACACTATTCTATAAGTTATTACATCGACTACCACTGCTGTTGCTGCTATTCTGACCATTCTGGTTATGTACATTTTGACGGATAGTTGGCTCTGCGGTCGTTAGAGGTTTTATGTTTTTGCTGTCAAATAAGCACATTGCAGCATCTCCAAATGTCGCTTTGACAAATGCAAATTCTTCGTTTGTTTTGATTTGTAAACCGCGGAGTGCCTCGTAGAAGAAAACGAATTTTTCAATGTGTAATTTGCTTCCTTTTACATACATTTTCGGAGTTGGATTTAGTGCGAGAAGTTTTCCTTTTATCTCGTTAAGCGTTTTTCTTTTTTTCCGGAAAAGAAGTGATTGTTCTCTGTGCACAAAAACCCCAGATCCTTTCAATCTTGGTGCGGCTTCAATAATTTTTCTCGCAGTACCTTCGTCTTGTAGATTAAGAACCATTGTTGTTATTTTGTTGTGTTGGTTATAAAACTCTTTTGTGCTTTGTAATGAAAATTCTGCATTTTCGTTTAGGTCAAGAAGGCCAAGACAAGTTTTCTTAGCATATTCAAGCTTGTCTGTCTTATTGTCTGAAGGGAAATGCAAAACAACACTTTTTTCATTAGATTTTTGTGACAAAACTTCAAGCTGCCTCTCGAGTGTTTCACAGTAATTCTCCATAACGGCCAAGCGCTCCGAGAGCTGAGAATTTTCGGACCGTAATAGCTGTATGTCTATCAATATGGTTGAGACATCATCTTTCGTGGCAATATTTTTTAAACAATCGTTAACAATTGATCGTATATCACTTGCATCTAACGATTTGAAACCCATTTCCAGTTTCTTATCAGATACAGTCTTTTTAATAGATGGTGAATTTACCGGTGATATGTCGGAAGCCTTCCGCTTTGGTTGCATAGAGTTGCTGCAGCGGATAGTGTTGGTTTTAAAATTTTAGATTCTCCTACCAATCAATCTTTTATATAAACTCATAATCTTTTGAACTCTGCTTACATGATCCTCAATCGTAATACACGCACAAGTATCTGGCCCCATTTGACATGCATTTGAAGACCAAAGACAGTTTGTAAAATGACATCCGTAAATCGAAATATCATTGTCAACGTCCTTAAAATTACTTAAGAAAGAAATATTTCCAAGAAACTCTTCATAATGCTCCTCAAGCATATCATGTTGATATTGACTTAAAAAACTGGACATTCTACTTAAAATAAGACATACATATATTGATATTAGACATCATTGTAGTACAGTTTTGATTTGGAAATAAGAACTGAATTCGAGAACGATGTTTGACTACGTTTTATATGTAAATTTAGATGTTTAGATTTAGTATTGGGAGTTATAGCGTCAGGAAGGAAAACCCGTCTTATTTTTATATTATAGATATAACTCCCACAAACAAATAGTATAAGTACACCCTTGATTGTTTGAAATCGGATCAAAAAGCAGATCAAACCAGTTAACAGAGCAGATCAGACCAGTTCAAAAGCAGATCAGACCGGGTAACAGAGCAGATCAGAGCTGTTCAAAATTGAGATTTTAAACGACTTCAAAACCTTAAGCAACCAAAGGCAATAGTGACGTTTCTATAAAGAATTGTCTTGACGAATCATACGAACTTCATACACAATGTATTCAATTTGCAGTCGAGAAATTAGAGAAACACTTTTTTTTTTTGTAAATGCCATTGACAGCTAAAACTGAAATTATTACTAGAGACTAGTCCGATATAAATCTTCGAGCAAATCCATCTGAACTTTAGTAACACATTGAAAAGATAGCAGACAATAATGTCCAACATAAATATCAAGTTCATTTTCGATGAGATCTTGGATTTTATGAAAGCACATCAACATGAGCTGCTGGAGGAACATCATGAATATCTGACAGGATGCTTATCCTTCTTGAAGATGTATAGAAACGTATCCTCTACCACATCGAAACATGGATGTCATTTTGTTAACTGCCCTTGGTCAAAGAATTTATGCCAAGACGGCCCTGATACTTGTGCATGTTATTTGATTGAAAATAGAATGCTCAAAGTAAAGAAGTTAATGTTGTTGTACGAAAGATTAAAATAAATAGATTAAAAATAAAAGAATCTTTGAAATTTATTATTTCAAATCCAGCTTGCCGTCAAAATACAACTGCCCAAGCGCTTCTCTCTTGACCATTAATTTAGTCTTTATTTGACATGGGTATCTGTGCATCTGAAAATGAGAATTATCGATATCTTCTCACAGTAATACATACATTTTCCACGTTTACATAGACATTTCCTTCGGTAACTGGCAGAAATTTATGAATTCTAACAACTTTCCTTGTTAAAGGTCAAATGATCACAAAAAAATTAGCGCCGGTTATGAGGATGGATTGTTTTGAACCTTTGAACAAACCTTTGGATTATTATTTTGCTGCTGGTGATGTGGATACAAATATGCCCGTGACACAGACTCCATCGACGTCTTGTGTAATTCCACTTCATCAACCAATGAAAGACATACCACAAATACAACAACATCAACCTCAACTAGTGACCTTCGATCATGCCTACTCATATGCATACTACGAGCCAGGTGATGTCAAATTTCATACAAACATTCCTAACAAGGACAGGCTTTTACCAATACTGTCAACTCCTTCTTCATCAGAGAGTGTATGGAGGAATTCCATTCCAACTCTGCAGCAACAACGTCCTCAGCGAGTGATCATCGATCATACCTACTCATATGCATACTACGAGGTAGGTGATGTCAAATTTCATACAAACATTTCTTACTACAAGGACAGGCTTTTGCCAATACTGCCAGTTCCTGGTCCATCAAAGAGTGTACCGAGGAATTCCTTTCCACCTCGGTCAGCAAAGAGCTTCCGCTCGAAAACACTTTATACAGTTGATTCATCTGAAGATCGAAATGAACACATCACCAGATATGGCCCCACTGAAAATCATTACGAAGAAGTCGATGAACAAAAAACTCGCAGTCTTATCACACAATCTAATAGGTTCAGTTAATACTGATGCTGTCGAAGAAGAGCGACGACGTGTCCAGGATAACCAATTTTGGAGTACTTGGCGAATTAAATTTGTCATTAGAAGCACTGATCACGCCACTAATATCACCCTAGTCAAGAGAAATGAGGCAACAAAATATGGTAGAAAACTAAAAAGAAACTATACTGTTATGACAATAGCTGAAACCGAATAATTAAAAAGGCTAAAGAAAACTTGTGTTAAGTTTTTTATTTCAAAAAGTTTTTAATTTTGCGGCCTTTCAAATTGAACCGCTTAATGTTTATATGAGAGTCGCTCATGACTTTTATTTTCTGAAAATAATAATGAGAAGTAAATAAAAAAAATTATTTCAATTTTTCGGTTTATTTTTATTTTTCGAAAAAAAATTTTCTGAGATTGCAACAATTTATTATTTTTATCGAAAAACAATTGAGGTACATATTTTACCTCTTCTTGAACTGGAAGCTTCTGCTTCCTCTTTTGCTTCGGTTTCTGCAATATGATTTGATCCAAGATCTCAACTATTTGTGGTTGTTGCGGCTGCTGTTGATGTGGCTGCTGTTCTTGATAGTTTTCATGCTGTTGCTCCAGCTGCTGTTGTTGTTGAGGCTGTTGCGGTTGCTGATGTTGTTGCTGTTCTTGTTGCTGATGATGCTGTTGCTGTTGTTGATAATTTTGCTGACCTTGTTGTAGTTGCTGAAATTGTTGCTGTTCTTGTTGCTGATGATGCTGTGGCTGTGGCTCCTGATGCTCGTCATCTTTCATGTGGAAGTCAACTTCCACGGACATCTCCCCGTATGGCCCCACTACTTCCAAGCAGCAGCGGTCCAATTGCAGGACGTCTTCCTCGTCCAGCTGCAAGTTGCAACGTTTAGGGAGAAAAACCTTTAAGAAAAATGAGTCAAAATTGAACAGTTAGAAATTTAAATTTTTTAATTACCTTGCATTCCTCCAGTTCAATGAGGATTTGCTCCCCAAATTTGGAGTTGCACCTCTTTGCCTTGAGTATTGGGTACCTCTTTTTTTGTACAACCTTCGAAAGGCTTAAAATAGGCTTTTGGTAGGTAGACGGCCTCACTGCTTTTTTAATTTTGTTGTGGAAGAAAGACATGATGATCATGATGATTTTTGGAAGATTTTTCAGACGATCGTATGATTGTTCAAACTGAATAGAAAACTCAGAGAATATTTGCTTTCATAGTATACACTCTGGTTATTGGTGCCACTGATTTATAAAAGAAAAAAGAGACAACATGACATTCAAGAATTGAAAACAAATTAATCCATAGCTTATCTATAAGTTCTAACTACCTCAACCCTCTATCAATATTCACAATGCATTTTTGCATTGTTGGTATATTTTACACTCCCGGTATAAAAAATTGTTTTAAAATTAATAAAAACCATCCACAACCACCGATACCGGATGTGACAAATCAATCCCAAACCTTCAAATCTTGCCAGGAAAATTAAAAATTCAGAACAAAACATGGGTCGCATCCTTACTTTACAGTATAGCTATGCACAATCAATTTTCGGATGTGACGGAATGCATTAAGTACAAGTGCAAAACAAAACAAATATCGGACGAGGCCAAATTCTCTATTTTACATCAAAAACTAACCACCACCAATTGTCAATGAAATCTATAATACAAAAGGAAACCTATTAATTTATTTCATTTCGTCTTCTGCACATATAGTTTCTAACCTTCACATTCTCTCTGTCATATCAATGCATCGATATTCACAAAAAAAAGCAGCAGAAAAACAATGTATACCATTGCATTTTCATCATCTCATCATCATCATCTTTCCTTACAATGTGTATTACTTTATTACCTGCTAGATACTTCCTCTGCAATAAAAACACACAACACAGATACTCGGTTTCAACATTGATCATGGATATTATTGCTATGCCAACATGGGTCACTTCCTTAAAACGACTTGATAATACACAATCTATGCCCAACCAAATATCGGACGTGACCAAATTCTCTAGCGTACAGCCAAAACCAAAAAAAACATTCCTATTACCCTCACCTACCGGCGCACAATTTCCAAGCTTATAAAAAAAAAATCAATCACTTCCGAGCGCCAGCGAAATCTAAAACAAAAAACCATAAAAAATAGGTACTCAATAGAAACCATCTTCCCTTTTATTGTCTCTATTTTCTTATCTCATATCCCAATCTCAGTCCTACCTATTCCTATCCCCTACCCCCGTTCTAAGATCTATCAACAGATCGTGTCTATTCTTCGCACACACACAACATTACTTTTCATTTTTTCTTTACTCTCATCCCATCGTAAGGATCTTCAACCTACGTGCCTCTAAACGCTATTATCTCCCTTTGATCAGACCGACGCACAGTGTGGGAATTCGCTCATCTAGCGGAATTAAATTAATAGAGCTTACAAGTTAATGTTTTTTGATAATTTTTTTTTGCAAAACTTATATTTAATAAGTGAAAAACAAAATTTAAGTACAATCATTAATATACTTTACGAAATTTTTGAGGTACACGGCTCTAAAAGTGCAAGTTTCTTGGCCTTTTGTAGACCCGTTTTATAAATTAAATAACGGCTACAATAAAAAACTTTTTGTCATGTTTTTGTTTGAGAACCATGGTAAATGTATAAAAAAAGAATAAAACTACAATTTCTTACACACTAAGAAAACTTAGTGACTTGCGGAGTTGTGAAAGTGTACGTTTTTTGCACTTTGGTAGACCCCTCTTAAAAATATACAGGGTGTTCTGTACTTCGTGTATTATACTTTGGGATGTAGAAAATAAAGAAACTATGTTTGTCAGTCATTTTCTGAAAAAAATGACCTCAAAGTCAAAACTTTGTTTCGGGAAAAAAATTTGAACGCCATTTAAAATTGAAAATCTGGCAACCCTAAACCTATGGAAGCTCAAGTTAAATACAGTCTTAAAGGTTGTTATTTCTTCAAAAAATTAAGTCTAAGATTAGGTCTTTATCGTTTGTATTGACAGAGATATCGAATTTATTACAGGTCAGGGTACACCAAAGTTAGCCTTTTCTTTGAAATTCTAAAAAAATATGAAGTGCACATTTTTCGCAGCACCTTAAAGCACATAATGATAGACGATATATCAGGCTTTCAAATGCATGTAGTCACTTAACCGAATAACACTGAACACATATAGTTTTCCTCTCATAAATGTAAAAATTTAATAAAAATACTCCATTTTTTCCATTCTAACCACCAAAAAATAGTAAACACACCATGATCTAAAAATGCTAATCACTTTTCAATTCTCTAATATCTTATTTATTAATTATAATCAAAACTTTTTATAAGAAACATACACAGCACTCGTAAGAAAAAAAAAAACAAAACTACATTCACAAGCCAATTGACACTGAAATTATCACCAACTCCTACTTCAAGACCAATTTTTTTTATTTTACATGCCTCCCACACAACAATTTTTTCTTAATCGCTTATAAGAAGGTTTAGGCTGTTTGTGCTACTCATTTTTTCAATTAAGTGCCGCTAGATGTCCGAATTCTCACACTGTGCGACGCGACGGCACCCTTTTGGCTCGCTCAGAAAATTTCCAGGCCCAAGTAACCCTATTCCTACTTTCCTAATCTTTGCATTAATGTTTTAAACTGATGTGTTGAGAACCTTGGTTCGTTATCAACCGTTATGCATTTTGCATCAGGAAAAGTTTGTAATACTTCTAAAATTTTTTCATCTAATTTTAACTTATCATTTAACGATTTTATAACTAAGAACTTTGAATAGAAATCTATACATGTAATAAATTTTAAATTTTGTGCAAAGAATATGTTAATGTGTAGATGTTCCCCCTCCTTTTTCGGAATTGGAGCCTCGCCAATGGGTATTTTCTGTGGGTGTCTGTCATACTTGTTCTGATTGCATATTTCACAATTTCTCACAAATTGTTTGAATTGTATTTTCATCTGTGGCCAATAGTATGAACTATTAATTTGTTTAAGATTCTCCCTATGGTTTCTATGGGCTCTATTGTGGGTTTGGTCGATTATCATTGCTTGATCATCTGTATTAATTATATCTATAGGAAATACTATTTTATAAATCGGAGAAATCGGTTGTTAAAAGTTTCTCTTAACATTTTCTTTACTTCATATATAACTTCAGGTGTACAATGAATTGCTACTGTTCCTGGTTGTAGAAATTCTTTCAAAATTGTCTTTAAATTATCTAGTGTATCGTATTCTATTATGTGTCTTACTCTATTAAAAGTTTTTATTTGTTCATGTATCGTAAAAGTATTTTTACCTAACAAAATTTGCTGTCAAAATTGGTTTAGAAATCTGGTAGTTTCTTTTATTACGTTATTGTCACAACTTTCCGCTGAATGTTGGGTTGCGTCTGACGAAGAACTATCAGTTATTTGATTTAAATTTTGTCTTGAGAGAGCGTCTGCTACAACATTTGTTGCTCCTGGTTTATAAATTATTTTTGGCGCGTATTCTTCGATTAATGCGTGCCATCGCTTCATCTTAATCTTAATATTAGGATTTCTTTTCGAAACCGCAAACGTTAGGGGTTGGTGATCTATATGGATCTCCAAATTTGTGACACCATATAGGTAATTTCTTAAATTTTTTAAGGCATAAACTATTGCATATAGTTCTTTTTCATTTGCCGCGTAGGATCGCTCTGTCTTACCTAATGTTTTACTGATAAATGTTATAGGTTTATTATCTTGTGACAAAACCGCTCCTACTGCATCGTCAGAAGCGTCAGTCGTTAAAACAAATTTTTTTGTATAGTCTGGTTGGTTAAGTTCTACCTCGAATGTGAGATGTTCTTTTAGTATGTTGAAAGCCTCAGTTGCACTCTCGTCTAGATTTATTACCGTTTTCTTTGCAACGTGCGTGGAAACGTGACCGTTTTCACTTGACAT
The DNA here is from genome assembly GCA_949752695.1 of Melanostoma scalare. Taxonomy (NCBI): domain Eukaryota; kingdom Metazoa; phylum Arthropoda; class Insecta; order Diptera; family Syrphidae; genus Melanostoma; species Melanostoma scalare. The sequence continues at coordinate 98,637,989 of OX456985.1, read as the reverse complement.
ATACTTTATAAATGGTTTTGAAATCTGAGCGTAATTCTTAATAAACTTTCTATAATATCCAATCAATCCTAGAAAACTGCGTAGTTGTCTTAAAGTGGTTGGTAATGGATATTCTTTTATTGTTTGAACTTTTTCGGGGCTAGTTTTAATCACATTATGGGCTATGACGTAGCCTAAAAATTCTACTTTTTGTTCAAATAACTTAGATTTCTCTACTGAAATATTCATGTGAGCATTTTGTAGTTCTCTTATAATTGTGTCGATGTCTTGAACGTGTTGTTCTAGAGTTTCAGAGAAAATTATTATCATCAATGTATATGTGACATATTTTTCCTACATACGGACGTAAGATGTTGTCCATTGCACGCTGAAAAATGCATGGTGCATTTTTTAGACCAAATGGCATACGTACGTATTCGTATTTTCCATTATTTATAGAAAAAGCTGTTTTTTTCTATGTCTTTTTCTGTCATTAAAATCTGATGAAATCCTGATTCCAAATCAAGAGTAGTAAAGTACTTTGCTTTACCAAATTGCTTAATATGACATTAGTATCCGGAATGGGATACTTGTCAGATATCGTGTTTTCATTTAATTTTTTAATTTTTTTTTTTTCATTTAATTAATTGTCTGTGTTTATTTGAACCGTCGCGTCGTCGTTAAGACCTTTTTTAAAACTACCCAAACCCATATTGGAGAGCTATAAGGGCTTTTTGACGGTCGAATGATTCCTTCGTGAAGCATTTTATTTACTTCTTTATTAACGAAATCATTTGCAGAGAACGGGTAAGGGTATTGATTAGACCATATTGGTTTTTCATTAGAGGTTCTGATTTCGGCTCTAATATCTGTTCTAAATGGTAAAGATATGTCTACATTTTTATGAATACTTTTTATTTTCTTCAAAGTAGATTCTCTTAGAGTCCCTATGTTCCCTGTTTCAATGACATTTACTCCCATTTCCGGTTCTTCAGGAGTGTAAATTTTTTCACGTTTATTTTTATATAATAGTAGACGTTTTTCAAAGTCTAATTTTATTGCGGTTTTCATTAAATTGAATCCTATTAATAAATCCGCGTTTAAATTTTTTATTTCATAAAACCTTACATATCTATCAAAAATAAATACTTCGTAATAGTATTTAATTATTGTTGTACCGTTTATTGTCTTAACTCTTTTTCTTATTACTAGTTCTTTCCTATCATCTAATGTATTAGGACTACAGTAACAACTTGTAGGTTGTAGCTCCTGTGTCAATAAGGATTTTTAATTTTTTCCTGGGACCATTCCTGAAAATGTAGGGTAGTCCGAATTTTCTTCTAAAAAAGAATCATCTTCGTTAAGATTATTGATCCATTCTAATTTGATTGGAGGTTGTAGACTGTGTTGTGCCCTGTCTTGCTGTCTTTTTCCTCCTTGAAACTGATTGTGGTAATTATTTTTATATACCGGCTTGGCGTAGTTTCTATTGTTATTAGTAAACGGATTATGTATACGTTTTTGATTATCGAAATTTCTCTGCTCTTGATGAGTAATTGGCCGATGAGCTGAGCTCAAAAGTTCCATTGGCTCTGGTTTTGTTTCCTTAGAATAATTTTGATGGTAGTTTTGATTTTGGTTGCGTTAAGGAAATCTTAGGTTGTTATGATCTCGGTTATGATCTCGACGAGAATGATTTGTATTATTTTGTGCTTTATTGAATTGAAGAGCAAAATTTGCCCTTATATTGTTGGATTCTAGTTCTTGTGCCTTCGCGAGTGCACTCGGTAAATCTTCTGGAGATAATGAAAATAGAATATTAGCTAAAGGAGCGTTTAGCCCAGTCATGAAAATTCTTAAGGCATTCCGACGATTCATAATATTAATTTCGTTTGTTAAGGAATTGTTTGTTCCGTGTGTCATAATCGTTTTATTTATAAGAAGATTCAGTTTTTGGTTTACTTCATTGTAGAAGTCTATTATGGTCATACTTCCTGATGCTCAATTCTTGCTCAATTATGTGGGCTGGCCTCTTGTCAGCATAAGCAAAGTCTAATCTTGCTATTATGGCGTCATAATTAAGAACGGTACCATGGTTTGTTAATATGTCATTTACGCTTTGTACTATTTTATTTCTTAGTATAGTTAACGCAGCGAAATATTTCCTACTCCCTTTATTGTAGAGATATATGGAATTGTTAGCAGCTTCGCACCAGCTAACGTAAGAATTTGTGTTACCGGAAAATTCCGGTAAAGATTTAATTACGTCTAGTGTCTCTGTACATATTATTGTTTCATTGATGGTTTGTCTTTCATACTCTGTTACTAGAGATTTACTTGTTAAATTTTGGAGGGACTCTTTTAGATGTTTAATCTCCGACTGTAAAGATACAGTATTTGCGGCAATGAGCCTAGTCACAGTGTCCTCAGTCAACATATCTGCGAATTTGAGTCTTTCAAGTTGTTTAGAGAGTTCGTCCAGTTTAGCTTGTTATAAACAGATCTCTAACATGAGATCAACAAAAATTTTTTTTTTTTTTTTCCAATTCAAACGAACAGAATAATCTTATTCCAGAAAAATTTTAATAAAAATATATATATATTTTTTTTTTTATATGGATTCCTCTTTGATGACGATGCCAGGATGGTATTGTTTTTCGTTTTTTTTTTGTGTTTTTTTTTTGACACTGAATTAACTGAATTTTTTTGCTCTCAAATTATTTTTGTTTTTGTTGTTCTTATCACTGAGAGGAATATTTTGTTGTTTCCTTTTTTATTGACAATATCTTTCATTAATTTGCACGGATTATTGCCTTGTTGATCACTATTTATTTTTTGTTTTTCTTCTTTAAATTTCAGAATACCTTTTTTGTTTTATATTTTTTTCTCCTTTCTAGGAAGGATACTTATTTTTATTTTTTTGCACTCAAAATATTTCACAATTTTTCTTCTCCTTTTCTGAAGGATACTTTTTTGTTATATATTTTTTTCTTTTAGAAATATTTTCACTCGCGTGACGATCTAATTTTTCTCCTTACTGTATTTTTTCAGGATAATATGAAAAAAGAGTCGTCCTGTCACGGTCTCCAGTTACATTTGTTCTACTACAAATTGGGTTTTTAAAAAACTTCTTTATTTAGCACTTCCAATCTACACTCATTGATTGCTACTTCAAGACTGACTGACTTAAAATTATCTTATTAATAATACCGCCGTCGGTGAATCATCCTCGGTGACATGTTCATTCCTGTTGTGCTGTGATGATGGGATAAACGGATGTTTTTGTTTATAGTTCGTATTCGTAGTCTGTTAGGTTGATATCTTGGCTTGGCTGCTGTATCATCGCTTTTTGGATTATACCGTTGGGACGTTATTGTGCTTAACTTAACAAATTATTTTCAATTTCTATAATATCTTCCTCAAGAATATCATTTGAATTTAAATAATAAATGATTGCCAAAGTACCTAAACATGTCTGAAATTGACAAATACAGAACAGAATCTTCAAAATTTACATTGACGCTTATTACATCAAGCTTTATAAAATTTTTAAGTATTGCAAGGTACAAAACTAGCATTACTTGATAAACCTAATGAATTTTAGTTGATTCGCTCTGAAATAGCTTATTGCTCTGGTTTACTAAATTTAGCACATATGAAAAAAAAAAAAGATACAGCTTATTTATCGGGTTCATAAAAAAATTGGCAATTTCCGTTGTTGAACTTTGATTTTCGAAAAATTGCAAATTGAAATAATATTGCAACGGTTGCCACTGCTCCAAAAGCCTATTGATAACACTTTCCATTGAAAGCTAACTTGTGGAAGATAAACCCAAAATACTCTTGCTTCTCACACTAAAAGATTCTCGAAACTCTTTGAATGCACCAATGCTATGTTAATTAAAAATTCTGTAAAGAGGAGCAGATTCGTTTGCTGCGCAGTAGATTTTCATTTTGGTCTAAATGCAGTAGATCTACTGCTAAAGGAGTAAAGTGGCAGCGTTCGAGTGGCACAAAGTTGAAGTTATTAGTAAACTTTATTGAGACGATTCGGTTACTATCAATATAACTGTTGTTGAATATTCCAAAAAGGAGGAGCCAGGCATACGCACACATGTCTGCGTATGCCTATCGAGCTGTTGTTCAGTATTCCAGGAATAATAGTGAAATAGTGAAATAACAATCTATTAAAAGAAATAATTATTTATTACAAAAAGAAACCATTTATTAGAAAAAGACTAATAAAATTTTGCGTTTCTGGCGAACTCTTTTATAAGGTTATCAAAGTCGATGTTTTCAGCAATTTCGTTTTCAATTGACAAAGTTGCTAAGATTGTCAATCTAGATTGCGATATTTTTGATCGATTATAGGTTTTTATCAGCTTCAGTTTTGAGAAACTCCACTCCCCACTAGAAACCGTTACAAGTATAGTCAATAATATTCGCTATGCTATCCATACATTTGGATACAGTTCTTGTAAGTTGCGATCTTTGATGAAATTCAAGACAAAAATGGGAGTAACCACATTTTGATCAGGCTAGAAGGATATCAGACTTACAAGTTCATCACACAACATATACCACCATCTATGTCTGACTTAGAGTCTTCAGCAGAGATAAGAAATTAATTAGATGGTAATCCTTTACTTCTCTTACCCCGCAACAACCATTTGTTTACATTGTTGTTTTTGTAATCTCATCCTCTGTCTGTGAATACGTGAAAGCTGTACTGAAAGTGGTAGTAGTGAGATTTGCTGTACTCAAAGTGGTAGTAGTTAGATTTTGTGTGTGGACTGGAAGCTGTACTCAAAGTAGTAGAGGCGATTTTCGGTAAATCAGCTTGTAGGCAGTTTCAATGTGTGTGTGAAGTTTGCCATCTAATTAATTTCTTATCTCTGGTCTACAGTTTATTTTGATTGGAGATCACTACAGAGCTTAATTCATCCCCATATTTCTACGGGAACGGGAGTCCTTACTAATATAAGAAGTGTGAAAGTTGCTCTGTCTGTTCGTCTTTCTATGTTACCATCTCTCGCCCAATCTACAGAACTGATTTAAATGAAATTTTATTCAAAGATAATCTAGAACCTGAAGAAGGACATAGGTTACATTTCATTTTATTAATGAATGACCAATACCAGTGTCAAAGTCAATATCATTTGGCTTAGATTAGAAAATAGCCTTTTCTATATTCGTTTAAAATAAATATATATATGTATAACATGAAAAAATTTAATAATAAAAGAATTTTATTATTTATATATGTATAACATATAACGATACCTACTCTGGTATCTAAAACATTACAATACTAGATACGTATGTAGCACTGTTTAGAGCACTCGTAGGGAGGTACCTACTCTCTTACGTAGTTTTTCACTTTTTGGAAGATTTTTACCCCCACTACTAAAGAATGACGAGATTTGAATTTCTGCGAGTAATGAAAAGCTTGTGATGGTAATGATCAGGCATCTTGTCCAGTTGCTGCTGCATAACGTTTGCTTTGCATTCTTTCATCTCATAATTCTTACAATGAATGTTATAGTCGCGTCAATGAAGCTTTTGCTTCGGAAGCCCTCAATAACAGCTCCGATTTTGATGATTTTTGTGTTATAAATTTTGTTTTCTTATATTATTTAAGATCAGAGACCTTTTAGAGCGGGGACGGAACCATTTATTTTGTTTAAACAATATCTGTGATAAAAAAAAAATTCTACTATACAATATCAACTAAAAACTTGAATATTATACAGGGTGTACGGTAATTCGTGTTACATACATCGGGATGTGATTCGTGGTCATATTCTAAGAAAAAATTGTTATACAGTAAAGTCCGTTTCTCAACTTTGACATTACTCTTTGACAATTTAAAAAAAAGCTAACTTTGGTGTACCCTGACCTGTGTTAAATTCGATATCTCTGTCAATACTGATGATAGAAACCTAATCTTAGACTTAATATTTTGAAGAAACAATAAATTTTGTTTTTTAATTTGGACTCCTATAGTAAGGCTATGGATTTCCAGATTTTCAATTTTAAATGGTGTGCAAGTTTTCTTCCCCAAGCAAAGTTTTGAATGTGAGGTAATTTTTTTTTTTTCAGAAAATGCCTGGTTAAGGTTTCTTTATTTTTAACAAATGAACAAAACAATAATAAAAAAAAAACTCATTAATAAGGGCACTCAAAAGCCCATACATTTTTATGATACTTGAAAAAATACAAAATGGGTAAAATATAAAAAAAAAGAAAATATTTTTAGCTTTGAAGATTGTTTTAGCAAAATGAAGAATTGCTTTTTAATGATGGTATTGATTGTATTCTAACCAGAGCTCGAAAGTTTATGGTTACCACTTTCATTGGTCTTCAAATAACTCTTATTTGTTGTGATTTATTTAAAAGCTCTCGAAATAACCGGTTATGATGAGTTTTATTTTTATTGGTTTCTCTCTGAGATATACATTTATTTTTGTTATTTTTATTTTTTGTTCAACCAATGAGATTTATATTTGTGAGAAAAAAATAAATCACATTCTTTATTTTCAACTAGCTGAGCCGCCCGGCGTTACTCGAGTCTGTAGTTTTATGGTCAAGTAACTTTAATGTTCCCGTTCTCGTTCCCGTTTCTGTTCCCGTCAGATTATAGGGATTGAAATAAAGTTTAAGTTACTAATGGAGGGGGATAATGTAGCACCTTTTAAATAGTCCAGCAGTTTCTTATATTCCGTTCCCAACCCCGTTCCTGTGGGAATATGGGGATCAAACCTTGACAGGAACCATTTTTAGACTGAACTATGTCTAGTGTCTACCCTGAAAATTTCATAAAAATCCTTTGGGTGGCTTAGGAGTCTATACCGGACATACATACATATGTACATTGTACATACATACATTACATACAAACATACATGCATAGTATTTTATATATATAGATGTTTTTTGTTGGTATAGACTGACGTTCTTTATAATAGTGTAAAGATGTTTTTTTTTTTAACCATTTAACCACTTAAGATTTATTTTTTATCATATAGGTTTTAGGTCAACTAATTCCATTTATTTTATGTGGAAAAAGTCAACCAAAGAGAGATATTTTTTTAAATAAATGATAAATCTCAACCAAAGACCTAAAAAATTATTTTATAAAAATAAATCTCAGTAAAAGAGCAAAATTTTGGTCGACAATGTGATATCTCTCAGTGAGAAACCGAATGAGGCAATATGGTTTCCAATTATTTTCGAGCTCTGATTCTAACAATGTATGATGCTAAAACTGCCAAATGTATGAATGAACTGCGATATAAACGTTTCATGATTTATTAAGCTTACTACAAGCGATTATAACAATAGATTTAAACTTAAAAATAATTAAACTTATAAAAGAAAATATAAACAAATAAATAAATAAATATATTTACAAATATAAAATGCTTAATTCTAAGTTGAAGTGCAAGGTTTAGAAGTTGAAAGGGGAACCGGAGTATAGATTTTTTCTTAGAGAAGAGGAACTAAGGGAAAAGTCAAAGGTATTTCCAACAGCATTCGCATAACGTAGCATTCTGCATATGGGGTTGAAATAAGCGTAATTTGTGCGGAGAGTAGGGAGGTGGAAGAAGGGGACAGAACGAAGGTTACGTGGATTAGTGTTCATGTAAATCAGCTCAAGTAATTCCGGGAGTCTATGGTACCGGCCAAGATCTGATGGACGAAAATTATGTCGGCGATATGACGACGTTTCGAAAGGGTGACCATGTCAATTAGTCGCAAACGGCTTTCATAAGGAGGTATAATGAACGGATCAGACCAAGGCAATCTACGCAAAGCGAATCTTAGAAATCTTCGTTGCACAGCTTCAATTCTACGGGATTGAGTTATTTGGTAGGGAGACCAAACCTGACTAGCATATTCAAGGATTGGTCTAACATAAGTATTGAATAATGATTTAGTGACGTAGGGGTCGGAAAATTCTCTAGACCAGCGTTTGATAAACCCAAGAGAGGAGTTTGCTTTCGCTATAATATAGTTAATGTGAGAGTGGAAATTCAGCTCTTTATCACAAATAACCCCAAGATCACGAATAGACGAAACTCTGGGGATAGGCACGTTACTGAAGTAGTACGTTTGAAGACTAGAGGGTAAGCGTTTACGCGAGAAAGTCATAGATTGACATTTATTAACGTTAAGCTCAAGAAAGTTCTTATTGCACCAAGTAAGAAAAGCATTTAGGTCTTTTTGAAGAAGAGAGGAATCTTGAGAAGAGGATATGACTTTTATAATTTTAATGTCATCTGCATAAATAGACAGATCAGAGAAAGAAATAATACTAGCGACGTCATTTATTGCAAGCACAAACAGGAGTGGACCTAGATGGCTGCCTTGGGGAACGCCAGAAGAGGCAAATATCGGGTTAGAAACTGCTTTTATAAAAACTACTCTATACACACGGTTCTCTAGGTATGATTTGACCCATTCGATAATTGAAGGTGGAAAGCCAAAGGCTTTGAGTTTGAGATAGATAATTTGATGGTTTATTTTGTCGAATGCTTTACTAAAGTCTGTAGTAATAACATCATTAGCTTCAAAAATTAAAAGCCTACAATTTAATTCCTTACCTCTGACAGAAGATGCAGCAAAACAACATATTGAAAGAGTCTACTTACAAGTTCAGCAATGGAAAATTAAATCATTGATACCGCCTGAAGAATGGGGTTGGCGAAAAGAGAATTATTTAAAACCAATCAGAATGACACAACCAGCAGCACCTGACAACGTTTTAATATTAATATTTTGCTCTTGCAAAACAGGACGCGGTTCAGCCTCCTTCATTTTGGTCCTGGAACAAAATCAAAAAAAAATCAAAAATTTTTAGTTTCTATGTAACAACAGCAACAGACGTACTTAGCATTGTTTCGATGTTTTGTTTTCTCTCGAAATGGTGCACGTTTGAACAAAACATTGAAATTTTCACTATAAAAAGCGACAAAATTGACGATATAAAAAAACTTTGCAATAAAAAAAAAAAAATCTTACGCACGTCTCCGGAGAAAAGTATTTCAAATGTATTGTCAAAATTTCGTAAGGATCGGTGAAGATTTGCTCGAGTTATGTCTTCGGCCAGTTCAAAAAATGTGATTTCGAGAAAAACACGTTTTAAGTCTTAAGTACTATAAAATCGTATGTCATATCTGAGGGGCACTGCCGCATATTGGAAAGTTTGGGCATTTAGACATTTTTGCCGGCATCCAGCCTTTGGTACATATGTTATTTTTAAGACCCTAAAGTACCTTTAAAAACAAAAAAAAATCGGTTTCTTCAAAATTCTAGACCAGCTTCCCCCCCTTAAACAAGATAAATAGTTCCGTCCTCACTCCATGAAGTTTCTGATTTTATAGAATATAAAAAAACAAAATTTATAAAACGAAAATCATCAAAATTGGAGCTGTTCTTGAGGACTTCCGAAAATTGCCTGTTTCATTTTATTCATTGACTCCACTATTTGCATGGGCGTGACTTTCATCTCGGCTCTTCATGTCCTTTGCACAATATGTGCTACTATATTGGTGCAGTGGTAGGTATATGTTATTTCACTATAGTATACATATATGAGCGAAAACAATGGTTGTTTTTGATTTTGAATGATAGCCTGCTCCGGCATGTATCTATGTATATAAGAGTTTAGGATGTTATATGTATATATCCAAACCAAAGGCATAGGAAACTACCCTGGACTTTTTTTTTTAACTGAGAATTTTGCCAAATAATGGTTGTTTACTTAAAGTAATGGTTTATTTATAGGTAGATCTGATTTGGTTTGCAGCTGCACGGAATCATGGATCCGAGCACTATTTTCGAATACTGTTAAGTTTATGGACCTGCCAAAGGGTTTTTGTTTATTTTTTTGTTTTTGTTCTCAATAGCGGGTGTTCTAAAGGTTCGAGTGAAAAAAGGTTGTTTTAAAATGCCAACCTGCTTGGACATGAGAAACATGTACTGTTTGGTCTTGCGCATTTTCTTCCGCACCAAACGCATAAGCACCTACCTACCCTTGCTTTATCATACTGTTTTCCTTTTTATGGGTATGCCTGCCTTTCTGCCAGTTCGATGTCCAGCCTCCAGCTACACGGTGCCATAGACCCTATCGCAATTAAGGAATACTCTTAGATTTTATTACCCTGCGAAATAATTGTTGTTTATTTCGTCGTTCTTAGGTATGTAGGTGTAGTTCAAGTTCAAACACAAATGATGATTGTTTTTAAATGACGGCCCACTTATGAATATATGCAGATCTGCGCAACATGCATTGCCTTTCCTTGCACGTATTCATCCGAACCAAATGTATAAGTAGTTCCTGCCCTGTCATTCGTTCCTATATTTTGGAGTGAGGATTCTGCCAAGTTTTGTTTGCTTAGAATATATGGTATCGTAGATCCCACGACTGTTTTCGTATTTCGGGATTCTGTTAGGTTTTATGACCCTGCGAAGTAGTTTTAGTTTAGTTATGTTGTCAGCCAGGTCAGACCTGTATTGGTGTTACATTTTGTTACGTTTGCTTGTTGGGAAGGATTCATATGCTGTAAATGTCTGTCCAAGTCTCATTCGCACCAAGTTTGTTTTCTTCGTTTTCGATATCTAAGAACCCACATCAGCTTAGATTTGTTAGGGGCTTTAACAACTTGGTTTCTTTTTTTTACTTGGTAGTTCTGTCGGTATGTTCTCTTATTTGATTTGGCAATTAGAGCCGTTCACACTGTTCAATTAGTTGGACAGACTTTGGCTTGAAGAACCAATGCTTGACAATGTGAACCCTCATACGACCGCTAGACCAACTTGTTGAAAGATTTTCAAATGTTTTTGAAAACTTTGAAGTTAGATGGAGCGGAGGAACATAATGACATAAAGTTGGACGGCAAGCTTGATAGTCTGAACGCAAACTTCTACCGACCTTCCAACATCTGTCAAACGAAATCTGTCCAACTAATTGTATAGTGTGTACTCGGCTATTAAGTGCCAGACTATGATTGTCACTCAGTAAACAGACAGTGTTCAGTCCAAACGCATATTCGCATTAAAAGTCCAAGCAGTTTCCCACACGAGGTAACATTCAGATACGCGTTAGCAGGATGAAGCACTCATTCAGCAGATGGTGTTCAGTCCAAACACATATTCGCATTAAAAGTCCAAGCAGTTAAACACACGAGGTAACATTCGGATATGCGTTCGCACTTTCGCAGGATGAAGCACTCAGTCAACAAACAGTGTTCAGTCTAAACGCATATTCGCATTTAAAATCCAAGCAGTTGCCCACACGAGACACGAGGTAACATTCGGATATGCGTTCGCAGGATGAAGCACTCAGTCAACAGACAGTGTTCATTCTAAACGCATATTCGCATTTAAAATCCAAGCAGTTGCCCACACGAGGTAACATTCGGATATGCGTTCGCAGGATGAAGCACACAGTCAACAGACAGTGTTCAGTCCAAACGCATATTCGTAAAGTCTAGCGCCTAACTAGCTCCGCAATAAATTCTTTAAATTCATAGTTAAATTAAAGTTTTTTTACTCCAAGTTGTTTTTATACGTTGTGTAAAATAATTATTTCAAAGTGCCCATATAAATCGTGAGAAGTCATAACTATTTTTCAATTAATTAATTAAAATCAAAATGCCAAATAATAACCTAAAAATTGATAAAAGAGTTTTACGTTCTAGCATGGCTGGTGGATCTGGAGACTCTCCTCTAAGTTCTTCTTTATCGGCCCCTTCGTCAAACATCTGGGATAAAATTGAAACTCGTTTGAATAGATTAACAATAACACTTACCGACACGATTTTATCAACACTGAGAAAGGAACTAACCGAAATATCAAAAACGTTTGATAAACGCATTAATGAATTGGAAACGAGTTTTAATTCACGTATAGAATCACTTGAAAAGATTTTAATGACAAATATAATAAAATAAACAACTTAGTTCTGTGTTGTGAAACTAAATTAGCACAGATAATGGAAATGGAACACAATAACACTGAATCACTGAAAACACATATTGACTCTTTAGCTAGGAAAAACATTGCGGGGGAAATTGTTCTCCATGGAATACCACTCTGCCAAAGTGAGAACCTTACAGATATTTTTAATAAATTCTGTTCAACACTCAATATCAATTCACTGCGACCGCACTGCATCCTACCATTGTATATGGAATCTATAGTACCATCGAAAACAAAAACGATCGCTCAAAGCCATCTATTGATCCGCCGGCGTACTAACATTCCCCTGTAATTTCTAGAGCGCTGGCGTGGCGGATCAATACATGGCTTTGAGCGACCGTTTTTGTTTTCGATAGTACTATAGATTCCATATACAATGATCCTACGTACCAAACCGAAAATAATTTACCATTCAGCACGATTATTTTCAGATTGCCGCACGAAAACGATAAAAATTATGTTCTAAGGAGAGTAAGTGAATATTACAAATCGACGTCTCGCTTGGTTACACTTCATGATCTTGGCTTTGAAAACAAAAACGCATTTGTGAGGGTGTATGAGTGTCTCACAAAACATAATTATGCTGTCTTTCGAAAAGCTTATGATCTGCGAAGGAGAAAGCAAGTGCACTCTGTTTCTACAAGATATGGAAAAGTTTTTGTAAGAGAATGTGGTGATAAAAATCCGATATGTGTAACAAGCATAGCGCAGTTGCACTCATCTTTTTCTACGCATTTCAATTCTAATGTTGCTGAAGTCGTTGATGTTGCTGCTGATGTTAGTAGAGTTACTGGATTCACTATCGAAAATGATGTCTAGCAATTTATTATTGATTAATTTTTTTTTCGTACCAAGTATTTAAAGAATTTTTTGCTAAGTGCTAAGTGCTAAGATTTTTAATGAAAAGTTCAAGTGACCTTCACTCCTTATGCGTTTCGCCCAAGTACAAACAATGGGCTCATCAGTTTGATGTTGTTTGTACCTTTCTAAGACGCAATGTTTGGTCGATGTTTGTCGACACGTATATAAAGTTTACAGTGCAAACACAATGTAAACTTTATATTTCTAGGGGAATGGGATTGCATTCTTGCACCTAGAGAAGGTTTGCCCGTGGTCTGGCCGATGTTTATTGAGAAAAGAGAAAAAATTATAAAATAAAATTTCTTATGGAGTGTTGATTTTAAAAATCAAAATGAAAAGTTCAAGTGACCTTCACTCCTTATGCGTTTTGCCCAGGTACAAACAATGGGCTCATCAGTTAGATGTGGTTTGTACCTTTCTAAGACGCAATGCTTGGTCGATGTTTGTCGACACATATATAAAGTTTACAGTGCAAAATAATAAACTCTTTTATTATTTTTTCTTTTTTTTTTAATAAAATTTTTAATGTATATTTCTTTTTTCATATCAAAAATTTTCTATTTTCTTAAATTTAAACTTTTTTACACATTTTTATTTCAAATTTTATTTGGTTTGAGTAGTTTCTTCTTATTTATTGGTGATTCCTTAACATGTTTAACACTTGCCCAGATAATGTAAGTTCTGTTTGCAATGTTCTGTGTAACGCTTAAAAATAAAATAAATAAATAGGGTTGCGCAACGGACCGAGGAGCCCCTGGGCCTAGCGCATTTCTCACAACCATGCCTTGGGAGGGAATGGAGGGGACCTACAATTTGCTGCCGGTTCCGAATCGCTAATTGAGAAAGCGCTTTTCATGGCAATGAATTTACTAACTGAGGACTTGCCAATTCCTCGCGAAAGGCGATACCCGTGGAAAAACATTTTTGCCACTGCTGGGATTCGAACCTCGAACCTCTGGGTTAGCAGGTGGACCATCACGACACGGGTACCACGCTTATGATGGCTTAAATGTTTGTCACCTCAATGCAGGAAGCATTCGATCTAAATACGATATACTGTTCTTCTTCAAATGCTAAACAATTCAAAATTAGATATAATTATGGTATCTGAATCATGGTTGTTTGATAATATTACATCTCAATTAGTTTGATTGAGTGGTTTTAAAATTTTTAGAAATGATCGCTGCACACAGGGTGAGGGCTGTGCATTTATGTAAGAGATCATATACCTACAAAAGTCATTTATAGCTCAAAGAAATTGTTAGAGTTTTCATGCTTAGGTTTAAGTAATGGTTCAGAGAAGTGCCTTTTAGTGGTGGTGTACTGCCCAACCAATTTTTTCAAAGAAGAAAGTTTTGATGAAACTGAAGATAAATAATAGAACTATGCGTTTCTTTAAATATTTCTCTGATAAATTGAGTTTAACTGTAGTGAATACGAGATGGCCAACATGCTATCAATCTATGGATAAATCCATCACTCATAGATATGTTTCTAACAACCTCACATGAAAAAGTTTTGTGCAACGATCAAATAAAACTAACTTCCGAATTTATTCATGACTTAATTTTCTGTTCGTTGCAGTTCAATGTCAGAAATGTATGTTCTTCGAAAACTATCAGTTACAGATCGTATCGTTCTTTAAATTGTAATAATATATTAAATTGTATTGGAAACGACTAGTGGGATAGTATTCTTCACAGTACTGACGTTAATAGTAAAGTCTTAATTTTTGACGACCTACTGGAAAGATTATATATTTATTTATTTATTTATTTATTCATCTACAAGCAGTTTTACAGCTAACAGAAACATACCTATACATAATTAAAATTGTAGGCTCTACAAAAATAACTTAAAATGTAATTAAGTACAATAATTGGAATTTAAAATTTTCACGTGTAAAGGCGGTATTACAGTATCATATAAATATGGCAAGTTGACAAAAAAAATTTGGAACGACATCGTCATATAAGTGTGATAGTCATATATGTATGTATGGCAGTATTTGTATGTCTCCATATATATGACAATGATTCTAGAGCCATATATATATGGCGTAGTGTAATACAAAATCATAATGGTCACCATATAAGTATGTTCGTCTTGTTTCAAGTAGTGTAGAAATATATATCTATACCTATATATTTCTTCTTTTTTTTCATTATTATCTCTGTCCCTTTTTTTGAAATTTACATCTATGTACGAGTATGCATGTGTAATAACATTTCAGATTTCACATAAGCACTCTGTGCATTCAACGTACAAATAGAAATAACTACAAATAGAGAAATAAAAATAAAAAAACATAGGACGCCGATTGTATGACAAGCGCAAGTCATATAAAATCAATCGATTTTTATATGGCTAGTTCATTATATTCATGCTTGCCATACCTACTTTATATGGCACAGGTTGTCATATAAAGTGTGATAGCGATATTTGTCATATAATTATTGTTTGCCATATAAATTGTTCATATATACATATATGGCATAGTGTAATATCACTTGCAATATTTACAGAAAGTGTGCCATACATTATATGACAACTTTGTTCATATGTATATACATATATGATAGTGTAATACCGCCTTAAGGCATGAAAAATCAATATTTAAAGACACTTCATTGAATGAAACAATTGATCTGGATAAGGGAGCATTACTTCCATATCTGGTTTTGTGTGTTCTTTCAAATAAAAAAATTCTAGCTCTAAGTGTTCTAGCGGGAACGTAAATTGAAACCAGTGCAAGCAGAGATGGACACTTTATGTGGTAGCACAGTAAATCTCTAATGAACATAACACCATGAATTTTTCTTCGAGATTCTAGAGATTTTATGCCAAGTAATTGGCATCTAGCCTTATAATCAGGAGAAAAACTCCAGCGCATTTGTATAAATATGAATTTGGTGAATTTCCTTTGAATTTTTTCTAGTCGGATAGAATGAGCGTTATATGCTGGGATCCAAATAACATCTGCATATTCTAGAACCGATCTAACAAGAGGGTTGTATAAACAAAGAAGTACATAAGGATCTCTGAAATTCTTTGCATTTCGCTTAATAAATCCCACCAACGAGTTGGCCTTAGAGATTAGGTATTCTAAATGTAATAGCATAGCATAGTCAAATAATAGATTGACTGTTTTTCGTGAGAAAGAGATTGCATTACACTTTTTGATATTAAGTTTTAGATCATTTATATGGCACCAATTTGACAAGCTAGTAAGGTCAGACTGAATCAACTGGAAATCTTCAAAAGTTTTAATTTTTAAGAAAAGTTTTAAATCGTCTGCGTAAATCAGACAATCACAATGACTTATGACTGAAACAATATCTTTAATAAAGATAATGAAGAGGAGGGGGCCAAGGTGGCTTCCCTGAGAAACACCTGATGAACAAATAATTTTCCTTGAGCAGGTATTATTTATTTGCACTTGTTGACTTCTATGAGTGAGGTAAGATGCCAACCAACTTAGCAAATTTGGGTGAAATCCAAATACTTCAAGCTTTTTCAGAAGTGTTTGGTGGTTGGCAGAGTCACCAAATCACCAAATTTGCGAATGGGCATGAGATACGAGAGTTTCCATTCCTCTAAGAAGTAACCTTCCTGATGTGATTTATTGAAAATAGTGAGCAACGGTAGATAAATTGAATTGCAACAATTTTTGAGAACTATGGCAGATATAGCATCTGGACCAGGGTTTGAGTTTGGCTTGAGAAAATTAATCGCAGTTATAATTTCTTCATGATTCAATTGGATAATTCCAACATCAATTTTATTCACCACATTATTCAATGAGCTACTATTGAATGTAGAAGAAGTATAAACCGATTGGAAAAATTTAGCAAACAAGTCTACCGTTGAGTTTAAATCAGCAGACTCAACATCACTATAGAACATAGAATTCGGAATTCCTATAGAATTTCTTCTCGAATTAATATAAAACCAAAAGGATTTGCTATTACTTTTTATGTTACTCTCGATATTCAAGATATATGATCTATATAGAAATTTACTGAGAACGACAAAGTTTTTACGAAGTTTACTAACGTTAAGATAATTAGCTTGATTTTTTGATTTCTTGTATTTTGCATAAGCCTTACGTTTAAGCTTTTTAAGATTACTGAGCTGTTTATTACTCCACGGTGGTTCAGACGACCTTTTTTATGCATAAGAGGGGTAAACTTATCGAAACCCATTGCTTATATCTCAATGAAGCGATTATACATAGTTTGCAGATCTAAAGACAAAAGTTCATTACACCAGTCAATGTTGAAGAGATAGTTATTTAAATCAAGGAAGTTGGATTTAACAAAATTAAAGGATCTACAGTTTAAATTTATATCATTTAACGAATAAGCATAATATTTAATTTCAAACATTAATTCCTTATGGTGCATTGAGTTATTTAACAAAGAAAAAGGAGCCTTAATTACATTACTTCGCAAAACATGAAAATCCAAATCTATCTTACATTAGATAAATTAAATCAAATCAAAAATCATTCAAATTAAAGATAGATAACACTTTTTCAAAAGATATAAAAGAAATCTTACGGATTATAACAGAAATCAATATATTTTCTCAAGATATAAAGTTACTGCTCTAATACGTTCACGTAAGAACCATATTTTATGAATAAACATGATAGTCTAAGAGCTGGAAGCAAATTTTTGGAGTGGTGTGATAACCAAAAAAAATTCACATGTATGTGTAGATACACGCACCATGATATCAGATTCAACCGTCTGGCAGGTTTCTTTTTCAGCCGGGGGCGGGGGTGGGCGTTTGAAAATGGTAATTTTACAGATTTTGAGGTCGAAGTGATAACCACATAAATGATACATCAAAAAATCAGAAAAAATCCCCTGATTACAAAAAACTCGGTCCCAGACGATTTGGTTTCAGCCTTCTGCTTGCCAGACGCATTTTAACACTTTTTAAGTGCATTTTTCAGCTTAAAGCACTCATAACTTTTTTCCTATCACATGTAACCAAGAAATTGGTACGCCAAAATATCACAAAAGTTCCCCTGATTACAAAAAACTCGGTCCCAGACGATTTGAATTCAGTCTACTGCCTGCCAGACGCTCTTTAACATTTTAGTAAAATGCATTTTTCAAAATAAAGTACTGGTAACTTTTTTCCTATAACATATAACCAAAAAAGTGGTACGCCAAAATACCACAAAAGTTCCCCTGATTACAAAAAACTCGGTCCCAGACGATTTAGATTCAGTCTACTGGATGCCAGACGCTCTTTAACATTTTAGTAAAATATCCTTAACACTGTGTTATTACAAAAATCAAAGCCTGGGAAAAGCATTCAAGTTTTATATGTCATTCAACAAATTAATTTGTTACTAACCGTTGCTGTGCTTTTTGACATAGATTAACACTAGCCAATTTATTGTCTTTGGACACTTAAGAGTCTCATTAATTATTAGTTTACTTATACTTATACCATGAGTGTTAAATGTTGTATACACATTAATAGTCCAGTAGTTCAATGTGGAAAAATTAATTTATTTAATGAAATAACTCTGAAAAAATGCCAAACAGTTCTAGATTTATTTTAAAAAAAATTTTTTTTTTTATTTTGAAAAATGCATTTTACTAAAATGTTAAAGAGCGTCGGGCGTCTACTGCCTAGACTGAATTCAAATCGTCTGGGGCCGAGTTTTTTGTAATCAGGGGAACTTTTGTGATATTTTGGCGTACCATTTTCTTGGTTACATGTGGTAGGAAAAAAGTTACCAGTACTCTAACCTGAAAAATGCATTCGAAAAAATGTTAAAGAGCGTCTGGCAGGCAGTAGACTGAATCTAAATCGTCTGGGACCGAGTTTTTTGTAATCAGTGGAATTTTTGTGGTATTTTGGCGTACCACTTTTTTGGTTATATGTTATAGGAAAAAAGTTACCAGTACTTTATTTTGAAAAATGCATTTTACTAAAATGTTAAAGAGCGTCTGGCAGACAGTAGACTGAGTTCAAATCGTCTGAGACCGAGTTTTTTGTAATCAGGGGAACTTTTGTGGTATTTTGGCGTACCAATTTCTTGGTTACATGTGATGGGAAAAAAGTTATGAGTGCTTTAAGCTGAAAAATGCACTTAAAAAGTGTTAAAATGCGTCTGGCAAGCAGTAGGCTGAGACCAAATCGTCTGGGACCGAGTTTTTTGTAATCAGGGGATTTTTTCTGATTTTTTGATGTATTATTTATGTGGTTATCACTTCGACCTCAAAATCTGTAAAATTACCATTTTCAAACGCCCACCCCCGCCCCCAGCTGAAAAAGAAACCTGCCAGACGGTTGAATCTGATATCATGGTGCGTGTATCTACACATACATGTGAGTTTTTTTTGGTTATCACACCACTCCAAAAATTTGCTTCCAGCTCTTGGTCTATGATGTTTCGCTGAGTTCAAAGACTCTTTGGAAAAATTTTAAAGAAATTGGTGTACGTTCGTCTAAATCGATTTCGAAATGTGTGTTGAGTCCACAAGAAGTGAAATCATATTTTGCGCCGCCTCAGCTAATTTCTCATCTAACATTAGCTGTTCCTGTTAATGATAATGAATTATTTTCATTCAACTGTGTAAATGGTAACTACTTTAAAGTCTATTAAGTCAAATGCATCTGGTACTGATAATATTTCACCAAAGCTTATACGTATGATTTTACCAATACTTATCAAGCCTTTGAAGCACATTCTGAACGCATGTATCTACCGTTCTGAGTTCCTAGAATTCTGGAAAAGTGGAAATACTGTCCCCATACTCAAAAAAGCTAATGCCTCAGAACGTAAAGTTGGTAAAGTACTTAAACGATTAATGTCAAACCAAATTCTAAATTTCGTCCAAATTAACAATATTGTTACGAAACCAGACAACTGAGCGCTACCAAGAAGAAAATTAAATAAAAGAATTATTGTAGAAAAAAGAAAAAAAAAAGAATTATTGTATTGGTTCTCGAGAGGGTTGTATAAAATCAGTTTTATTATTTCTTTTTTTTTGTTATAACTGTTGTTGCAGCTTAAATTGTTGGTCGACGATTGATGTTGACAGCAAGACGTCCAAGAAGAAAGAGAGCTCGTCACGTTTTCTGTTGCCGAATTTATAGCGACCAAGAATTTGTTCCACTTTCCATTTCATTTTCCGGAAACTAGACACTGGACATTTTCTCTTCTTGTCAGATTTGACGTTTTCTTTTGATGTTCTTTTGTGGAAGTTGTTTAAGGCTGCCTTTAGAAGTTTGGTGGATGTTGATTTCTTTTCTTTTTTTCTGTTGGAGTTCTCAAACGTAACACAGCCCTGGACTTCAAGACTCAAAGTTCCAACTGAGTCTCTGGTCTCGTTACATAAGTTGCTAATCGGTTGATGTGCACGGCTTTAGTTTTTCGACCTCCAGATAATTGAATGCGGTATACCAGGTCTGATATGCGTTCGATGGTGTGAACTGGTCCTTCCCAATCGCTTTGTAGTTTCGGGCATAAACCTTATTTTCGCTTTGGGTTGTAAAGCCAAACTCGGTCTCCTGGCAAAAAAGTAATAGGGTTAGATTTCAGATCATACCTGGTCTTTATAGACTCTGCTGATATTTGGAGGTGAGAACGTGCTACTTCATAAATCTTTCTTAACCGGTCTTCTAGTTCAGTCACATATGATGGAGCGCTAACTGATTTTTCCGGGGGGGTTCCGTACGTAAGATCAGAGGGAAGTTTGAGCTCACGTCCAAAAGTAAGCATCGCAGGAGTAGATTCAGTTGCTTCGTGTACGGCGGATCGATAAGCCAGTAACGCTGGTTGTAGGTTGTGATAAGTTTTAGTTTCCCAGCCGGGGTAAAAACTCACGGCTGTCCAGGGTCGGCGAATAAAACACCAAACTTCGCAACAAGGTCAGAAACTATTTATTTTAGCGAACTTTTCTATTTTAATAAATGACAAAATCAGTTTTATACAATTTTTATATCCTGGTAATTCTGGTACGGTATGCGGTAGTGGGTACGTCTGTTGATATCTGGTACGGTAGACGGTAGCGGGTACGGCTGTTGGTATCCCTAGCAAGAGCGGCGGTAGCGGCGGTATTCGCTTCTTCGTCCGTTTCCTTCTAGGTCGGGATCAACTGGTAAGAGTACCTGTGAGGAATAGACGAAAGGTTAGCTGTGACAGAAATTGTTAAACGCCTCTGCGGGACAAGGACACGGCAAGGGCTTTCTCAGACCAAAGGTGAGTTCAAGCAGTTATACCCTTGGTGGGTGTTCTAAGAAATTATTAAATGCCTCTGGGGGCAGAGACACAGCAAGGGCTTTTCAGACCCAAGGTGAAATTTAAAGTTGGCAGAAATTATTAAATGCCTCTGAGGGGCAGAGACACAGCAAGGGCTTTTCAAACCCAAGGTGGAATGTAAAGTTGGCAGAAATTATTAAATGCCTCTGAGGGGCAGAGACACAGCAAGGGCTTTTCAGACCCAAGGTGAGTTCAAGCAGTTATACCCTTGGTGGGTTTTTCTACGCTATTATTAAATGCCTCTGTGAGCAAGGACATGGCAGGAGACTCACTGGTCCCTGGTTTGCTGGTTCTCTGGTTCACGGTGTGGGCGACCCTTGTGGAAGAGACTGGTTCGGCGACGGTACACAAGAAGCCTTTAGTTTCGTTTCTGGTAGTGTCTGTGGAATAGATCTAAATAATTGTGTGATCATTTGGTTCTTTATACGGAGTTCGGCGCTCCCGGCGGCCTTTAGCTGTGGAAGAGCGTGTTTTGATGAGTGCAAGGATTAGAACGCTCCTGCGGGCTAATGACGCACAGACTCTAGGTCTGACAGATCGAGCTGGTATTTGATCGGCCCCAAGTGGCACTAAATGTTATTTAATATAATAGTTTGTATAATGTTTACTTACTCTACTGGAGGTTGTTGCTGCTTGGCCGGAGCGGACGGACTGATCATTTCCATGGCGCAGAATGCTCTATTTATACCACTGCCCGACAGTGGTATCGTGTGCACAAAAAAAAAAATACAATTATCAGTTCGGCTTCGTGTTGACTTCAGCTTTGTTGTGAGTTATATTGTTGGCTCCTCCCCTTTTTACTTTTGCGTAGTTATAGGGTGCCCCTTATTTGCATTATTATTGTCGCCTCTAAATTGTGTTGCATACTTTTAGGCGTTTTTCTCGACGTATGCTGGCAACTAGTTTAGGTGGTCGGAACATGTAACTTGGAAGCGTAAAACGCTTCGTTACATACCACCCCCCTTTTGGAGACGAGAACCTTCTCGTCTAACAAAAGATATTCAACCTCTCTTTTTTTTGTTGTCTTTCGATTTTTTTTTTTTTTTTTTAATAGTAACAATAATTTAACTAAACAGATGCGTGCTTCGCTTGAACAAAGGTAATACTCCAATTCTAAGTAATAAACTAAAAGAAAAATCCTCAAAAATGAGTCACTAACTTAACTAAACAGATGCGTGCTTCGCTAAAACAAAAATAATACTCCAACTCTAAGTAATAAGCTTAAAGAAAAATCCTCAAAAATGAGTCATAAAAAAAAATAGTCTTCTATATGGGTTGTACTCCACTCGTTTCTTCGCACCAGTCGCTTCATGCGATAGGAGGGCCAGACCCCTCGCGACTATACGGCAGACCACCTTTCCGTGACGTCTTGTTAAGGTGAACTTCTGCCGTCGAAACTTCGGGTTGTACATACGGTGGCCAGTAATGTTGATTCCCGCGAAGGGGTCTCGTTCGGCTACCGGGGGTATGTACCCTATGCAGTTGAAGCGGCTCGGGTTAGATGGTGGTTTAGCGTCCGGTTGCGAGCGGTGCGGTGCAATGGTGTTGGGTTGGACTACCTTAGGAGCTGTTGTGGTCGGTACAACTATTGGCGAAGTCTTTTGCAGCAATCGTTTTCTCAGCTGCAGGGCCTTGCTTATCTTTCTTCCTGCAGGATCGGCGGCGGTAGCCCTGGGCTGTCTTGCCCTACTTAAACAGGGTTGCGCTCTCGGTGAAGTGGTTACGTTTGGTATCGGCAGTGCCGGGGGTAGTAGCTTCGGAGTATGCGCGATCCTTTTTTTGGTTGCAAGTACTGGTACGTGGCCGGTATCGATTCGATCGGTTGTACGGAGCGTCGGCCTTGGCAGTTCTGCCAAGAAGATGGTGCTACGCGGTCCGGTTTGCAGCTTCATCGGCATAGTAGGCAGCCGCTTCCATGGTTGCGCTACCTCCTGATCTTCTATGGTCTCGTTGTCTGGGTGGTTGTTCATCCTGCGGCGGTCGATGACTAAATGATTTAACTCGGGTGTGGCGACTGCTTTTATACTGGCTGATATGGAATTACTCACTGATGTATAACCCTTTAGGTCTTTTATATGGGCGCGAATAATTCCTCGATTCCCCTTGGTTGGGCTTAGCGGTATCAGTATGACAATTTCAGGGGAATCGAAACGTACCACCTCGTATATCCCTTCATATCGGGGTGCTAGCTTCTCCGTGAAATGCTTTGCAGCGGAGGAGAGTACTCGTGCTTTCTTGTACACTTGTTCTCCTATAATTGGTCGCCACGCCCTGCGGCGTAAATTATAATAGCGTGCTTGCTTTGTAGCGGCGTTGTGTAAGTTAGTTTGTACTAATGCGTACAACATTTTTAATCTTTCCCCTCTAACGGAGGGGGTTTCGGTATGATCGGCGGTCGGTAACATTTGTTGTTGCGGGCCTTAAACTCTCTTCCGAAGTTAAGGAAAGCTGGGGAAAATCCGGTCGATTCGTGCTTGCTTGTATTTATCGCGAAGGACAGCTCAGGCAAATGTTCATCCCATGTTCGATGGTTCTCTTGCACATACTGAGCTATCATTGTCTTCAGTACTCGGTTCACGCGCTCAGTGGGGTTCTCTTGCGGGGAATAAGGTGCGGTGAAACGTTGCTGGATACCCATTTCTTGAAGAAAGGCAGAAAGTATCGTACTAGTGAACTGTGTGCCATTGTCGGAGAGTACGATGCGTGGCACCCCAAAATGTGCGATGACACGCTCTCTAAGGGCCTTCACTACTGCTTGGCTCGCATCAGTCCTCCGGGCTTCTGTTGTGATGCTTTATACGCTTTACATACGGTGCAGCTGCTTACGTAACGGCCTATATCCCGGTACATGCCCGGCCAATAAAAATTCTTCATTACTCTGGCGGCGGTTTTTGCCATTCCCAGGTGACCAGCGGTGGGTGCGTCATGGTTCTCGAAAAGTATTTTGCTCCTGTCGACGGCGCGCGGGGACGCATAATTTCCAATCTTCTTCTTGGTTTGCGAGGGGATGGGCGGTAAATCTCCGGTACAGTTTAGCATTTGTAATCCTGTAGTCAGGGTAATGGTCAGGGTTGAGTTGTACTTGTCGGATGCGACGCTCTGTCCAGTCCTCAGCTGGACTACAGATAATGGACAGGTCGCTTGGTTCAAACGGCAGGGGGTCTCGAGATAACGCGTCAGCGACGACGTCCTTTTCTGTATTTAATCTCAAAGTCGTATTGTTGCAATTCTATAGCCCAACGAGCTAGACGCCCAGACGGGTTGTCGAGTGAGTGAAGCCACTTCAACGAATGATGGTCGGTGACTACGGAAAAGTGGTAACCCTCGAGGTACGGCCTCATTTTGCGTATTCCGAAAAGTATGGCCAGGCACTCCTTTTCGGTGACCGAATACTTTTTTTCTAGATCTGTGAGAGTGCGACTAGCGTAAGCGATTACTCTTTCTTGCTTGTCGGTGTGCTGAGACAAGACGACCCCCAGCCCGTAGTCGCTGGCGTCGGTTTGTAAAGTAAAAGGTAGGTCGAAATTTGGGCACATTAGAACTGGTGCCTCAGTCAGGCGTTTCTTTAATTCGGCGAATGCCTCTTCTTGAGCAGCGCCCCATAACCATGCCTGGTTTTTCTTAAGCAATTTAGCCAAAGGGGTTGCCACTTGTGAAAAATTCTTAATGAATCGGCGGTACCACGACGTAATTCCCATTACCCGTCTTAATTCTTTGACATTGCGAGGTTTGTTCAATTCTTGGACGGCTGATACTTTATCCGGGTCGGTACTGATACCACGTTCGCTTACCACGTGTCCTAAGTATTTTAATTGACTTTTGCAAAACTCGCATTTTTCTCTATTGATGGGCAAGTTTGCTGTTTGTAGCCTCTTGAACACCTCTTTCAAGTGTTGGATGTGTTCTGCAAAGGTACCGCTGACAGCGATGATGTCATCGAGATAAGCAAACGCGTAACCGTCCATTTCCGGACCGATGATGCCATCTAACATACGCTGAAAGGTAGCGGCCGTGAAATTTAGCCCACAAGGCATAATTTTCCATTGGAATAGCCCGCATCCGGGTACGGTAAAGGCGGTGGATGCTCGGGAATCTGAGTGCAGGGGGATCTGCCAATACCCTTGCTTAAGGTCGATTGTGGATATGAAGTTTGCTAGTTTCAGCTTGTCTAAAATCGCTACAATCTGTGGGAGTGGATATGCGTCCATAACGGTAATGCTATTGAGCTGCCGGTAATCAACGCATACTCTCCATGAACCGGTCTTCTTCTTTACGAGAACTATGGGCGAACTGTATGGGCTTTTAGAAGGTTCAATCTTATCGTCCCGGAGTAGTTCGTCAATTTCATCATCTATGACCTTTTGCATGGCGGGATTTCTCGAAAAATACCTCTGCTTAAAGGGCTGATCGGTTTTTAACTGAATCTGGTGTACGACGGCATTCGTTACTTTCGGTAAGTTGTCAAGTTTTGGAAGCTCGGTATCTAATAATATAGTTAGAGTTTCTTCTTGCGCAGCTGTTAATGGTTTACCTCCTAGCATACAGAGGCTAGCCCGACGTGCTTCCACATCGGTAGTAGACCATGGTATTTCTTTGCCTCGTAGGGTAATGCGGAAATCGGCACTCCGTAACATGTCTATGCCAATCACCATATTTTCGGTTAGCTGTTTCATATATGTCAAGTCACCTCGAACGCTTTGCTCTGCGATAGTTATCGTGAATGGATAATGTTCGCGATTAACCACTATTTCGCCATTGGCTAGGTACGTTATGTGACGGAGGTAGTATACCGAGGCCTTGTGCTGGCGTAATAGCTGTCGTGTCTCGGCATTGATGAAAGACTTTGTAGCCCCGGTGTCTATCAACGCTTTTACTGGATGACCATAAATTCGTACGGTCACGTAACATCGTGGATCTGTACTGCTCGATGAAGTTACTCTCTGTTCTGTTCTCTCGTTCTGTTTTGCGTGGGCAAAGGTTCTCCTCTGCTCGGTTACTATAGGTTTCGGAAGTGACGGTACACTTGCAACTTGTACTGGTGTATTTGCGCTCCGATTTTCTGGTTGTTTGGGCCAGGTGCGCCTGCCTCTCGTACGGCTTATTTGACTGCTCATGACTGCGGCCCTGTGCGTATGGCAGTCACAGTCGTCGGTCAGTCGTCCATCTTCTCCTTAATAGGAGCAAAAGAGTCTGAAGGGTCGATGGAAGTTGCTTTTATTATGTCCCCGCTGTTTACAGTTCCAACAGTGTGTGGACCGGTCGTATTGGCTGGCGGGGAGTATCGGTCGAAGCGGGGTAGGACGGCTAAAGTTTGGCCGTTGTGTTTGGAACGCCGGTCGGTTGTCTGGTAAGGGGCGGTACGGCTGTGCGTTTCGGTTTAGAGCCGGAGCGATACGAGGTATTGGGGGCGGGAGGTTCGATCTTCCCCCTGTATATGTTCGTATTCGTCGGCCAGTTCCATAAGTTCTTCGAGCGTCGAGAAATCTCGCTGCTTTATGTAGAGGTGGTACTATGCACGTAAGCTGTCGTATATGCGGTCGATGTTGTCGAGTAGTCTTATGCGCGGCTGTCTATGAATCAAATACTGTGTGCCTCGTATAAATTCTTTCGCCTTCTCCCGTGGGCCTTGTTTTCGCCGCATAATTTCTTCTTCTAGCTTGCACAGGTATCGCGCTGGCAGGAAATGTTAGAGAAACGCGCTACGAAAGCTACTCCATATCTGGACACGTTCACGGTTAATACGGAACCACTCCAGAGCGGTGCCTCGCAAGAATTCGGGTAATGCCTTGACTACGTCATCGAGGCGCAAGTCGTAGCAGTTGGTTAGTTCTTCAAGGCGGTCTATAAATTCCACGGCGTTACCAGACGAGTCGAATTTCAGTCCCCATTTCCGGACTGTATTCATGACTTCGGCCTCGTAACTGAGTACGATCTTACCGGAGGTTCTCATCGTTGTTCGGTTTTTCGAATGGTCGAGTACTTGTGATGTACTGGCGAGGTTTGGTGGACTTTCCATAGTTTGGCAACCTTTCGTTGTTTCATCGTTTTCAGGTGATGCTTGTTTATATGAAGGTACGTCGAAGCGTATTTCAGTGTAGCCGGACGACTTGGGAACTGGTTCTGTATCGATTTCATTTGCAGATGTGTCGGTGTATTCCCTGGCGATAGCGACCTTCTCCAAGTCTTCATATAGACTTTGCGTAGATTTTCTCAATCTGGCTCCTTTAATGTGAGCGCTGAATCTAGTCCGGAGAGTGGCGATCGTCCCATCCGTATCGAGTCCTTTTGACTCATTCGGGCTTTAAGTTCTTCTTTACTGAGCAAGTAAATGGCTCCGATGCTTGCAAAGACGTCAAAACTTTCTTCGGAGTCTGACATGGTAAGCTAATTTCGTTTTCTATTTATAGTTCGCTAAAAGAGTTTCTGTTCTGACGGAATGGACCTACAGTCCCTGCTCGGGCGCCAAATTGTGATGTGTTTTAGTTTCCCAGCCGGGGTAAAAACTCACGGCTGTCCAGGGTCGGCGAATAAAACACCAAACTTCGCAACAAGGTCAGAAACTATTTATTTTAGCGAACTTTTCTATTTTAATAAATGACAAAATCAGTTTTTTACAATTTTTATATAATTGTAATTCTGGTACGGTATGCGGTAGTGGGTACGTCTGTTGATATCTGGTACGGTAGACGGTAGTGGGTACGGCTGTTGGTATCTCTAGCAAGAGCGGCGATAGCGGAGGTATCCGCTTCTTCGTCCGTTTCCTTCTAGGTCGGGATCAACTGGTAAGAGTACCTGTGAGGAATAGACGAAAGATTAGCTGTGACAGAAATTGTTAAACGCCTCTGCGGGGCAAGGACACGGCAAGGGCTTTCTCAGACCAAAGGTGAGTTCAAGCAGTTATACCCTTGGTGGGTGTTCTAAGAAATTATTAAATGCCTCTGGGGGGCAGAGACACAGCAAGGGCTTTTCAGACCCAAGGTGAAATTTAAAGTTGGCAGAAATTATTAAATGCCTCTGAGGGGCAGAGACACAGCAAAAGCTTTTCAGACCCGAGGTGGAATGTAAAGTTGGCAGAAATTATTAAATGCCTCTGAGGGGCAGAGACACAGCAAGGGCTTTTCAGACCCAAGGTGAGTTCAAGCAGTTATACCCTTGGTGGGTTTTTCTACGCTATTATTAAATGCCTCTGTGAGCAAGGACATGGCAGGAGACTCACTGGTCCCTGGTTTGCTGGTTCACGGTGTGAGCGGCCCTTGTGGAAGAGACTGGTTCGGCGACGGTACACAAGAAGCCTTTAGTTTCGTTTCTGGTAGTGTCTGTGGAATAGATCTAAATAATTGTGTGATCATTTGGTTCTTTAAACGGAGTTCGGCGCTCCCGGCGGCCTTTAACTGTGGAAGAGCGTGTTTTGATGAGTGCAAGGATTAGAACGCTCCTGCGGGCTAATGACGCACAGACTCTAGGTCTGACAGATCGAGCTGGTATTTGATCGGCCCCAAGTGGCACTAAATGTTATTTAATATAATAGTTTGTATAATGTTTACTTACTCTACTGGAGGTTGTTGCTGCTTGGCCGGAGACGACGGACTGATCATTTCCATGGTGCAGCCTGCTCTATTTATACCATTGACCGACAGTGGTATCGTGTGCACAAAAAAAATACAATTATCAGTTCGGCTTCGTGTTGACTTCGGCTTTGTTGTGAGTTATATTGTTGGCTCCTCCCCTTTTTACTTTTGCGTAGTTATAGGGTGCCCTCTTATTTGCATTATTATTGTCGCCTCTAAATTGTGTTGCATACTTTTAGGCGTTTTTCTCGACGTATGCTGGCAACTAGTTTAGGTGGTCGGAACATGTAACTTGGAAGCGTAAAACGCTTCGTTACAAGGTGTTGTTCCCAATCATTTTGATGACGGTTAGTAAACTTTGCAGGGTAGTCTAGCAGGGTCCTATTGAATCGTTCTACCATGCCATCGGATTGAGGTCGTAAAAGTGTTGTCCGAGTTTTCTCAGTTCCAAGCGATTGTAACTGTTAAGCAAACCGACCAACAATGATTTCACACGCACCTTATATTTTAATGCTGACACGATGGGAAATGATGGCTTTATCATTTCCCAAATTCATTATTTATTCCGATTCCCACACCTTTCATATAACCTACCATTCCTATTACCAACCAACTTCCCCAGCAGCGTGAGGCCAGACGAAATGTGATCTTCTATAAAAGTTGAATGTTTTGCCTCACGCGCTGACATTCGATTTCATTTATGTTGACTAGCCACCTTTAGTGCTTTGCCTTTTGCGATCTTTTTGGCTAGTCAACCAGTCACTCAGTATTGTACTTCACTATTAGTAAGATCATTTTTGTGTAAAATAAACATTGTTATTTAATTGAACATTTGTTGTGAGTTATTTAATTGAACATTTGGCGACCGTGACAGGACCCCAGCTAAAAAAGTTTAGTGGCCTGTATTGAACAAAAAATTTAAAGTAAAAAAAAAGGAGAACAGTAAAAACTTTTTAAATAAAGAGTGAAGTGAGTCGACAAACAAAGAGCTACAAAGCTAGTGACAAGTGAAGTAATAAAGCAAAAAGAAAGAAATATAATTAAAGATAACTTGTGCCAGCAAAAGTGTAGTTAGTGATTAAATAATGCCTTCCATCGATGAACTCACGAATCGTCAAGATTTGGTAGGAACGGAGATTTGTAATCTCGCCCGTAACTACAGAAAGGATGGCCCAGAAAGAAAGACTGTGCAGTATTTGAATGCACGCTGGGTCAAACTGACTGAGCTCTGGGAATTCTTCGATAACGTGGACAGTGAGATAAGAGATAATTATCCACTAGATATAGACCACGCATATTTCACCAAAGGCTACTATGACGAGGTGAAGAAGGTGTATGAGGTAATGAAAGAAGACATCAGCAAGAGGTGTAGTGATGCGGACTCTAAAAAATCTGATGAGGCTGAAGAAAAGACCACAGCAGTCAATCCTCAGCCAAGACAACAAAAAGAGGATGCAGGACCAACAGCAGCCAATCCTCAGCCAAGACAACAAAAAGAGAATGTAGGACCAACAGCAGTCAAGCCCCCAGCAGGGTCTACAAAGGAACTCGCTACATCACCAAAATTTAATCTTCCAGCTGGACTGACAACAAAACTCAGCTCAGAAGTAAAAAAAATGACAATGGAAAAAAGATTTCGCCTGCTCTGCAAAATTTTCCGAGCCTCGTTAAGTAACTGCCCACTGAGTTTGCGGAAAACCATAACCCAGCAATTCAATCAAAAAACGAAAACTCTTGTGAGCAATTGGGAGGATATAACCAGTGCATACAAACGATTGGGGGACGATGCCGCCGTAGACGACATCGAGCTTTATTTTGAGCTTCAAGACGAATTGGACTTGAGGATTAGCTGTCTACCCAACAACATTTTTCCGAACGAAACAGCAGGTCAACCGACTCCAGTAAAGCCAACTGCAATCAAGCTGCCAAAGATAGAGATTCCAAAATTCGACGGAAGTTATCTTAACTGGCCGCGGTTCTTCGACTTGTTCCAGCAAATGGTGCACAACCAACCCATCGCACCGGCACAAAAACTATACTTCCTAAAAACGAACGTCACTGGCGATGCTCATAATTTGATTCAGCATTTCCACGCCACGGATAGTAATTATGAGGTGGCATGGAACACGCTAATTGACAGATTCAACATTAAGAGACTGTTATTAAGTGCTCAATTGAATCGATTGTTCCATCATAACATCATTGCTGACAACGTCAAAAGTCTAAAGAGGCTTCATGACACTACAAAGGAAGTGATACAAGCAATTAACAACCTCGGATTTGACACCAGTGGATGGGATCCAGTAGTCGTTCATCTATTGCTGGACAGAATGGACAAGGATATCCGAATTTTATTCGAAGAATCCCTACATTCACCAAGAAGCCATCCAACTCTAACGCAGCTACTTGAATTTGTGCAATGCAGATTCCAAGCTCTGGAGGCGGTAAAACCAGACGAAAAGAAGAAAGTGGTAGCCACCGCTTTTGAGAGTTCTAGGGAAGTTTCTTGTCAATTTTGTAAATCCAATAGTCATAAGATTTTTAATTGTAAAAATTTCATTTCCCTTTCAGTTGAAGATCGCAATCAGAAGGTGCGAAAACTTCAAATATGCACCAACTGTTTGCAAAGCCATCATTTGTCCACGTGTCAGCAGCAGCGCAGGTGTAAAATGTGCAACGGGAAACACAACACCCTACTACATTATCCGGCGAAAAGGGATAAGGAAAAAGGACCAGCATCTGGTAAGTATGAACATTTTGTTGGTCGGGGGGTGAACTTCCATTAGGAAAAAATAATAATGCCTCATTAGGAGTAGCGTTTAGGGGTCGTGAGGTATATCTCGCCACCGCAATTGTGAACATTGCATGTCCCAACGGTATGCGCATCCCGTGCAGAGCTTTGTTAGACTCAGGATCGCAGGTAAACTTTATCACTACTTCCTTAGCACACGAATTAGGATGCGAAAAACAAAGAAGGGAAATTCCAATCAGCGGAATCGGAGGCCAAGAAAGTCAGGCTAATTATATCTTAAACATTTTATTAGAGTCCAGAACATCATCGTTCAAAAGAACTATCGAGGCCAGTATAATTCCAAAAATTACTGATTATCAGGCAACTGCACCTCAGGACATGAAAACTTGGAAATTGCCCTCCAACATCGTTCTAGCGGACCCCAATATAATTAATTCCCGGCACATAGACTTATTAATAGGAGCAGAAATATTTTTTGAGCTTCTCATGCCAGGGGAGTTTCAGATTTCCAGCAGTCTTCCTTTATTGCGAAACACTAAATTAGGATGGATACTAGCTGGAAGCGCTATAGATCATAATCACACTTCTTACTGCCATTCTGTTTCAAAACCAAGTCTAAGCTCTCTAGATAAATTAGTTCGTTCATTTTGGGAAAGTGAAAATATTGAAGGTAAATCAAAAATTTACAGTGAAGAAGAATTTAAATGTGAAAAGCACTTCAATGATAACGTGGAAATAACACGCAACGGTCAATATATAGTGCGACTTCCCTTCAAAAGAACACCTCATGAAACATTGGGCAAGTCAATGGAAATGGCAAGAAAGCGTTTTTATTCTTTAGAAAGAAAGCTTGAGAGGAATAGAGAATTGAAAGCAAGTTATGTAGGCTTCATGGATGAATATGAACGTTTGGGTCATATGTCACTAATTCCAGAGAAAAACATACCAATGTCAAACCATTTTCTTCCACACCATTGCGTAGTTTAACCCGAGAGTTCTTCAACAAAGCTTCGGGTGGTTTTCGATGTTTCTGCAAAGACAGCATCTGGGTATTCACTTAAAGATACTCTCATGGTTGGACCAACAGTCCAATCAGATTTATTCTCGGTTATAGCCAATTTCAGGCTGTATAAATATGTATTCACTGGCGATATTAGCAAAATGTATCGACAGATACTGATTCATCCAAATGATAGAGCATATCAGCTTATTTTATGGAGGTCAGATCCTAGAGACACATTAAAAACATACAAACTAAACACAGTTACGTATGGAATGGCGTCCGCCTCTTATTTAGAAACGAGAAGTTTGGTAAAATTAGCAAATGATTACCAACATATATACCCTAATGCATCAAATATTATTACAAAAAATATATATGTAGATGACTGCCTAGCCGGAGCAAATAGTCTAGAGGAGGCCAAGTTGCTTCTCGATGAGACTATAAATTTACTAAAACAAGGAAATTTTGATTTGACAAAATTTTGTTCAAACGATCCACGCATTCTTGAAAATATTCCTATAGAAAATCGAGAAAAAATGTTGACTATTTATCAATCCGAGGTAATTACAACACTTGGTTTAGTTTGGGATCCAAGTCAAGACACCTTCAAATTTCGCTACGACTATATAACACCCTGTAATCTACAGGTAACAAAAAGAAGCGTTCTTGCCGACTTGTCAAAATTCTTTGATCCCCTGGGGCTTATTGGTCCAGTCATTCTCCTAGGAAAAATATTTCTCCAAGAACTATGGAAAACCAATATTTATTGGGATGAAACCTTGCCTCCAGAACAGGCTTCCAAGTGGTTAAACTATTTGGAAAAGTTTTCCTACTTGCAGGAAATAAGCATACCCCGCTTCGCTTTAATAGATTTAGCAACTAAATTAGAATTACATGGCTTCTCCGACAGCAGCGAAAGTGCTTTTGGTGCATGCATTTACCTAAAATCTACTGACAAAGAAGGGAAAATCTTTGTACAACTGCTATGTTCAAAATCTCGTGTCGTTCCTTTAAAAGCGACAAGTATTGCGCGATTAGAGCTTCAGGCGGCTGTTCTATTGGTAGAGTTAGTACAAAAAATTATTCCAATAATTGGTATGACAATTACGTCGATAAATTATTACACAGATTCCACAAAAGTTTTATCATGGATAAAATCCCCCTCGTATACTTGGGAGACTTATATTGCAAATCGTGTAGCTAAAATTCAAACAAATTCAGATTTGAGCAATTGGCACTATGTCAGAGGTGAATTAAATCCTGCAGATCTTATATCGCGTGGAGTAGGACTGCGCGATCTTATGGGATCACCCATTTGGTTTGATGGGCCTGAGTTTTTAAAACAAAAAGACACGTCCAATTACCAAATGGAGTATTCAATACCAGAACAGATCTCTGGGCGTCGGAAGCTCAAAACGGTGTTGACCATGTCAATCCCAGATGATGTAGTCACTCTAATTGATCATAAAAATTCGTTTTACACACTGCAAAAAAGACTTAAACACGCTGAGATTCCTTCTCAAGCAAAAAACCAAATATTACTCCCAAAAAATAATATAGTTACAACATCGCTCTTAGATCACTTACATAAAAAACATTTACATGCTTCCCATAGAACACTTGTATCTATCTCCAGGCAAGAGTTTTGGATTTTGAGCGTAGGAAGAGAAACACGAAAGGTACTCTCTAAATGTATCCAATGTTTCCGTGCCAAACCCAGATCCATCGATCAATTAATGGGTAATCTACCTAAAGAAAGAATAGTAGATACCCTCTCGCCCATTCCACTATTCAGGAGTGGATTTTTGTGGACCCATACGAACACATTATAATGTTCGAGGAAAAACTCCAACCGAATCTTATCTTGCAGTATTTGTATGCTTTTCCACAAAAGCTGTTCATATTGAGGTGGTTAACAACCTTACCACAGAATCATTTATTAATTGCTTGAAACGCTTTGTTAGAAGACGGGGTTTATGCCATACCATATTCTGTGACAATGCCACAAATTTCGTTGGAGCAAGAAATCAATTAAAGGACGTTCAAGATTTTGTTGAGTCATCTGAAACTCAATCGTCAATCAATTCAAGCTGTCTGAAAATGGGAATCAACTGGAAACACATTCCACCACGGTGGGAGGCAGCTGTAAAATCGGCAAAGGTATTATTATTAAAATATTTAGGAGAAGCTTCTTTAACTTTTGAAGAACTTTCAACCGTTGTAGTTCAAATTGAGTCTATCTTAAATTCACGCCCACTTACACCTAACTCGTCAGATCCCAATGACTTGCAGGCGTTGACTCCAGGTCATTTCCTAATTGGCGCTTCATTGACTTCGCTTCCAGAGCCTGACATTACTGATCACAAAATGTCAAGATTAGACAAATTTCGTCAGATTCAGCATATTCAACAACATTTTTGGCAGAGATGGTCGGACGAATACCTTCACCTCCTGCAGCAGAAATTAAATTGGAAAGTGCAATCTCCAAATCTGGAAGCTGGGACAATGGTTGTTTTAAAGGATGCACACCAGCCTCCAATGAAATGGAAGCTTGGACGTGTAATCGAAGTTGTCAAAGGAACCGATGGAATAGTGCGAGTAGCATATGTTAAAACGGAAACAGGAACATATCAACGAGCAATTCAAAACTTATGCCCTTTGCCTATTGAGGACAAAGAGCAGCGAAAAGAGGTTATGCAAACCCCAGTAAGAAATCAACCCACAATGGGATTAAGAAGTGGAAGATTCCTTGGCAATCCCCTGACATCATTACTATGTATGATGTGTCTATTGTCTCCATTAGTAGCCTCCTTAGATATCGAACCAATAAGGGTTACCAAATTCGAAAATCATACTGGCATCTATTTTGAGGACATAGGTACTGCTAGCACTGTTAATAGTTTTTGGAACATTTATATTTTTTATAATTTGTCTTCATACTGGCTAGAGCTAGGGGAAGTGAAAACTTACTTGAATAGAATGGATAAAATCTGTTTAGATGAATTAAGAGGTAATCCGTATTGTCTGCCCACAATTTCCACACTTAAACATAGAGTGGCTGTAATTGAATCAAACAATGACCTCGTTCATAATTATCACACCTCCTATAGCAAACGGATAAGATTTGCTAGATCTCCCTTCGACTTTATAGGAAACGTAGCACATAGTTTATTTGGAGTATTGGATTAAGATGATGCTAAAGACATACAACACCAAATTTCGTTGGTTCACCAAGATGAACAACACTTAGTGCATCTCTTTAAAAAACAGAGTTCGATCGCGGATTCAACAGTTAATCTCCTTAAACGAAACAATATGCAACTCAGTCAGCAATATCAAGGTTTGAAAGCTATCTTCAGAGAATCGTTGAATAACATAGAAAAACATCAAGAAATAATTGATGCTGGCCAGAGTTTCTCTTCCTTAACATCATATCTGATTTTATCAATCACAAACCTCGAGAGGGTGCAAGATACATTACTTGACGTTCTTCTCAGTCTTAATAATGCCAAAATGAATCCCCATTTTATTTCGCCGTCACAATTCGGCAAACAACTCCAAATCATTCGCAATAATCTTCCGTCTCATCTTAACATTCCAACAGCATCTGTTTTAGATATTTTTAAACTGTCATCCATTAAAGGGCGAAGTCTTAATGAATCAATAGTATTTGAAATGATGATTCCTTTGGTTGATAACCAGGATTTTCAACTGTTCAATGTAGTTTCATTCCCTTTATTTCATAATGATTCAAGCTTCGTTATGAAACTATCATCCCCGTATTTAGCAGTCACTTCAACTAGAGATAGGTATTTTGAATTAACAGAAAATCAGTTACTGTCTTGTCATTTTCTTTCAACTAGAAATTGTATTTGTAACCAACAACTACCAACAATGATCCATAGGGACAGTGGTAATAGTTGTGAAGTCTCACTACTGAACCATTTGCCAAGTGCTCTAGATAAGTGCTTTTTAACAAAATCCATTTTACACGATCAATGGATAAGCCTAAGAGCTTCTAACAGTTGGATATTCTCTCTTGAGGGCACAGTAACTGGTCTACTTATATGCGAAGGAATCACAAAAAGTTTAACAATATGTGGTAGTGGGCTGATGGAATTTTTAAGACCGTGTACATTGAAGCTTCCAAATATAGTCATAAATGGACGAGTTCTAAGCAATACAACAATAAAAAATTCATTTGTTCCATCTGTTAGAATATCTGAGGTGATTAAAACGAAATTACCGAGCGAAGATACAAGAGTCATTGCACCTTCGAGCAATGAGACAAGTTTTATGGAAATACAGGTTTTAAAGGACAAAATAAATGAAGTAGCTAAAGATTTAGATAAGGATACATGGGCGAATGATATAAACACCCATGATTACCATCACTATGGCATAAGCTTTATTTTATTCATCACAATGATTGGATTCATCATATTCTACTTCTTCAAAAAAAGAAAGCCCAAACCCCTTCCCAGAAGAAGAGCTTCTCGCTTCGAGGTAGACACCAAGTTTTAGAGTTTTTTGAGTGATTAGATCCCTCAAAGAGGGGGAGTATGTTAAGCAAACCGACCAACAATGATTTCACACGCACCTTATATTTTAATGCTGACACGATCTGAAATGATGGCTTTATCATTTCCCAAATTCATTATTTATTCCGATTCCCACACCTTTCATATAACCTACCATTCCTATTACCAACCAACTTCCCCAGCAGCGTGAGGCCAGACGAAATGTGATCTTCTATAAAAGTTCAATGTTTTGCCTCACGCGCTGACATTCGATTTCATTTATGTTGACTAGCCACCTTTTGTGCTTTGCCTTTTGCGATCTTTTTGGCTAGTCAACCAGTCACTCAGTATTGTACTTCACTATTAGTAAGAACATTTTTGTGTAAAATAAACATTGTTATTTAATTGAACATTTGTTGTGAGTTATTTAATTGAACAGTAACGTTTTTTGAAAGATCGCAGATTCAAAGTTCCTCCCTTGATCCGAATGAATCAGGTGCGGTATGCTGAATCGGCAGAAGACGTTGTCGACCAAGGGTTGTAATACCACCTCAGTCGTCTGATCTGGAACGGCAAAGCACTCCGGCCACTTGGTAAAGTAGTCTATTACTACCACAATATATCGGTTCCCATTTGAAGTTCTAGGCAAGGGCCCTAGGATGTCTATTGCTATTCGCTCAAAAGGATAGCAGGGGCTGGAGATTTCTGGGTTGGAGATTTCCACGTGTTCGCGTAGCTGGTCCTTTCCTCGCTGCACAGCTTCTGCAGCTCAGACACCATCGTTTAACATCTTCAGTTTGGCCTATCCAGTAATATCGACTTTTCACTTTCTCCAGCGTTTTCTTCTGTCCTAGATGACCTCCACTAAGGCTATCATGCAATTCGGCCAAAATGTCTGGAACGATAAGCTTTGGAATTAATAATAACTCAACAACTGTACCTGGCTTTTCCTCCCATTTTCTTCCAATTACACCTTGTTTTATCTGCAGCTGATCAAATAATGTCCAGTAAGCTTTCAGCTCTGGACTTTCCTCTCGGATGTTTTCCTTTTTGGGGTGACCACCGTCACTTAGCCACCTCCTTAGCTTTTGAAGGGTGGTGTCTTTTTATTGTTCTTCCTCCAAATTGCTTGACATTTGAAGCACAAATGTTGATTCTACTTGAAAGAACTCCTTTTCTTCTGCTCGGGTACAATATTTGCAGCTTCCGCATGGCCGTCGAAATAGGGCGTCCGCATTTCCATGCTTAAATCCTGGTCGGTGCTGAATCTCAAAGTCATATTGTTGAAGACGCTGGATCCACCTAGCAATTTGTCCTTCTGGTTGTTTGAAATTATAGAGCCAGTTTATGGAGGCATGGTCCGTTCTCAGCAGGAATCGTCTTCCGAAGAGGTAATAATGGAAATGATGGGTGGCCAAGACTACTGCTAGCAGCTCCCTTCGTGTAACGCAATAGTTACGCTCCGTCCAATCGAGTGTTCGACTGTAGTATTCGAGTACCACCTCCGAATCTCCTTGACGTTGGCTTAATACTGCCCCAATTCCAACGTTAGAGGCGTCAGTATCCAAAATTAAGAGATCCTCGGTGGTCGGGAATGAAAGTATTGGAGCACCCATGAGCTTATTCTTGAGTGTTGCGAAAGCGTCGCCGCAATCCGGGCTCCAATGGAACCGTCGCCTTTCCTCAGTAAGTTCAGACAGTGGTTTGGCGATGCTTGAAAAATCTTGCACAAATTTGCGGTAGTAGCCGCACAAGCCCAAAAAGCTTCTAACTTGTTGTTTGGAAAGAGGTATAGGCCACTTTTCCACGGCTTTTTTCTTCTCACTATCGGTTTTTAACCCCTCCTCGGATACGATATGTCCGAGATATCGAACGTTCTTCTTCAGAAATTGGCTTTTCCCTGGACTCAGCTTCAGATTTGCATCTTGTAATCGTTTGAAAACAGCTTCCAAGTTCGCAAGGTGCTCGTCAAAAATGCTCGTATAAACGATGACGTCATCAAGATAAATAAGGGCCGTTTGCCAAGACATTCCCCGAAATACCTGGTCCACCAGTCGTTCAAAGGTAGCTGGAGCATTACATAGCCCAAAAGGCATGACATTGAAGTGCCACTGCCCTGAACCATTGGAAAACGCCGCACCGTTTTCTCCTTGTCTTTTGGATCCATCTCGACCTGCCAGTATCCGCTCTGAAGATCCATAGTGGAGAGCCACTTGGCTCCAGCTAAATTCGAAAACAGATCATCTATCCTGTAAAGCGGATAGGAGTCCTTATTGGTGATTTCGTTAAGGCGACGGTAATCCACACAAAATCGGGAAGAGCTTTTTTTTTTACCAAAACGTTTGGTGAGGCCCAAGGACTACTGGAGGGTTCCGCTACCTTGCGGTCTACCATCTCATTAATTAATTGTTCGACCTCCATCCTTTTGGCTACGGGTACTCTTCGAGTTGGATTCTTAATCGGCTTTGCAGTACCGGTCTCAATTTGGTGTTTAGTCAAAGATGTCCTGCCGAAATCGTCGGGCCGCGAGGAGAAAATCTGGTGATATTTCGAGATGAGTGATTTAAATTGACCAATTTGCTTACTTGAAAGTCCTTCTGGCGCTTCTGGTGCCATATCATCTGACCAAACCGTTTTTCTTTCTTGGTTCGTGCAACCACCGCAGATGTCGACCGCAGTCATTTGTCCGATGGCAAGGTTCTTTGGAAGAGTTACGTCTGATGTAGAAATATTAGCCAGCCTCACTACCACTTTCGAACGAGTTGGGTTGACCAGACTTCGGCCAAGAAAAATTCCGTTCGGTAGCTCGCATTCCGTGCAGGATTCTACAAGATAGTCTGCTTTGGTTTCCATTATCGGTACCGGTAACTCCAAAACAATTTCAGATTTCGCTGGTACCGCTTTTGGTGATCTTACAACTGTAAGACAATTCACATAAACTATTCAACGATTAAATGATTGACCACCTGTACTCCGAAGATTTAAAACAATATAGTAGAATACATACATATGTAATTCTCTACATAAATACGGTAATGTGTAAATCTAATATCTATTCTTCTCAAATTCTCTCTTGCGGTGATATCGTATTTCGTATGACCTATGTAAATCTTATATATAAAAATGAATCGCAAAATGTGTTGGTAAGCGCATAACTCAACAACGCCTGGACCAATTTGGCCAATTCTTTTTTTGTTGTGTTTGTAATTGTCAGGAGAAGGTTCTTATGACATTAAAAAATTAAAAAATTGCGCGGATATTCCCACAGGAACGGTTTTGGGAATGGAAACTCAGAAACTACTGGACAGATTTCTATAACTCTTCCTGCATTAGAAGTGCTACATTATCCCCTTCCATCAGTAATTTAGATTATATTTCATCCCTATACTCCTACGGGAACAGAAACGGGAACGAGAACCGAAACCTTAAATTTACTTGACCGATTTCAAAAAATCTTTCAACTCTAGGATGTTACATCATCCCTCAGTGACATAGACTTGTAAATGGTTCCTGTCAAGGTTTGATCCCAATATTCCCACAGGAACAGGGTTGGGAACGGAAACTTAGATCCTACTGGACAGATTTCTAAAACCCTTCCTGCATTAAGATTGCTACATTATCCCCCTCCATCAGTAGTTTAGATTATATTTCATCTCTATAATCTCACGGGAATAGAAACGGGAACGAGAACGAGTAGCTTAAAGTTACTTGACCGATTTCAAAAAATTTTTCAACTCTTGGATGTTAGATTCATCCCTCAGTTATATAGACTTAAAAATGGTTCCTGCCAAGGTTTGATCCCCATATTCCCACAGGAACGGGGTTGGGAACGGAAACTTAGAAACTTCTGAACAGATTTCTAAAATTCTTTCGGCATTAGGAGTGCTACATTATCCCCCTCCATCAGTAACCTAGACTATATTTCATCCCTATAATCCCACGGGAACAGAAACGGGAACGAGAACCGAAACCTTAAAGTTTCTTGACCGATTTCAAAAATTCTTTCAACTCTAGGATGTTACATTATCCCTCAGTTACAATGACTTATAAATGGTTCCTGTCAAGGTTTTTATCCATATTCCCACAGGAACGGAATTTAATAAATTGCACGGATATTCCGACAGGAACGGGTTTGGGAACGGAAACTTAGAAACAACTGGACAGATTTCTAAAACCCTTCCTGCATTAGGATTGCTACACTATCCCCCTCCATCAGTAATTTAGATTATATTTCATCCCTATAATCCCACGGGAACAGAAACGGGAACGAGAACCGAAACCTTAAATTTACTAGACCGATTTCAAAAAATCTTTCAACTCTTGGATGTTAGATTCATCCCTCAGTTATATAGACTTAAAAATGGTTCCTGCCAAGGTTTGATCCCCATATTCCCACAGGAACGGGGTTGGGAACGGAAACTTAGAAACTTCTGAACAGATTTCTAAAATTCTTTCGGCATTAGGAGTGCTACATTATCCCCCTCCATCAGTAACCTAGACTATATTTCATCCCTATAATCCCACGGGAACAGAAACGGGAACGAGAACCGAAACCTTAAAGTTTCTTGACCGATTTCAAAAATTCTTTCAACTCTAGGATGTTACATTATCCCTCAGTTACAATGACTTATAAATGGTTCCTGTCAAGGTTTTTATCCATATTCCCACAGGAACGGAATTTAAGAAATTGCACGGATATTCCGACAGGAACGGGGTTGGGAACAGAAACTTAGAAGCTACTGGACTGTTTTCTATAACCCTTCCTGCATTAGGAGTGCTACATTATCCCCCTCCATCAGTAACTTAGATTATATTTCATCCCTATAATCCCACGAGAACCAGAACCGAAACCTTAAAGTTACTTGACCGATTTCAAAAATTCTTTCAACTCTAGGTAGGATGTTACATCATCCCTCAGTGACATGAGCGAAGCCAGGAATTTTTTTAGGTCTTTTTTTCGAAAAAAAAATTCTCAAAAATCAATGAAAAAACGAGGACATTTTTTTGAAAAAAAAAAGTAGGAAATATTTATTGACAATAATATTGAGAGATACTTTAAAAGTAATTTAGATTATGTTTCATCCCTATAATCCCACGGGAACAGAAACGGGAACGAGAACCGGAGCCTTAAATTTACTTGACCGATTTCAAAAAATCTTTCAACTCTAGGATGCTACATCATCCCTCAGTGACATAGACTTATAAATGGTTCCTGTCAAGGTTTGATCCCAATATTCCCACAGGAACAGGGTTGGGAACGGAAACTTAGATCCTTATGGACAGATTTCTAAAACCCTTCCTGCATTAGGATTGCTACATTATCCCCCTCCATTAGTAATCTAGATTATATTTCATCCCTATAATCCCACGGGAATAGAAACGGGAACGAGAACGAGTAGCTTAAAGTTACTTGACCGATTTCAAAAAATTTTTCAACTCTTGGATGTAAGATTCATCCCTCAGTTATATATACCTAAAAATGGTTCCTGTCAAGGTTTGATCCCCATATTCCCACAGGAACGGGGTTGGAAACGGAAACTTAGAAACTACTGAACAGATTTCTAAAATTCTTTCAGCATTAGAAGTGCTACATTATCCCCCTCCATCAGTAACCTAGACTATATTTCATCCCTATAATCCCACGGGAACAGAAACGGGAACAAGAACCGAAACCTTAAAATTTCTTGACCGATTTCAAAAATTCTTTCAACTCTAGGATGTTACATTATCCCTCAGTTACAATGACTTATAAATGGTTCCTGTCAAGGTTTGTTATCCATATTCCCACAGGAACGGAATTTAAGAAATTGCACGGATTTTCCGACAGGAACGGGTTTGGGAACGGAAGCTTAGAAACAACTGGACAGATTTCTAAAACCCTTCCTGAATTAGGATTGCTACATTATCCCCCTCCATTAGTAATTTAGATTATATTTCATCCCTTTAGTCCCACGGGAACAGAAACGGGAACGTGAACGGGAACCTTACAGTTACTTGATCGATTACAAAAATTCTTTCAACTTTTTGATGTAAAATTCATCCCTTAGTGGCATAGACTTAAAAATGGTTCCTGTCAAGGTTTGATCCCCATAATCCCACAGGAACGGGGTTGGGAACGGAAACTTAGAAGCTACTGGACAGATTTCTATAACCCTTTCGCATAAGGAGTGCTACATTATCCCCCTCCATCAGTAACTTAGATTATATTTCATCCCTATAATCCCACGAGAACTAGAACCGAAACCTTAAAGTTACTTGACCGATTTCAAAAATTCTTTCAACTCTAGGTTGGATGTTACATCATCCCTCAGTGACATGAGCGAAGCAAGGAATT
The DNA here is from genome assembly GCA_949752695.1 of Melanostoma scalare. Lineage (NCBI taxonomy): Eukaryota > Metazoa > Arthropoda > Insecta > Diptera > Syrphidae > Melanostoma > Melanostoma scalare. The sequence continues at coordinate 98,594,693 of OX456985.1, read as the reverse complement.
TTTTTAGGTCTTTTTTTTGAAAAAAAATTTTCAAAAATCAATGAAAAAACGAGGACATTTTTTTGAAAAAAAAAGAGTAGGAAATATTTATTGACAATAATATTGAGAGATACTTTAAAAGTATCATTTTTGGTTCTCACAAAGCGAAGAAAAAATTGATATCACAAGACAACGAAAAAATCAATTAGTATTCACAATTCCACTTTTATTTCCACCTGTTGTATTGAGCTGTACCGTTAGAACGATCAATCGCGACTAATTGTTGTTGCCGCAATGCCGCATTCAAAATGCAGCATTCAGATAATTCAGAATTTCTGGAGAATTTTTTGATTCGAAGAACTATAAATATAAATGCCCAAATATGCCCGTGTAATATTTCTAGATGTTGATGAGTGTTGATGAGACATCTCATTGAAAAGTCCTCGTTTTTCGGCAATTTTGCGAATTGTCCTCATTTTTTATAAAAATTTTCATTGATACTCCTTTTTTCCGCTTTTTTCCCAAAGTGTCTTCGTTTTTTACGAGAATGCTCTTTGAAAAGTTCCCGTTGTTTCAACATTTTCTCCAAAAATGTCGTGAAGTACAAAGATTAACTTTTTCTTAAAAAACGCCGAGTTTTTCGAGGACATTTAGCTTAGGTTGGGGCATTTGCCCCTAACTGCCCCTACCTGGCTACGCCCATGCTCAGTGACATAGACTTTTATTTCACGTATTTTCACTGTAACGGAAGATTCCCACAGGAACGGGACTGGGAACGGAAACTTATAAACTACTGGACAGATCTCAAAAATCCTTTCGTCATTGGGATACCACATAATCCCAAAGTAAAAACGATTGTTTTTCATCCCCAAGTTCCCACTTAAGCGGAAAAACCAGAACGGGAACCTTAAAACTATAGACCCCGAGCAACGCCGGGTGGCTCAGCTAGTAGCATAATAATTCCTGTTCATCTCTTTTTACCGCTTCTTATGTGAAATGATATCGTAGAACTTAGGAAATAAGAATCAGTTGTAATAAAGTTGTCGCATTGAACGGACGTTGTTTTTCTTATGATGTAGTATTTTTGCACGCTGAAAAGTAGTTGTATTGCTTATACCCGTTGCTTTGTTGATTTATTAACGCTTATAAGTTATAACATTTAGTTGCTTTGCCTAATTATTAACGCTTACAACAATCAGAAGTGAGATTAGAAACCTGCTTGATTTTTGCATGCATTAGAGTTACATTGCGCTTTAGTTTTATATTTGATAAACTATGAATGCAAATCATCGTGCCGCATTATTCGTGCAAAATGCAACTGTTCCGAGACTTAAGGCTAAGCTAGCCGCATTGGGTTTGTCCACGTGCGGATTGAAACCTACATTGAAGCTGCGATTGGAGGAAAGAATAGCACTTCTCGACGATGGTCGTTTACAGGAGCTATTTTCCAGTGATGGGTCTGACGATGATCGAGATGGCGATGATCAAGACTTTGATGGTCAATGTGATGATGGTCACAATAGTAGTGGAGGTTTGGTTAATATGGACTTGGTAGAGGAAGATCGAATGGTTTCTCAGAGGTTGCAGAGTTTGCGTGAGATGAGACAATCAAAAAAAAGGAGGAAATTGCTTTGTTGGAACAAAGGTTAGCAGAGTTAAGTTGTTCACGAAGAGATGTTCTGCCAACGTCATATTCCTTTCGTGATGTTGAAGATACGATGTCGACCTTTTCAGGGGATGATAATTACAACATAAAGAAGTGGATCGCTCATTTTGAGGATTCAAAACTAATTTACAAATTCACTGAGCCAGAATCTTTTGTCTATGCTAAGCGATTGTTGCGAGGCACTGCGAAAATGTTCCTGTGATCAACCACGTGTCGATCTTGAGTTGAGTTGAAAACGGCTTTTTTCTGCATCTCAGAGACTAAGTCGCACGAAGCTTAGATCAAGCTCATTTGTACGTACTTATCTACGCTCTTCATCATAAATGCAAGTGTTAGAGGTTAGAAAACAGCAACACCAGCACAAAACGAACGTATAGAAAATATATATATGAGAAAAAAAAATAAATACAAATAGTGACATACAATATAGAACACCTAACATGAAAAACAATAATAATTAATTAAACAAAACTACTAAAAATAAAACAAAGTATAAACTACGAATATTTTGAAAAACAATAAACTAAGAAACATTGAACAAAAATCATGCATGTGGAGCACTGGTTTTAAATTTTTGTTTTAAACTAGATTTATTAATGTTGAAATCTAAAAGTAGGGAGTTAGAATTATATAATCTACTCATGCGTGATAGCGGCTCATTCATGCCGTAATTGGTTCTATGATGGGGGCAATGAATCAACTCCAAATTACGCAAATGGTGAGATCATCCGCGGTAGTTAAAACCTATGGACGAGAGCAAGTAAGGAGCATCTATAAAGCCAGTCAAAAGCTGATGGAAAAATACTAGGTCGTTGTTGATACGTCTTTGACTAAGGGTTTGCAATTGCAAAAGTTTGATTCGATGTTCATAAGGAGGTAGATTGAATGGATCTTCCCAAGGAAGACCCTTCAAAGCAAAACGTATAAATTTATGTTGCACAGCCTCGATACGATGTTTATGAATTTCATATAGGGGAGACCAAACTTGTGAGGCGTACTCGAGATGAGGACGAACATAACAGTTATACAAAGATAATGTTACATAAGGATCATCAAATTCTTTGACCACCTTTTTATGAAACCTAGCATAGAATTTGCTTTCCCTACTATTGAGCTTATATGCTCATTAAATTCACGGTTAATATTAAAGTAAACACCTAGGTCACGAAAACTTGAGACACTACATAATGAATGACCAGACATTAAGTATATAGCATTGCTAGGTTCACGTTTTTTCGAGAATGTCATTGTTTGGCACTTCGAAGGGTTAAGACTAAGACCATTCTTTTCACACCATGTTCCAAAGCTATCGATATCTTTTTGAAGAAGTACGCGATCAGTAGTATTTTGAATGGATTTAAAAATGTTCATATCATCTGCGAAAATCAGAATTTCACTATACGAAATGCATGAAACAACGTCATTGATTGCGATAATGAAAAGCAAAGGCCCAAGGTGACTGCCTTGGGGTACACCCGACAGAGCATTGAAGGGACTGGAAAAGCTGTTACGAAATTTTACTTGGTACGCTCTATTTTCGAGATAAAAGCAAATCCATGCAATAAATATTTTTGGAAATCCAAAAGCTTTGAGCTTATATAATATTACATCATGAGAAAGTTGATCGAATGCTTTGGAAAAATCAGTGTAAATACAGTCGAGCTCATACCCATTTTCAAGGGCATTAGAACATATGTGAAGAAAAGAAAGAAGGTTTGTTACCGTTGATCTTTTCTGCATAAAGCCATGCTGCTGTCTGCAAATAATATTTTTTGTAAAAAATGAGAGGCTGTCACAAACAACCTGTTCAAAGAGTTTGGGGATGCAAGATAGCTTGGATATAGTAGTAGTGTAGTTTTTTATTTCTATCTTATCACCCTTTTTAAAAACCGGATTGATAAAGGACTTTTTCCAAAGACTAGGAAAAACACCTGTTTTGATTGAAAGCTGAAAGAGATATTGAAGTGGGAACATTATTACGGAACGGCATTTCTTTAACAGAACTGGGGGGATTCCATCCGGACCGGACGAAAAGTCATCTTGCAGAAGTGATAAATATTTTAAAAAGTTGTCACTATGAACAGGGATATTATTAAAATTAACTTGAGAGCAGTTACGTAAATACGTAAAGTAGTTTTCATCTATTACTATGGGGGTATCGCAGAAAGAGCTTCGAAAATGATTAGCGAAGGCATTACAAATATCGTTAGTATTCTCTAGAGGAGTATCACCAGAAATAAAGTTAACTGGGTAGCCATCAGATTTTTTCTTTGAATTAACAAATCGCCAAAAACTTTTTGGGTCATCAAAATTCATTTACTGACTGAATTTTACAACCATGCTTCGGCCACAGATGTTCACAACATGCTGCGATTACGTAAAAAACGCAAAAACGAAACTTTACAACCATATTTATTGTCAATGCTAGAGATAGCTTCTCAAGCTGATATAGAGGAGCAAGACGTTGTTAGCTACGTCATAAACGGAATTCCTGATTCCATTTTTAATAAGTAAACAATGTTGCCGATCTTAAAGTTATTTTAAGAAAATATGAGAAAATGAGATACGAACCACAACCTCTTATATCTGTTAACCGTAAGGCAAAAACACATGCAGGAAACCCACCTAGCACAACTCCTAATATTACCATTAAGTGCTTCAATTGCAAGGAAACTGGACACATGTCGCCAAACTGCCCAGAGCTTAAAAGAGAAAATGGAACCTGCTTTCGTTGTGGACAGAAAGGGCATGTTATGAAGAACTGTTCACAATTATCATCGGTTCTTATAGTTCAAAATCTTGGTCACCAGGAAGAATCCCAACCTTTTCCGAGTTCCTACACGGGAAACTTTCATAACATGTTCGAGTTTGGATTCCAAGAAGATGACACCGGTCCTATGCAGTTGACGATGCATGCTATGAGCTTGATCGACACTGGTAGCCCCATAAGTTTTGTACAGCAGCGTTATGTACCACCGTATTTGATGACATCTGTACCAACCCTTCAGCAAGATTTCGTAGGTATAAATAATTCTAAGTTGATTTTGTTAGGAAGTGTTTTTTGCAGTGTCAAGCTCAAAACTAATAAGGTTCGGATTTGTTTATTTGTTGTAAAAATGAAACAATGCAAAATGCCATAGTTTTAGGAATAGATTTTTTGCAAAAGGTCAATATAAAACTCGTAATAGAAGACGAAAATATAAATTTTATTGAATTTTCAAAAGAAAATTGTGATTTATGTGAAACAAACAATTCAAAAGAAACTTTTTGTGAAGAACTTGTCAATGAAATAATGAGTATTGATATAGCAGATGAAAATGAGCCGGTTTGCTTAAGCATTAACGAAAATTTAAGTTACGAGAACCAGAATTTACTAAGAAGTTTAGTTACGCGAAATTTTAAAACAAAAAAGAACATTTAGAAAAAAATATTTTATCTAAAGAATCAAGGGATTTAGAGTCGTTAACGCAGAAAGCTACTGAAAGCACTATTCAGAGTCAAAATTCTAATAGAGAATATTATGACAAACATCATAAAAGACCTAATGTATATAATATTGGTGATCTTTTTATAATCGAAAACGTTATAACTACACCTGGCATTAACAAGAAACTTCTTGATAAATTTAAATGTCGTAAGAAATCTACAAAACGACCGCTATTTAAATGCACGCATACCTTATGAGAAAGTTGCTTGTCCGGAAAATATGAAACCATATGTTTCAACTTGATTTCTCTGACATACCAAATTCTCAACTCATTGACAACTTTTATTGCTACTTTTATATTTATTAATTGTTTTAGTGTATCCTGAAGAGACAAACTCATATGAAAAGAAAAAAAATTAACGTTCGTTAATTTAAAAAGAAAATGTTTCAAATTATGTTTAAAAAGAAAATGTTTCAAATTATGTTTAAAAAGAAAGTGCTTCAAATTATGTATTATTTTATAAAAATGAATGTCAATACTTACGTGTTGTATAATATCAGTTTTATATTATCAAATTTTTTTTGTGTATGACTACCTATATAACTTTTTATATCACTAAAAATAAAAAGTAAATCGAGGGCGATTTGTAAACAGGAGGGTTAAGTTGTAAGACAATTCACATAAACTATTCAACGATTAAATGATTGACCACCTGTACTCCGAAGATTTAAAACAATATAGTAGAATACATACATATGTAATTCTCTACATAAATACGGTAATGTGTAAATCTAATATCTAATCTTCTCAAATTCTCTCTTGCGGTGATATCGTATGACCTACCACTATTTACATAGTATAATAATTCCTGTTCATCTCTTTTTACCGCTTCTTATGTGAAATGATATCGTAGAACTTAGGAAATAAGAATCAGTTGTAATAAAGTTGTCGCATTGAACGGACGTTGTTTTTCTTATGATGTAGTATTTTTGCACGTTGAAAAGTAGTTGTATTGCTTATACCCGTTGCTTTGTTGATTTATTAACGCTTATAACATTTAGTTGCTTTGCCTAATTATTAACGCTTACACAACCAGAATAGTTTGTTTTTGCTTTCTCGGAACATGTAGCGACACTACCCTACCTTGAATTATTAACGATAGCCCTTCCAAATCGATGTAACAATTATGTTTGATAAGAAAATCTATCCCTAGGATATTTGGCACGTTGTGGTTGACGATAGCGAACTCGTGCTCGTACTCCTTCCCATTAATAACAACACCAACTTCAGCCGTACCAAGCGACCAAATACATTCTCCTGAAATGCCTTCTATTCACATGGGTGCTTCACTAATAGTTCTCTTTTTCGGTAGGAACTGATCCTTCAAGATTGAAATATTTGCCCCCGTGTCAACAACTGCTCGGCACTCGCAGCCACCAATTAAGGCGTCTACGGATAAACCATTTCCACTAACAGCTGCTAAAAACTTAGATTTTGTTGGTGTTTTATCAAGTAAGCTGGTCTGGGTTTGCTGGTCTCTAGACAAGAAAAGATTAGATTCATTATTAAATGGTAGAGCATTATTATACTGCACCACTGGCCTCTGCTCCCTAAGGCCAGTGAATTCTAGTTTTCCGGAACATTGCCGGCTATGGGTGCCGGTGGGCTTCTGGAACGCCGAAACTTCTTCCGCCTATAACGGGCTGGTTCTGAAGCCACAGTAAAAACACTTCGATGATTTCTGCGTTCAAATCGGGAAGAAATGTCTTGAACCAGGTGAAGGGCTTCTGGCAACGTACGAGGGTGTCCCACAGCAACAAAGTTTTGAACCTGCTCATCGCGAATCCCGTCAATAAACTGGCTCAACAATATTTCTTCTGCCACACTACCCGCACAATTCGCAAAAGCGGACGCAGATAACCTCTGCAATTGGATGGCAAATTCCGCAAACGATTACTTTGGACGTTGAACCCTGTTGCGTAAAAGCGTGTAGCTGGCATGATTATCAAGGCTGAACCATTGGCGCAACAGTCCTCTAATGACTTCATATGAGAATGGCTTTCTGCCTGAGGATGGACAAGGCCTCACCTCGCAGTTGCATTGCCAATCCATTGGCCTTTTCTTTTTCAGTCCATCCGTGAAAGGATGCCGCAATTTCGAATTGGCGTTCGTAGTCGCTCCAAGGCGATTGTCCCTCGTATGGCTGGACAATATTCGGGTTGAAATAAGCAATTCACCCATTTTCCTCATTGCTAGCATTATTGGTAGTATTCTGCTCGTTTTCGGTCTCCCTGGAGCTGGAAACTCTCCTGACTAATCTAACTGTAACGTGGGCTGCCTGTGGCGACGAGTGGGAATTTACCTCAGACGAAAAATTACGCGCGCTGATAGTTTTTCCCAGTTCTTCGAAACGCACTTCCAGTGCTGACTGCCTCTCCGTGACTTCTGACCTCCAACTGCCAATCTGTTGCTCTAAGAATGCAAAGTCTCGCCGTCCGTTTTTTTCTATAAGAGTAGTTAGCGCATCGAATTGTTTTTTTAGCTCGTTCATGTCCATCTTGGTAAAGAAAACTTAACTAAGCTCTGTTCGAATAGACCCCACACCTGACACCAGTGTTATGAAACCATATTACTGGCAGTGTTTGGCGGAAATCGCCAGATTAAACTTCAATTCACTTCAATTAATCTTAAAATTTGATTATTTCAAAACTCAAATTTTCAACCATTCATTGATAGACAAAATTACTTAACTGCTCGAGATGTGCATTTTGTTATTACAGGTCGAATGCATTTTTGTTTTACCACCTTTTATAGTTCACTTCACTTTATTAAATAGGCAATGGCTTAATTTATTAATATTAATATTTATTTAATACTGATTTCATACAAAAATCCAATTTATTTCTCACGATAAGTCAATTTTTTTTTGTTTTTTTTAAAGAACAGTTTTTTGTATATAACGAAAGCTAACGCATTGCATTGATGTCGTTCAAATAGGAATATAGGGACAAAAAGTATCCTATGTCCGTCTCCTGGTTCTAAGCTCCTTCTCCATCAATTTTCAGACAAATCGGTTCAGCCGTTCTTGAGTTATGAATAGTGTAACTAACACAACTTTCTTTTATATATATAGATTATCATAATCGTATTGTTATATATAAATACTTGGTTTTAAATTTAGATGCTATAAAAGACTGAATCTTGCTGTATCGCTGAAATATTTAATATTATACAAATACAATTACAAATACAAAATTTAAAATCCAAGCAGTTGCCCACACGAGGTAACATTCGGATATGCGTTCGCAGGATGAAGTACTCAGTCAACACTCAACAGACAGTGTTCAGTCTAAACGCATATTCGCATTTAAAATCCAAGCAGTTGCCCACACGAGGTAACATTTTTTGGATATGCGTTCGCAGGATGAAGGACTCAGTCAACAGACAGTGTTCAGTCCAAACGCATATTCGCACTAAAAGTCCAAGCAGTTGCCCACACGAGGTAAGATTCAGATATGCGTTCGCAGAATGAAGCACTCAGTCAACAGACAGTGCTCAGTCCAAACGCATATTCGCATTTAAAGTCCGAGCAGTTGCCCACACGAGGTAACATTCAGATATGCGTTCGCAGAATGAAGCACTCAGTCAACAGACAGTGCTCAGTCCAAACGCATATTCGCATTTAAAGTCCGAGCAGCTGCCCACACGAGGTAACATTCAGATATGCGTTCGCAGAATGAAGCACTCAGTCAACAGACAGTGCTCAGTCCAAAAGCATATTCGCATTTAAAGTCCGAGCAGTTGCCCACACGAGGTAACATTCGGATATGGGTTCGCAGGATGAAGCATGAACGCATATTCGCATTTAGAATCCAAGCAGTTGCCCACACGAGGTAACATTCGGATATGCGTTCGCAGGACGAAGCACTCAGTCGAAAAGCAGTGTTCAGTCCAAACGCATATGAATATTCGCTTTCTTAAGGCAATGTCCATAAAATCAGAACATATTGGCTTAAATTGGGATAAATTTTCTTTCCTTTGCAATTTTTCCATTTAGGTTGATAGCAGATAATCAAGAAGTCAAGAACAAAGAGTCTGCTGCAAATATTGTAAAAGCACCTTGACGTCTAGATACCGTAAACTATCGAAAGACTTGAAGGATTTTGAAAGAACTCATAAAACCTTCGTTAATCAAAAGAGCTGATTGACAGCGTGCCAGTGGTTACACAGAAAGAATGTGCGCGTGCACTAGCATTTTGGATCAAGCACAGAAGACATCCCAGCGACTTAACAGCCCTCACGCAAGAGCATTTTTTGACAGATGGTTAGTTAATCCGCCCTCTTAGTCCAGATTTCCATGAAGTTGCATCTCATCGGTGTGATAGCTGGAATAAGATACATCAACTTGAGCGAAAAATCTGCCATAGGTGGTCAGAAGACTATTAGAGTTAGCTACAGCTGCGGTCAAAGTGGAAACAACCTAATATAAACCTTGAAAATGGTGTCATGTTTTTCTCAAAGAAGAAAACGTTCCACCAGGTATTTGTGGAAAGATCTCGCGTTGTGAAGGTCTACCCCGATAAATATGACCAAGTGCATAGCGCTTGGGTCCGTTCTGGTGGGTGTCTCTACGACCGCCCTATCACAAAGCTATGCATGATTCCAACTGAGTCCAGTCTTTTACCTCATAACGAGATGTACGGCAACGGCAAGTGTACAGACGGCTGCACGTTGTCAAATGGTGGAGAGCAAGAAGCAGGGGCTTATTCACAAGCACAATAAATTTGAATTCTAGTATTATAATTGATACGTAAACATATGCCTTCTTTACACTAATGATACAATTTTTTATTTTTTTTTACATTAATTTTGTTCTCTGAAATGTCTTCTAGAAGGAGAAACTAAATCGTTGGAGGCATCCAAAACCTACCAAGTCTCTATCAATGAAGCAATGATGATCGACTCTAAGTTTGTTTTTTTTTTTTATTATTATTATTATAAGCGCGCACATCAAGGGGTTATGAATACCCTTATAATGTTATAGAACACAATGCGAGCATTAATAATAGCAGAGTATTATACTCATTCGAATAAAAAGGACATGCTGTCCGCGTAAATCAAAATCAATGTCTATTGTCTTTTTCTTAGTACTTGGTGCTTATATATATGTTTATACTTGGCACTTATACCTACAGTCCGATGCAAATGCAATGGGAATTTAGGTGAACTAGCTAATATGACTCCAACAACCGGAAGCATTCATAGATTATCGCCACCCAAGCAAAGTATGCAAGACTCGAAAGTCCTTATATGGCCTCAAACAAGCAAGTTGAGAAAGGAATAAAAGATTTCATAGTTGTTCCGTCACTCAACCGATGACCGAATTTATTCGTCAATGGAATGCGGACGACGCATTGTGGGAGTTATGGTGACGCTGCACATTCTCCATGGACGAATGGCTGGATGAACGAGAACCAGGGTGGTTGGATTTGGCGGCTTGGCTTCACTTCGAGTTAGTTCAATCTCAACATTCATTCAACGCAGTCTTACTCGAACATTCATCGCGACGTGGTCGTCCCCCTGGTGTACTTGGTATAAAGTCTCATTCTGTAATTAATCTTGGTTATAGCTTGGCTATTATTGAATCATAACTATTAGAACTCAAAGAATAATTTGTGAACCTTAAGTATTATAAAGCAACTATAAACAAACTCGGTAGTGTTGTTCGGCATTGTGCCCTCTAAATTTGGATCCGCATTTGAAGACACTTTTAGCTTTCTCCCCCTTTAGTTTTGGTTTCGGAAGTTCACCTTTATTCCCGAACAATAGTGTTATGCTTGCTATAACGAAGAACATGATGGCTGATGTACTCACTAAGAATAGGCCAAAGGAGGTGGTGCATACTTGGGCCCAGAGCGTACACCTATGAGACTAGTACCAAATGAAAGCTTACGTTCAGCCCAATCAGTCTGCCAAATATTTTTGAATTCGGTCTTGGTGATTTTGAGATAATTAGACTTGAAGTTGAGCGCCGGAAATGGGAAAAATCTGACATTTCTGCAAATAATTACATATATCTCGAAAAGTATAGCACGTAGGACAATGATTTAGATATCATATGAAAGATCATAAAAATATCTTTCATTTCGTATTAAATACATTTCTTGAAATGCCTTATATTTCGAAAAAACAGACCTAAAAGTTGTTTGAATAGAAACATTTTCGTTGACGTTTGCCAGCCAATATCTCGAAAAAATCAGTGATGACCTATATTTTTTTTTGCACCACTTTAATCCTTCATTGGTAAGCTTTAATTTGATATATAATTAAGCTATTATACATAAAGCATATCACGTACATTATAAACAATTCCTAAAAAAAATTAAACAAAAAATATGTTCCACAGCAAATGCATTTTTTCATTGAATTTTTCGCAGTACCTACTCTATTTTTTACAAAACATAAAAGCAAAATACATTTTAATGCTACAAATGAAAAAAAAATTTATCTTCGCTTAGATCTATCAAAATACCATCCAAAAACAAAGCTGGTGCCATATTTATTGCTTCCTGGTCTCTTGCGTAACCCAAATACCATAAAATGTTCATGACAGGAGCGCAACAACCAATAGTCCTCATTCCAACGAGACAGTTACAATAGTAAGCTTTTATTTCGTTCGAACTATGTGCTGCGTTTGCATCGCTATTCACCAAGATGTTAGTGAGATATACTTTTCTACTTACATGTCTGGATTTGATTCACCCTCGCAATAAAAAGTTATTGTTGCCTATAAGACTATGATGAGCAGTAGAGGTAATTCGCATCCTATCTTCGCAGACTTCGATTGTATAGGTTTAGGTTCCCTGGTCTTTTAAATGTTCACCACAGTAGGATCGAGCCTGGTTAATTTGGTAATTCTTCAATGATATCATACGAAGTTCTTGAATAGTGAGTTGTGGGAAATTACTTAAATTCCGGATATTGCCATCGATGCGGCTGAACATGGCTCTGGTTCTGTTAAGATTATTTTCTCTTACAAACGCACCTAAATAATTTGGAGAATTCAAACGATTTAAAGCCAGTTCTAGCAAGGTACTGCGAAAAATTCAATGAAAAAATGCATTTGCTGTGGAACATATTTTTTGTTTAATTTTTTTTTAGGAATTGTTTATAATGTACGTGATATGCTTTATGTATAATAGCTTAATTATATATCAAATTAAAGCTTACCAATTAAGGATTAAAGTGGTGCAAAAAAAAATATAGGTCATCACTGATTTTTTCGAGATATTGGCTGGCAAACGTCAACGAAAATGTTTCTATTCAAACAACTTTTAGGTCTGTTTTCTCGAAATATAAGGCATTTCAAGAAATGTATTTAATATGAAATGAAAGATATTTTTATGATCTTTCATATGATATCTAAATCATTGTCCTACGTGCTATACTTTTCGAGATATATGTAATTATTTGCAGAAATGTCAGATTTTTCCCATTTCCGGCGCTCAACTTCAAGTCTAATTATCTCAAAATCACCAAAACCGAATTCAAAAATATTCGGCAGACTGATTGGGCTGAACGTAAGCTTTCATTTGGTACTAGTCTCATAGGTGTACGCCCTGGGCCCAGGCTCCATAGAAATATGCACCACCTCCATTATCCATTTAAAATTTGCGTACTTAGTGGATTTATTAAACTAAATTTTTTTTTTAATTCTTAACTCGTAATGCTTTAATCCTAACTAATATTATAAATGTGAAAGTCACTCTGTCTGTCCGGCTTTCTATGTTACCATCTCCCGCCCAAACTACTGAACCGATTTAAATAAAACCTGATACAGAGATAGTCTAAGACTTAAGGAAGGACATAGGCTATATATTTAATCCCTAAATTCCCACGGGAACGGGAACGTTTACGGGAATTTAGAAACTACAACACCGATTTCAAAAATGTTTCCACCGATAGAATGCTTCACTATCCCAAAGTAACATAAACTTTAATTAATCCCAATATTCCTACGGGAACGGGAGTCCTTACTAATATAACAAGAGTGAAAGAAGCTCTGTCTGTCCGTCGTTCTATGTTACCATCTCCCGCCCAAACTAATAAACCGATTTGAATGAAATTTTGTACAAAGATTGTTCTGAACTTAAGGAAGGACATAAGATGTATTTTATTCGAATATTCCCACGGGAGCCGGTCCTCACTATTATTATAAATGCAAAAGTAGCTCAGTCTTTTCACATTTCTATGTTACCATCTCCCGCCCAAACTAATAAACCGATTTAAATGAAATTTTGTACAAAGATTCTTCAGAATCTGAGGAAGGACATAGGTTATATATTTTCTCCCTATATTCCCACGGGGACAGGAACGTATATGGGAGCTTTGACACTACAGCACCGATTTAAAAAATTCTTCCACCGTTGGAATGCTAAATAATCCCGGAGTAACATTAACTTCAAGTCATCCACATATTCCTACGAAAACGCTCACCATATTCCTACGGAAACGGGAGTCCTTACTGATATAATAAGTGCGAAAGTAGCTCTGTCTGTTCGCCTTTCTATGTTACCATCTCCCGCCCAAACTATAGAATAGATTTAAATGAAATTTTGTACAAAGATAGTCTAGAGCCTGAGGAAGGACATAGGTTATATATTTTATCCCTATATTCCCACGGGAATGGGAACGTATACGGGAACTTAGAAGCTACAGCACCGATTTCAAAAATTCTTCCACCGTTAGAATGCTACACTATCCCTGAGTAACATAAACTGTAAGTAATCCCCATTATTCCTACGGGAACGGTCACCATATTCCCACGGGAATGTGAGTTTTTATTAATATCATAAGTCTGAAATGAAATCTATCTGTCTATTTTTATTTGTTATCAAAAACCGCCCAAACTATTAAACCTATTTATATGAATTTTGGTACAGAGATATAATCTTGAGCCTGAAGATGGACATAGGCTATGTATGTTATCCCTGTATTCCCACAAGAATGCAAACGTTAACGGGAACCTAGAAACTGCTGAACTAATTTCAAGAAGTATTTCCCCGTTAGAATGCTACACTATCTCAAAGTAACATCAACTTTAATACATCCCCATATTCCCATGGGAACGGAAGTACTTACTAACACTATAGATCCGAAATCAACTCAATCTGTCTGTTTTGTTTTGTTACCATCTACTGCCCAAACTATTGAACCTATTTGTATGAATTTTGGTGCCGAGATAGTCTTGACTTGAGCCTGAAGAAGGACAGGGTCTGTATTTGTTTTCAAAATATTGCTACGGGAACGGCAACTTAAACGGGAACCTTGAAGCTACTGGACCGATTTCAAAAGTTCTTTCATCGTAAGGTGATTTCTGTCAAATTGTCTATTACACAGTTGATCTGAGAAGAAATGTCTATCTTGATCTTCATAAATATTGGCAATCAGTAATGCCTGTGTGAAAAGTCGATTTCGCCCCCGACTAATGAGATAGTTAACCAAATAAACTTATAAATTATGTTTGACGTATTGGGGGATGTTGTCGAATGTCTATCAGTAGACAATATTATGGACACTGAGAAAGTCACATCACACCCTATAGAGTTTCTCAATGCCCTAGAACTATCAGGAGTGACTGCAAGTTGGAGTTCCAGTGCCAATAATGAGTAATCTTGAACTGTACACAGCTACAAATTACACATCTGGGAAGCGGCATTATAAAAGTTTTAATGATGACTGGAACAGTGAAATAAGAAAACTATTGATTCCCCGTATTTCTTTAGTTGCCACTGATTAATCATTTTAATTTAAAAGAGTGTATCAAACTCGCAAAACTTTTTTATTTGACAAAAGATGGGAAAAGTAAGAACGTCGTGTGCAAAAATGTACTTAAATAAAATATAACAATAGTTTACTAAAACGCATGAATGTGTCTTATTTGCAAAATAAGTAGCCTAAAAAATTAAAAATGCTGCCGAAAGTCACTCTTCCACGTGGACGAAGTCGCGGGCACAGCTAGTGTAATATAATAATAATATAATAATTGTTATCTACAGCACAACACGCCTTCTGTAAGGGAAAATCTGTAGAAACGGCCTTACACACCTTGGTTCGTACTATAGAATATTCCCTCCATCACAAAGAATTCACTCTGGCCGTTTTCCTCGACAATGAGGGAACCTTCAATAACGTCAGCAACTCTGCAATTACAAAGGCACTGACGAAGCTCAAAGTAGATGGTTCCATAGTGGAGTTGACAAATCCAATGCTAAAAAGCAGGAGAATCAACTCTACTCTAGGAAACTTCTCTGCAAAGAGATCTGTCAGTAGAGGAACACCGCAAGGCGGAATCTAGTCGTCAATGAACTTCTAGTTGACTTAGAAGTTGAGTGATTCAAAGTGATTGCATATGCAGATGACGTCTCTATTGCGGTGTCTGGCAATCATGCTCACGTCCTTACGGATCTGATGCAAACCGCTCTAAATAAACTAGTAAAATGCGGGAAAATGTGATCTAGGGGTCAACCCTAAGAAAACTGAACTCGTTCTCTTCACCAGGAAATACAAAATTCCTCAACTAATAATTCCATCAATTAATGGAATCCCACTTGAACTTTCAAACGAAGCCAAATATCTAGGTATAATCCTAGACAAAAAGCTAAATTGGAAAGCCAATATACAGGAACGAATCAGGAAATCCACCGTTGCCTTATTTTCCTATAAGTAATTGGTAATAAATGGTGATAATGGGGTTTCTCCCCCCAAAATCACTTACTGGCTCTACACCGCGGTCATCAGACCAATACTCACATACGGAGTAGTGGTATGGTGGACCGCTCTTGATAAAAGGACCTACTGCGATAATTTAAGCAAGGTCCAACGAACAGCCAGTTTGTGTATAAGCGGAGCACTGAGATCAACACCCTCAGCTGCCCTTAATACACTTCTTAACCTCGCACCATTAGATATCTTCAGCAAACAAATGGCCGCCAGTGCAGCCACTCGTATGAGAGCTATCTCCCAATGAACCGATAACAACATCGGTCACGCTACAATCCTGAATTTATTCGGATCAATCCCTTGCCACTCCGACTACACCATCCCCCAATTGGTTTTTGATAATAAGTTGCAAGTCTCAATCCCACCGAGAACGACCTGGGAAGACGAAGAATTTTTGAGAGATGATTCAATTCATTTCTATACAGATGGTTCAAAAACCGAAGAAGGGGTAGGCTGCGGGGTGTACTCAAACCGACTTTACGTAGGTCTCTCGTTCCGCCTTCCAAACCATTGTAGCGTGATCCAAGCGGAACACGCGATCAAAGAGGTCCTATCATGGCTAAAAGAAAACGTGATATCCTCAACGAATATCCGGATTTTCTCAGATAGTCAAGCAGCCCTCAAATCACTCGGCGCTGTTTCTACGAACTCAGTAACCGCCCTTAACTGTCGCTTATCTCTAAAGGTGATGGCTGAACAGTTCGTCGTTTGTAACTGCAAAGCCGATGAACTCGCCAGAGAAGGAACTGTTCTACCGATCTCAAAAAGCAGGTTGAATATTGGTGTACCAATCGCCACATGTAAACTTATGCTAAAGCAAGAGGCAATTGATAGAACAAATCATAGGTGGAACAATATCACCACGTGCGTGGCAACAAAACGGATATGGCCAGGACGAGATCCAAAATTATCCATTACCAGATTGCAAGTTAGCTCCGTAATCAATGTCATCACCGGACATTGTCTGAAAGGAAGACACGCCATAAGATTTGGCCTTCACGCTAATGACTTCTGCAGAAGTTGCTTAGATGAGGAGGAGGAGGAGACAATCCCACACCTCCTCTGCTCATGTCCTGCACTCTCTTTTAAAAGAAAACGGCATCTAGGAAAATATTTTCTTGATGATCCAAGCGATCTGGCGAACACAGATACCCTGCATCTCCTTCGCTTTATTACAAGCTCCAAATGGTTTTGTTAAGTGAGGTACTCCCTCGCATAATTTCTATGGTATCACAATGGACCTAATAATGGTCTAAGTGTGTCATTTTGTTTTCCTGACAGCCATTTAAACCTAACCTAACCTAACTCGTAATGCGTTGTGGTTTGTGGGGGAGTGTTGGAATATTTTTGTGTACCATTATAACTTAAACTGTTAATCAACACAGTACTCTCTTAAGTATTACCAGAATCTATGTACATTGTACATGTATACAGGTACCTACTCTAACTTACATGTTTTATTTTCTGTTCTCTAATGCCCAAAGTATCAAATAAGAAGCACAGCTGGTTCTACACCTTTATACAATAAACATCTCATTTGATAATCTTGGCTTTAGTCTCTTTTATTTTGCAACAATATTTCAGTTCAAATAATTTTTTAATTTCAGTGAAACTGCCCGCAATTTTCCTCTAAATGATTATGTAAGCAATGTGCCACCGAATTCATATGCCTCTTATTATCAGAACAGTGCAACCGACAATCCTGGGACTAAATTACATGCGAAGCACAGCCAAATAACACCGCAATACAGTTCCAGTACAGATGAAGGATGCGACACCGAACATGGATGTGATCTTAGAGGTATAAACAAGCTATAAGCAAGCCTGTCTTTTACTTAGTGTCTGTTGTTTTTGTGTTTTCTTTGACTGCTTTCTTGTGTTTGTTCACAGAATTTTTGATAAATACCAAAAATAAGCTATACAAACGCTAACTATCAAAATAAGCAATTCTTCTGTATCGAACTTTTTGCGTTTTATTATATTATTTTTTTGTTCTGTGCAAACCATTTACTTAGAAATGGACGGAGTTCAATCCATAGTTCCACTGCTTTCTATGCAGCGATTAAACTCGTTTGCAAGTAGCAGCTCATCAAGCGGTGTAGTTGCCAACTCTTACTCAAAAAGTTTGAGCCTGAATCTGAGTTGCGGGTCGTCGAGGAGCAACTTTTCAGCTTTAGAAAGCCTGGACTTGAACCTGTCTAATTGTAGTGACTTGGCTGGAAGTTTACCTTCATGTGTTCCGAGTGCAAAAAGAGTCAACGAAAACAATACTTCAAACGTAACAAGGTCTTCGTCCATTCTTCCAAACATTTACGTTTCAATGTACCCAAAGTCTCCTTGTACATTTTCTCGCCACAATCAAATGCCAGCCCTGCATCAGCATGAAACTGAAAGGTGCCAAGCTATCACTAGGCCTCCTGCTAATTTTAGGTGAGTTTCGAATGTGGTTTTTTAACAATATTAAATTTAATTAACCAGAAAACTGTTTTTGGACTCTAGGGATGGCCGGCGAGCAAGTGATGGTCTAGTGGCCCAAGGAACTCTTTATTCGTATTCAGAATACCCCATGAATTCAACTTTCGCCTTCAATAGCCGCCTGCATGAAGCTTGCAAAACGAAAGGTATTCTGGAGCTTCATGTTCTTCAAAAAGAAGCAGCCCAACTTAAAACTCAATATCAATCAAGTGTACCACACGAAGAAATGACGGTCCGTCAATTCCAACACAGTCAATTTCACATCACTCCCAACAATACAGCCACGGATCAAAGTTCAATATACCATCATCACCATGAAGTGCCATCAATCAAGAAATGCGACTATTTTACCTCACCTGATGTGGCTTTGCTTTTAAGTTACGAAGCTAATGGAATGAGAGCGGAACGTGAGCATATGCAAACGACTAATTCACATCCGCTCCAAAAGCCACCTCTTCAACAGCAACTGATGCAACACCGACTACTGCAACAAAAAAGACAGATTTTTCAAAAACAAGCCGCTTTGGAGGCAAATCTTTCAAGGCGACAAATCTTACGACAGCAAAGTTACAAAATTGCTCAACAAACACAAATATTACCACCTTTACCGTTAAGTGACATGGAAGATTTGCTCGCATTCCAAGCAGTCGTTGAAGGCACTCCTGGATCCGGAAATCAATCAACAATACCGTTGGTAATTGGGTCATCAAAAGTTATAAAAACATCATATATTCAACATCAATCACAGGAAGGTGGGTGTGGTCTAGGTGCATCAAAACGTAGCAAGTCACAAATTATGTCTACGGTCAACACTGTCTCTCCACCTGTAGGAAACACCGGTGACTGTTGGAACACGCTGTCAAGTTCTATGCAAACATGCCAAATAAATGATCAGTTCAACTCAATCGATAACTGGAACCCCGACAACGCCCAATTGCTTCAGGTTTGTGAGAAAAAAATCCCCTATTTCGGTCTTACTCTCTTTCAGTATAAAACCAAACCTCTCGCACAGTAGACCAGGCTCGATAATTTTTAAAATGGTAAAAAGTAAAAAACAAAATAATAGATGGATCATACCCATTGGAAAAGGTAGAGAATATAAAAAAACGAAAGGAAAAATAAATCAAGGGCTATCTGTGGCCGGGAAGGGGTAGGGGGTGAGTTTTTAAGAGTAAAAAACGGTTAATCTCGAATCTCGATTTCCAGTAAAACTGCAAGTCTTATGAAAAAAAATAAATGGCAAAGTTTTAGTAATTAAAAGATCAACAACTTTTTTGTCGACACTTTTTCAGATAACCTCAAAATTTATGTGATAAATTCAAATAACCGAGTTTTTGGTTTTTTATTTTTATCTTTTGCAAACAATTTTATTTTTTCACGAAATATGGTGAAAACTTACTTTTGTATGTCTTAAACATACTTTAAATTTTTGGATTAAAAATATTTACTTTTTCCCCTTATTTTGACATGATATCGAGAAAGCACCCTAATTTTCAATCGAAAATCCTCACGTGGAAATATCTGCTTTTTATAAAATTTGGTGTGTTTTTTGTCCCTTGAAATATCTACTTTCTGATGGTATAAAAAAAATATACATTACTATGGTAAATTTTCTCAGAAAATGCAAAAAACATGAAAAAAACTCGAATCCGAAAATTTTTTTTTGAATCATTATGTATAATTTTAAGTTTTTTACTAACATTTTTATTAAAATTCACATAAAACCATATTTTTTCGGATTCATCGACTCGTTTGACCGGAAACAGAACAGCATGGCACATGTACAGATTTAAGGCACAAATCTGTCAATGTGCTGTCCTTTGAGACCAAAGTTCAAGTTTGTAATAGGTTTTAGTTTTAAAATTTAACTTAAAACTAATATAATTAACATATAACTCTAAAATTTTAGTAATTATTTATAATTTATATTAAAATTAAGATCACATGAATTTTTTTTTTTTACCTTTTTTTTATATGCTATTTAAAACACATTTCATATTTCACTTCCGGAAATAACATTCAATTAGCGGGAAATTAACAACATTTTGTTTTCTGGAAAAAAGCACCTTGGTTTTTTTTTTAATTTCTCTTAAACCAAGATAAATTTTTGTGTCCGGTTTATTGCTTTTGAGTAAAAATTAATAAAAGCATTGTATATTAATTTCATTAAAACAAAACACGGTACGATTTTGGTTGTATGAAAAATATATATAAAAAAACACAATTTATTTTCTCCGGTTTAAAGAAAGAAATACAACATGACTTGCCTATCTGGTGGACAGAACAAGACTAAAGAACTACCCTTGTCTCTTATTCTAAAGTATACAATTCAAAGAGAGACAAATATCTACTGCATAGTTCTAGGACTCTTCAAAACACGAATGGTTTAAGTTGCCATTCGTAACAGTCCCAGCTAAAAACTTCGGTTTTTATACTGCTGTATCTTAATTGATGATCTCCTGATCGGTGGTCTTCTAGCTGAGTGTCTCCTGACTAACCGGTAAGATACAGATTTTTTTAACTGAGCGGCTCAGTTTGTTAGTTGCCGTCTAGACAATGACATTTCTTACGAGGCCATCCTTTCCTGGGAGCAGCTCACATATTTGGCCCATCGCCCAACTAGCTGGTGAGAAATTCTCATTCCTTTGAACTACGAGTTGACCAGTTATTAGATTCTCCCTTCGGACTCTCCATTTTATCCGCTCCTGCAGGGTAGTCGGTTATTCTCTGACTTTCCGTCGAATCTGAAAGTAAAAGATAAAGTTAATGGTTCACCTACCAAAAAATGTCCTGGCGTCAGCGCCTGAACGTCCGGAAGGATCATCCCTCAATTGGTACAGAGGACGAGAATTGAGGAAAGCCTCTCTCTGGGTGAGCAATGTTCCAAACTCCTCGTAGGGCAACGTCCTTTGCCCCACTATTCTTCTCAGATGAAATTTCATCGATTTGACAGCATAAAATGCCACTTCGTGCCTTTTAGATGTAAATGATGTACTGCTTCATCATCTGAAAATATGCTTAAGGCCTTAGTTAGTACTTTTGAAGCTTCAACGAAACCTGTTCCGTTGTTGCTAAACATTTTTTCACATCTACACCTCCTGGCGATAAACCTTTCAAAACAAGCATTAAAAGCCATTGAGGACAAATCTGATACAATATCAATATGAACCGCCCTGGTTCTTAGACAAACAAATATTACCACCCAACACTTTCTCCTATTTTTTCTTTCAATCCCGCTTGACACCTTTAATTCGAAAGGGACCCGCGTAGTCCACTCCTGTGGCCAAAAACTGGTTTCCCAGCCTGGACTCTATCTGCCCTTCCTTCTTTGCGCTCAGACGCACGCAAAACTACACATTTATGCATGTGATTTCGTAGTCAACTGCGCTATTTTAGTATCCAATATAATTGTCTAATAAATTGCATCTTTACTTGGACGCTTCCATGCTTCGTCTCCCGATGAGCATAACCCAATTACCAACTCTGATAACCTTGATCCATTTGCAATGATCTTGTTAAGAAAATGATTGTCAACTGTCAATATTTTGCTCTATATAGAAAGTAGCATAAACATGTTAAAAGAAATTGTGAAATTGTAAGAAAACTGTATTTTGTTAAGAATATACATAATAAACATATTGTTATTATTATAATGATTACTGGATGTTTCATCTCGTAATCGAATTCCGACCTGACTAAACTTCCCCCTAACCTCAGACCTTGCTCATCCATTATAGGTTGTAAGCCTATCAACGAACTTTTATTTGTCAAAACGCCTTCCAGCATTTAAAGCCGTAATTTCCTGGTTGTAGTATTCCTGTTGATTTTTCTTTATGAAATATTTGATAGCCGTCACTTGTTCCGTTTAAGTAGGTTGCGACACTTCCGGTTGGATCCTTCCTCTTTTAGATCTCCTCGCTATTTCTTTAGAGTTTTGGTTTCGTTCGTTTCTCCGTTTAATCCAGTCTACCACGTATCTCCCGACATAGCTAATAATGTTAACTGTCTTATGTAACTGATTTATGTATTCCAGTATTGATACACTAGAAGGACTACTGTTTAGTCTTATGTGTGCTTTTTCCTCTTAACATGAGATACAAAATAAATTCATTTCATTTCTAACCTCCTGGCTAATGTTCTCCTAATATAAATAACCGCACCTAATGCTAACTCGCTGCTATCCGAAAATCCATGAATTTGAATCCTTGGATTCCTTGCTGTCCCCAGCTATCTGTCTATTTTAAATTTTTCTAAATAAACAATAGAGTTCCTAAATTCCATTTACCTGTTCACCTGATACAAAGACGGTCTTCTATCATAATCAATTTTTAATATCCATAACTCAAATTTTCCCAATAATTGTCCTCATCTATCAACCATTTCAGTTCTAAAATGGTTGAACCTTCCCCCTCTGAAAATATCAAAGATTTTTCAGATGTAGCATCCATATCCTTAACAACCTCCTGATTGTTTGATTTCCATTTGCGCAACTTAAACTTTACAGTTGTTAAGATGCTAACTCGCTGCTTTCCGAAAATCCATGAATTTGAATCCTTGGATTCCTTGCTGTCCCCAGCTATCTGTCTATTTTAAATTTTTCTAAATAAACAATAGAGTTCCTAAATTCCATTCACCTGTTCACCTGATACAAAGGCGGTCTTCTATCATAATCAATTTTTAATATCCATAACTCAAATTTTCCCAATAATTGTCCTCATCTATCAACCATTTCAGTTCTAAAATGGTTGAACCTTCCCCCTCTGAAAATATCAAAGATTTTTCAGATGTAGCATCCATATCCTTAACAACCTTCTGATTGTTTGATTTCCATTTGCGCAACTTAAACTTTACAGTTGTTAAGATGCAATCGATTTTCTTTGCTAATGATAGCTGCTCCTGCCGTGTGAGATCCTGTCACACAATCATCCATGTAAAATCCTCTTCTATTCCAAGTAGATATTCTTCTTTTGCCCTCTTGGCAGTTTCTATCACCGATCTGACGGCAAGGAATGTTGATGCCGTTAATCCAAAAGTGACTACTGTAAGCCATACTACTACTATAATAATACTCCTGTAATCTTTGTGAAGAGTCCTCTCTCCGATAAATCCTTTGCAAGTTCCATCCAGCCCTACCTGATTCCACCTCCTTCTAAAGTCCGCATATATAGCAACTTTATGCCAACGGAATCGTATAATAGTTTCGTGTAAATCTCTTTGAAGCTTCAGTCCTAGCATTTGAATATCATATCAGTGACAAACCTTTGTCCGTTTTACAACTTGTCTCGAAAAAATCCGATTATCCTCCGGAATGAGGACAATGATGCAATATAAAATATACTATTTCCTTTGATCTTGGCCTTTTCGTGGCTGAAACAAGATGTCCGATTTGCAAACTCTCTCTCATCTTATCAACATAAGTTTCTTTTATCTCCTGATTTTTAGCAAGACGTCTTTCTAAATACAAAAAGCGTCTTAAAGCAATTTCCCTAGAACTTCCTAGCTCTCTGATTCCTTCTCTCAACGGAATTTGTACGACAAATCTTCCTGATTCATCCCGTTTGAAAGTATTTTGCCATGGTTATCAACTAACTTTGTTCATTGTGGACATAAATTTATTTGGTCCTGTTCCCACAGTCTCTCCAATCGGAGACTGTCCAGTGAGATCATTCACCTCATCCGTTCGATTTCCAAATACTATAACCCCTACCTGAGTTTTCATTAACGTTATACTCCTCATATCCCTCAATATACATAACTGACAATACCACCTTTGCAAAAAATCCCACCGCAAAGATTAATTGAATCGGATTTTGTTTTCAAATTCTGGATCCGCCCAGGGAATGTCAGTTGGATTATGAACCAACTCGGGATCTAAAATTAAGGATGGAACAATTCATTCCCAATTACAATGTTTGGGTAAAACCCAAAAAATTCATTCCATGTCCTCATGTCCTTGTGAGTTATACCAAGGAATTATGTTTGTTTAGTTTGATACTTTCCGTAATTTTCAAAGGTGCCCCGTTGATACCCACAGCCTTTCTGCCAGTGGACAACGTTGAGAGCTTGTACTCCTATACTATCCTGTGACTTAAGATATTTGGTTGTGACCCAGTATCAAAAAAAACTCTTATTGTGTCATATGTAACTCCCTCTACCTCAAAAACCTACTGCAACAGTTGGCATAATACTTAGCCTTGTACCTAAAGAATCGAAAAGAAATGATAAAAATAAAAATAGAAAAGTAGGAATAATTTTGCGTGTATAGAGAAAAAAAAAATGATTTCCAAATTCCAATATCATTATGGATATACATTTGTTTTCCGGTTCTGATTCCTGTAGCCTCCTGCGTTTTGTCGATCCTTCGATGAGTCAGGTTTTCCTTTTCCCCTGCATGTTGTCTACTCTAGCTTACTCCATCCGTAGAGCCAGAATGTTGCTTTGCTCGTTTGCTGCTCACTTGGACACAGCATGCTGTTGTGGTTTGGATCCATTCGGCATTGCTCGTTCCTGGACTTTATAGCGGTGCATCGTTCTTTCCGATGCCCTTTTTTCAAACAATTACTGCAGATGTTGCGTAGTAAACTAGTAACACAAATTCCCTCCATGCATTATAATTCAAGGCATTGAACTCCGGGCAGTAGTACAACTGGTGCGTCTCTATCCCGCATGCATCGTAAGGCCCTTATGGTGGCAATGGCCTTGATGAACTTCCTGGCCCTAGCTCCTGCAGTTGTTTTCAAGCAGGATTGGCTCCTTTGCATCGATCCACTGGGTTCCAAAGCTTTCGCCACGTATTTTTAATGTCGTGCTGATGTACAGGAACACGCTGAAATTAATTTTATATTTTTGGGTACTCCTCATTAGTGGGTACCGGTGTTTGCTCCTGCCTCGCTTATTACCTTAGCTGTTTTTTTCTATGAAAAGTTGGTTGGCCTTCTCCCAATTTTGTAGGAGTCTATCCTTTCGAATCAGTAGCTCTCCTGAGACACTGAACTCAAATCCTCCCATTCAGCAAATGTCAGCGATTTCTTAATTGCTCGTTGGAGCGATGTCAATTGTTTGTCTCCTGACTCGCTGGTTGCTAGAGCGGCCTGCTCTTTTTTTCCGTTTGCTTTTTTGTGGAACGAAAAACCAGAACCTGAAATATTTTCTGCCTAAGATTTAATAAAAATCAACGTATGTATATGTGCGTGAGTGGGTACAAAGAAAATCAATCAATCAAGTTACATTTCCTTCGACTAATACATTTTAATTTCCATTTTCTCCTGAAAATTTTGAAATCATTTAAACAAAATATTCTCTCAATTATTCCCCTTTGTCTTCAAGTAAAATAGAGAACACTTTGCACAGAACCTTTCTAGGTTCATGTTGAAAGAAGACGGAAAAAAAAATTTCTTTTGCTCAATTTATGCTCGTGGTCATGGCATCTCTGCGCTCGCGCTGAACATCCATCCGCTCCTATTAATTTGGGAATAATTCCTTATCCTTCCTAGAATATCATTTCTTGTTTCCAAACATGACTTCTATTTTAATTCTTCCTAGTATATCTTCCTAATTCCAATATCCTAACTAATATTATAAATGTGAAAGTCACTCTGTCTGTCCGGCTTTCCATGTTACCATCTCCCGCCAAAACTACTGAACCGATTTAAATAAAACTTGATACAGAGATAGTCTAAGACTTAAGGAAGGACATAGGCTATATATTTTATCCCTAAATTCCCACGGGAACGGGAACGTTTACGGGAATTTAGAGACTACAACACCGATTTCAAAAATGTTTCCACCGATAGAATGCTTCACTATCCCAGAGTAACATAAACTTTAATTAATCCCAATATTCCTACGGGAACGGGAGTCCTTACTAATATAATAAGAGTGAAAGAAGCTCCGTCTTATCGTCGTTCTATGTTACCATCTCCCGCCCAAACTAATAAACCGATTTGAATGAAATTTTGTACAAAGATTGTTCTGAACTTAAGGAAGGACATAAGATGTATTTTATTCGAATATTCCCACGGGAGCCGGTCCTCACTATTATTATAAATGCAAAAGTAGCTCAGTCTTTTCACATTTCTATGTTACCATCTCCCGCCCAAACTAATAAACCGATTTAAATGAAATTTTGTACAATGATTGTTCAGAACCTGAGGAAGGACATAGGCTATATATTTTCTCCCTATATTCCCACGGGAACAGGAACGTATACGGGAACTTTGACACTACAGCACCGATTTAAAAAATTCTTCCACCGTTGGAATGCTAAATAATCCCGGAGCAACATTAACTTCAACTCATCCACATATTCCTACGAAAACGCTCACCATATTCCTACGGGAACGGGAGTCCCTACTGATATAATAAGTGCGAAAGTAGCTCTGTCTGTTCGCCTTTCTATGTTACCATCTCCCGCCCAAATTAACGAATAGATTTAAATGAAATTTTGTACAAAGATAGTCTAGAGCCTGAGGAAGGACATAGGTTATATATTTTATCCCTATATTCCCACGGGAATGGGAACGTATACGGGAACTTAGAAGCTACAGCACCGATTTCAAAAATTCTTCGTTAGAATGCTACACCATCCCTGAGTAACATAAACTGTAAGTCATCCCCATTATTCCTACGGGAACGGTCACCATATTCCCACGGGAATGTGAGTTTTTATTAATATCATAAGTCTGAAATGAAATCTATCTGTCTATTTTTATTTGTTATCAAAAACCGCCCAAACTATTAAACCTATTTATATGAATTTTGGTACAGAGATATAATCTTGAGCCTGAAGATGGACATAGGCTATGTATGTTATCCCTGTATTCCCACAAGAATGCAAACGTTAACGGGAACCTAGAAACTGCTGAACTAATTTCAAGAAGTATTTCCCCGTTAGAATGCTACACTATCTCAAAGTAACATCAACTTTAATACATCCCCATATTCCCATGGGAACGGAAGTACTTACTAGCACTATAGATCCGAAATCAACTCAATCTGTCTGTTTTGTTTTGTAACCATCTACTGCCCAAACTATTGAACCTATTTGTATGAATTTTGGTGCCGAGATAGTCTTGACTTGAGCCTGAAGAAGGACAGGGTCTATATTTGTTTTCCCAATATTGCTACGGGAACGGCAACGTAAACGGGAACTTTCATCGTGAGGTGATTTCTGTCAAATTGTCTATTACACAGTTGACCTGAGAAGAAATGTCTATTTTGATCTTCAAATAAATATTGGCAATCAGTAATGCCTGTGTGAAAAGTCGATTTCGGCCCCGACTAATGAGATAGTTAACCAAATAAACTTATAAATTATCAGCCCTATTATGGCTGACTAGTGGTTGACTAGTATAAGGGCTATATCGTGAAGTGTTTTTTTCTGTGCCGTATAGCAAAAATTCATTCCAAATTGAATTTTGAAATTAAATGTGTTTAGTGTTCATTGAATGCAGGAAATTAAAATGGTCGATTTGTACCTAGATGTGGGGTGTGTCAACGCTTAGTACGAGCACACTGTTCACAATGGAAGAAAATTTATCAATTGGCATGCATAATACCGATTTGCCAATTAATTGATAGCACTTATCGTGTATCAATTGATTGATAGTTGACAACCATAATAGGGCTGTATGTTTGACGTATTGGGGGAAGTTGTCGAATGTCTATCAGTAGACAATATTATGGATACTGAGAAAGTCACATCACACCCTATAGAGTTTCTCAATGCCTTAGAATTATCAGAATTGGAGTGACTGCAAGTTGGAGTTCCAGTGCCAATAATGAGTAATCTAGAACTGTACACAGCTACAAATTACACATCTGGGATGCGGCATTATAAAAGTTTTAATGATGACTGGAACAGCGAAATAAGAAATTTATTGATTCCCCGTATTTCTTTAGTTCCCACTGATTAATCATTTTAATTTAAAAGAGTGTATCAAACTCGCAAAACTTTTTTATTTGACAAAAGATGGGAAAAGTAAAAACGTCGTGTGCAAAAATGTACTTAAATAAAATATGGACGTGTCTAAATGCACCCACGGTCTAGTTCGTTTAGGTGGTGTTACACCGCACTTTTGAATAACCACTACACCGCATTTTAAATAATGATTGGAAATAAATGGAGTAGGTTCCTGTTACACCGCATTTTTTTAGAAATCTCTCAAATCATTTTACAGAAACGAATGCTCTTTAGTAGCTTTTCAAATATTAAAACAGTATGAGTAAAAAAATATGCGGTGTTACACCGCATTTTGTTGGAAATCTCTCAAGTCATTTGACAGAAACGAATGCTTTTTTGTAGCATTTCAAGTATAAAAACAGTATGAGTAAAAAAATATGCGGTGTTACACCGCATTTTTTAAAAATCTCTCAAGTCATTAAACAGAAAAAAATGCTTTTTTGTAGCTTTAGCTGTAGGCCATCTAGCGCTGTATAGAAAAGCAATGAAGTAGCTTTTCGCTATCATTTGGTTACAGAACCAGATTCGCTATGGCCATCTAGAGTTGTATAGAAACATGAAAGAAATAAGAAAATAGCTTTTCACTATAAGACTGCTATTATACGGTGAAATTTGTTGCACGAAACTGTTCGAACACCATAAGTGCAAAAGAGAACGAAAGTTCGAAAAACAGAGATGGACAATATGCTACCGTGTGTCGCATGGACTGCTATTATACGGTGAAATTTGTTGCACGAAACTGTTCGAACATTATTAGTGCAAAAGAGAACGAAAGTTCGAAAAACAGAGATGGACAATGAGCTACCGTGTGTCGCATGGGTTATGGTTTCGTGAAACAGCTTTGACGTTTCTCTTTGGGTGGGTTCGAGAACCTATCGGATAGCCTATATCGGATAGCCGTATCTTGGATACCTTTTTGAACGATCCAGATATCTTTTTCCAGATTGCTGCAGACAACAGCTGTGAAATATTAAAATTCGACTTTTGAAAATAGAAAACATTCAAAATATCATTGCTAGTTTTCTTGTATTGATGTTCAGTCTTATCACAGATTCCATCGTAATCGAAAAAAGTCTAAGTTTCCCGATGTAAATGAATGTAAATACGAATTTCGAAATTCGTAGATTCAGCATTACCAAATCCAAGTGGAATGTAAAATCGTCGTCCTTATATACGAAAAAAGTTGTGTTTTGCAGAAAAATGTGAATGATCTTGCACATTTGGTGTAAAACAGCTGATTTCGATAACCAGCATGGCGGTATTTAGTGTGGCAACTGGAAATGCTTTCTTCGATTCCATTCGTATTTTGTGATCACAAATTTTCGTAGATCGTAACTTAGCTTTCCGTGTGGAAGTTTTCTACGATGGAATCTGTGATAGGACTGATTGTCTGCTAAAAGTTTAACACGTAAACAACAACAACAAGCTATCCGGATACGATTCTCTAACGCCCACTTTGTCTTTGTTCGTGTTTTTGTTTATTCTGTTTCATTTGGTTCAAAAATAAGAAATAATACTATTAATAATGACTTTTTTGTTTTTCAATTGCCAATAAAAGAGGTTTTGAAGCAACCAGGCACTGCTAGATAACTATTTTTCCCCAAAAATAAAAACACCGAATGAAAAATAAAGAGAAAAGTGAAACTAGTTTCATGAAACTGGATTTCAGCGTGTAATAACACTTGCGACACGGGATGACAGAACAAAGAAGAATTCGAAGTAGTTTCGTGCAACAAATTTCACCGTATAATAGCAGTCATTGGTTATGGTTTCGTGAAACAGCTTTGACGTTTCCCTTTGGGCGCGTTCGAGAACCTATCAGATAGCCTATCTCGGATAGCCGTATCTTGGATACCTTTTTGAACGATCCAGATATCTTTTTCCAGATTGCTGCAGACAACAGCTGTGAAATATTAAAATTCGACTTTTGAAAATAGAAAAACATTCAAAATATCATTGCTAGACGATTATAACTAATTTTTTTCGATTTCCCATGCGTTTTGAAAGACTCTTTATGCTGAAATAAATGCACACCACAACAAAAAATCAACATGAAAAGAAATAAAAATAAATTTTCTATCAGCTGATCACTTGAATAGAAAGGTATACCAAAAATGTTCGGATACCTTTAGATAGCTTTTTAGTTGAAATGGGTGTGTGACTCTGCTAAAAGTTTAAGACGTAAACAACAACAACAAGCTATCCGGATACGATTCTCGAACGCCCCCTTTGTCTTTGTTCGTGTTTTTGTTTATTCTGTTTCATTTGGTTCAAAAATAAGAAATAATACTAATAATAATGATTTTTTTGTTTTTCAATTGCCAATAAAAGAGGTTTTGAAGCAACCAGGCCCTGATAGATAACTATTTTTCCCCAAAAATAAAAACACCGAATGTAAGATAAAGATAAATGTGAAACTAGTTTCACGAAACTGGATTTCATCGTGTGATAACGCTTGCGACACGGGATGACAAAACAAAGAAGAATTCGAAGTAGTTTCGTGCATTAAATTTCACCGTATTGTAACGTGCGCTTAGTTCGCAAAATAAAACTTCACTTTTCAATTTATTTCTACCACTTTTATTCAGTATCTATACTTTTTCGATCTCAACTCGACTTTTGAACTATCACTTGTTCATAACAATTCACTCTTAACTTTATCACTCTATAATCAAAACTGACTGCTCGTTGCGTCAGCGGCCTATTTATATAGAACAACACTCATCTAGAGCGTTCCAGTTTCTTCTCCATGGTTTCCACATTTGCTGTCAAGCATCTCTACACTCACACACACTGGCTTACAAGCAATGCCTGTCATTTATACCATTCCAATGGTTTCAATTTTTCTCAACACAAAAAAAATTAAAACTTAATGTGCTGGCGCTTTGTAGGTAATTGTGCTACAGAGATGAATGAAGGCTTTCTGAACTCTGCATAATATCTACAAGATTGCTGCATTTCAATTGACTGAGATAAGTTTTTCAAAAAATGTCTACATAGTTTGATATCCGCTTTCAATTATTTTACTTTTGATTTTTTTTTAAATTCAATTAATTAACTGATAAAATTTTCAACACAGCTTCAAGAAGAGAATCGAAAACTTAAGTTGCAATCTCTTTTATCAAACAAATGCAAAATGAATTCATATTTATTTGTTACTGTTTTGCTTTAGTACATATTTTTTAAGCAGTCATACTTTTCTGTCTATTTCTGTAAAGAAACGTAAAAAAAAAAAAAGAAATAGAAGGGAGGAGAGTACTCAGAGAAATCTTTAACAAGAAAGAAAATATTTCAATATTTTGATGCTTAAATTTTTATTTCCAAATCCTTAAAAAAGTAGTTATAGTCCTGAGCAAACCAGCGCCATTTGTGCGTGCGATGCGATTGCGTTAAGTCAAACCTCCATAAGATTACATGTATTTCATTTTGACAGAAATCGCATCACACGACGTTATCGCGCTGGTTTGCGCAGGGCCTATAATCATAAATAGATTTTATTTACAAACCAAAATAAAAGTTTTAATTCCAAAATTTATGCCAGACGTAGCCTTAAGGTAACTAAAAATAATACAAAAAAAAAAAAAACAAAAAAAAAAAACAAAAACCGGTTCCAAGACGAGAGTAAAGTTGTGTTGGTACGATTTTGTGTAAGCCCAGTGTTGAGATCCGAATATAAAGTGGTGCTAGTGAAATTTTTTGAATGAGTGCGTGCACCAGCTTGTGGGGAGGTATCAATGCGTTAGTGTGGTTTTCCCTCTTGTTATTTGTTCCTCTAAGGCTTTGATGAACTGAAATCAATGGTGATGCCATCATATTTTCAAAGCTAGAAACTATTAATCCACAGCAATGCCATACCCGTTTTTACTGTGGAAAATTACGACAGTAAAATGATTTGTTGTTGTTCCCCAAGGGAAATTTTTACTGTACTATATACTAGCATAAAAAAAACGCTCCTAATATGTGTGCAAAAATTCGTTTAAATGCATTTCATACTTTTCCTACAAAAAAACTAAGACAAATTGACTTTTTTTTCGACGTTCCAAGTGTGACAGTGCCCTTAAGTTACATTCAACTTTATTTGCATTTAGAAACGAAAAATGCAAACAGATATTAGCATCAGTATTTTTTTTGTTAGCAGCAGCACCAAGTAGGTACTTTCGCGCCTTGGTGTTATTGTAAGTTGTAACTTAAAATGTCGAAAACAGTGATTCTAAATTATCAGTTGATCGGAGATATCACAGCGACGCAGATAATGAGGAGGATTTGTCTGCAACGTAAGTAAATCACCCTTACTACAGTAAACGTTTTATTAAAACACCAGTAAATGATAAAGCTCCTGTTGCCACTATTGTCGTTTAAGTAAAATAACTTTCTAATACGTCCACAGAATAGGACAAACAGCAATAACGCTTTTAAAACAGAAAGAACGAAACATATTCAAAGTTAGATATTTTTTTATGCAGGAACTGCAAGTCATAGATTTTTTACCTTTTCAGCAAAATTAAAACCCAAGACATCAAAGTTACGAAAGTTATACAAAGGTGTAATCGTCAGCCTATGCCGAGCTCCGCAAAAAAGTTGAATCGGCAAAATATTTATCAATAGCGTAGCGAAGGAGAGTGGTTTAAAGGAAGGAGTGGCTTAAAATTCTTTTTTACTTAAAACACAGAAGAAGGTTACGAAGATATAAGTAACTTCCTTTGAGTTTTAAAAAATTCTTTAAAAAAAAAACAAAGTAGCAGAAAATAGCTACTATCTGGCATCACTTTAATCTTTTTGAATGGTTAGATAGATAGATAGATAGATAGATAGATAGATAGATAGATAGATAGATAGATAGATAGATAGATAGATAGATAGATAGATAGATGGTTTTATTATTCATTCATACAATTTAACAACTATAAATGCAATATGTACAATGTTTTAATATTGAATGAAATGTGTACATTCAGTAACTATGAAAGTTAGTGTTGAATGACACGATTATAAAAATTTTAATACAATTAAATATCTAGTGTGGGGTGGCAACCAGTATAACAGTATTAAAAAAAAAAAATCATAAATTAAAAGCGAACATTAGAAAAAAGTTATTATTTCAAAAATATAAACTCAACATAACCAAAATAATATACTTTAGGTTAAGGTTCTTAAAAAAGATTCAATACATTCATAGTCATGTGTGAATAGCCAGTCTTTAATTTTTTCAATAAATAAACTAAAAGAAGAAGTTTGTCTTATAGATAGCGGTAATTTATTGAAAAGTTTCGGAGCTGTAACTGTGAAAAAAAGAGAGAAGTGTGTACTTCGTGGAAATGGAACGTTAACAAGATGCGCGTTATTTATACGGAGACTGTAAAGCTGAGAGTTTCTAGATGGAATATTGCCACTTTGTTTAAAGAACTCTCTTAAAACTTTGAAAACATAGAGGTGTCTTATTTGTAAAATTTGCAATTCTTTGTATAATGGCCAACTTTCAGCAAAACGGTTTTTATTACAAATTATTCTTATAACATGTTTTTGAGCTATCATAAGGGGTCTGAAAGTATTCGTATAAGATCCCCCCCAGCTAGAAATTCCATATTGAAGCTTTGAATGAGCAAGACCGTTGTAGATTAGTTTTAAAACTTTTTTGAGCAAAATGGTTTTATTAGGTACATTTTACGAGTAACCAACATCATATACGACTTCAGAGAGCGAATATGTTCTTTCCAATTTAAGTTGAAATCGATTAAAACTCCCAGGTATTTGAATTTCATCACTGACTCAATTTTAAAGCAACTATCGGAACATAAATCATGAGAGTAGAAATTGCGTTCACCACATTTATGAATCGGTAAGCAAAATTGTTTACAATTATGAGCATGAAAACGAAGGTTATAATCAAAAA
Source organism: Melanostoma scalare (assembly GCA_949752695.1). NCBI lineage: Eukaryota > Metazoa > Arthropoda > Insecta > Diptera > Syrphidae > Melanostoma > Melanostoma scalare. Next base: position 98,560,512 of record OX456985.1, on the reverse strand, counting down.
GGCTGTTATCAGAAATTTTAAAAGCTACTAATTTTGTTTTCTCGCTCAAAATTAGATTATGAGCAGCAAACCATGTCCTCAGGATTTCTAAATCTTCTTCAATTTTGGCAACGCAATCAAAAGTAGTATTAAATTGATATGTATATGCTACGTCATCTGCAAAAGCAGTTGGAGAACCGTTTAATTTAAGATTGAAAAGAGAATTTATGTAAACTAAAAAAAATAGTGGGCCAAGAACGGAGCCTTGAGGGACCCCATTTCTTAGAAATAGAGGATTACTAAAAGTTCCGTTTATATTTACTTTTTGTTCTCTATCCTTTAAGTAGGTTTGAAGCCATTTGAACATAACACCTCGAAAACCAGCATTGTACAGTTTGTTTAGCAAAATGCCATGGTCAACCATATCAAATGCCTTAGTCATGTCCACAAAAAGAGCCATGGTAGTTTTTTTACAATTTAAACTGCTATATAATTGCGTACACAGCCTTAAAATAGCATCTTCTGTAGACTTTCCTGATCGAAACCCAAATTGATTATCACTGAAAAATTTATTTTTGTCCAAGAAAGAAACTATTCTCACCTTTATAAGTTTTTCAAAAAGCTTTGAGAAAGTCGAAAGCAGAGAAATAGGTCTATAGTCCGAAACCTTTTTTCTATTACCTTTTTTGAACAGAGGAATAACTTCTGCACACTTTAGGTTTTTGGGAAAACAACCATTTTCAACACTCAAGTTAAATAGGTAACTTAATATATCCACTACATATAAAGCGATTTTCTTGAGTATGATACTAGAAATACCATCAGTAGTACACGAATTTTTATTTTTCAATGATGAAATAGCCATATTAATTTCACGTGAAGTTATGGAGTTGAACACAAAACTATTTGATTGTATGCTATCAGATGTTAAATTTGAAAATAAGGAACAATTACAACTTGTGCGAGGAAAAACTGAAGGCTTTAGTTTATCTGAAATTTCCGTAAAGTATTTATTGAAATTATTTGCAATAGAGTTTAAGTCAGTTATGGAAACATCATTGAATTGTATGCTATCTATTTCTACCAACTGCAAATCCTTACCAAAAATGTGATCTACCACTTTCCGTTCTTCTCTTATGTTTCCATTTGCTTTTTCAAATAAACTAGTATAGTAGTTGTTCCTTGTTTCTTCTATCTTATGTTTGATGGTTTTACATAAAGACAAATAATAATTTTTAAGATTTCTGTTCTGGGGATGTTTCTTACACTTAACACCCAAAATATTTTTCTTAGAAATCTGTTTGAGTAATGTATTTGTCATCCAGGGTTTTAAATGCTTATTGCCTGGTGAGTTTTGAGATGACAGATAAGTACAAGAACATATATGATTTTGTAAAATTGACATAAATACATCAAAGGCAGTAGAGGGGTTGCTTTCCAAATAAACAGGTTCCCAAAATTCAAACTTTAACAGTTCCAATAAAGACAAGTAATCAATGCATTTTTTAGGTTTTTTAATTGGTTTTTTACTACTTTTTGAGGTTGAATTCGAAAATGTATTGAGAGCAATCATGTGATGGTCAGATAGCATAAGATCATACACCCTTCCACAAGAGATTTTATCATGTTTATTGGAAAATCTGGCGAATATGTGATCGATACAAGTGCTTGAAGATTCTGTCACACGAGTTGGCTCGTTTATGTAACTCTTAAGACCATTTGCTGCCAAGAGAAATAAGTAATTCTCCGTGTCTTTATCTATTTCATTCAAAATATCAATATTTATGTCACCTATCAAAATCAAATTTTTAGCCTTAATTATACCAAGAACATTGCTTAATTCATCAATAAAAATACTCTTACTAAAATCATGCAACCTATATATACACAACAAGGTATAGTAATCATCTTCATAACAAAGCGACAATGACAATACATCTGCACTAGACATTTCAATTTTAGAGTACTCACATACGAAACCATCTCTCACATAAACAGCTACACCTCCCGATGGATATAATTGATTGCAATTACCAAATAGCGAATAGCCCGGTATATTATATAAACAAAGTTCATCTTCATATATCCAAATTTCACTTACAACTATTATCACAGGTAAGCTTACGAGTGAATCAATATGAGCTAAAAGAGTATAAAATTTTTTTCTCAGACTACGTATGTTTTGTTGTAAACATAGACATGTCTCAACACTAGGTACATTGGCTGGATAGTCACACATGATTGAATTGGGACAGAAAGCAGTAGAAACAAAATTCATTTAATTTTCTCAAAATCTTTAGCACTAACAATTCTTACTGAATTGTCACCCTCACTTCTCCGCATAAAAACTGTCCCGTTTCTGGTCCAAACATACTTAAATCTGTTCGAAGCCTTTAGTGACAATGCTGTGTTAAGCAGCTTACGTGTTTGATGAGTTAAACAGTCGTTCAAGTAAATGTTTTCTGTTTTCCTTTGTTCACCGCCGAATAGGTTCGTTGTTAACAGCTCTCTTTTTTCTCTATTTGCTTTCATAATTTTTTCTTTGAGTAGATGAGAATTAAATTTTATGTGGAGAACATTGGTGGTGTTATTGGTGGAATTGTTATTGTTTATATTTTTAGTTCGCTTTGCTTTAATTTTTTTCATATAACAATGGTCGATGTCAGCTTCGTTAATATTCACATTTAAGCCATGGCTGATTACTTTGCGAACAATGTCAACATTCGACATGTCAGTGATGTTGTTGGGAATGTTAACTATCTCTATGCTGTTTGACAAAAACTGTTGCTCCAGGTTGTTTACCTTTTCCTCAAGTTGTATAATTTTGGTTTCGTATTCAATATTTTTTGCTAAAAGCACATCGATTTGTTTTTGGTGATATTCTTTTAGTAAAACAATTTCAGTGTAAACCATTTCCAGAGTTACAGTAGAATTATTTCCTACCATTGATGCGATGGTGGTGGTGGAGGTGGAAGCGTTTGAGACAGTTGCAGTGCTGGCGGTGGCGATGTTGACAATAGAGGCGGCTTTACTGGTAGAAGATTTGTTGGTGTGCGATGCATTTGATGCAGGTACTGGTGACAAAGGGTCATAGTGAAAAGCTATTTTCTTATTTCTTTCATGTTTCTATACAACTCTAGATGGACATAGTGAATTTGGTTCTGTAACCAAATGATAGCGAAAAGCTACTTCATTGTTTTTCTATACAGCGCGGTGTAACACCGCATATTTTTTTACTCATACTGTTTTTATATTTGAAAAGCTACTAAAGAGCATTCGTTTCTGTAAAATGATTTGAGAGATTTCTAAAAAATGCGGTTTAACACGAACCTACTCCATTTATTTCAACTCATTATTTAAAATGCGGTGTAGTGGTTATTCAAAAGTGCGGTGTAACACCACCTAAACGAACTACACCGTGGATGCACAAGACACATCTTTAATTCTAATTCGATTGTAGTCCTTTTCCAAATTCGACTGTAGCGCGCAAATAACCTCTAAAAAAGACCTCTCATTTTACCATTTGTCAGCATACCTCGTTTTTTTGTACTTCAAATTACAACTTGGTCATCTCTTTCTTTCGAAATAGATGCAAATTGTTGGTGCTAGTATTATTGAGCAAAAAGTTATGCTAGCAAGTTGTAGATTGATTTGGGATGTATTTGTACAGAAGCTCGATGACAGTGGTGTTACACCGCACTTTTGAGTAACCACTACACCGCACTTTAAATAATGAGTGGAATTAAATGGAGTCGGTTGGTGTTACACCGCTATTTTTTAGAAATCTCTCAAGTCATTTAACGGAAAAAAATGCTTTTTTGTAGCTTTAGTTGTAGGCCATTTAGCGCTGTATAGAAAAACAATGAAAAAGCTTTTCGCTATCATCCATTTTACACAACCAAATTCGCTATGGCCATCTAGAGTTGTATAGAAACATGAAAGAAATAAGAAAATAGCTTTTCACTATAACCAATCACAAAGATTAAAGTGATGCCAGATAGTATCTATGTTTTGCTACTTTGTTATTTTCTTAAGAATTTTTTTAAAACTTGAAAGAAGTTAATTATATTGTAACGCGAACCCAACATTTAATACCAATTTCCTAATCGAAAACGTTCAACCGAAAACACAAGCGGCAACACTAGTGTAAGTGTAGAAATATACCAGATGAGAAAATGTTTGACAGGAGTGGATAGTGGAGACCATGTGGAAATTACTGGAGAGTTCTAGATGAAATGTCATTCGATATAAATAGCTCGCCCGAGGCAACCAGATGTCAGTTTTGATTATAGAGTGATAATGTTAAGACTTAAGAGTGAGTATATGTGATTATTGGTAGAGTTAAAATCGAATAAGGTAGATACTGAATAAAAGTGGTAAAATTAAAGCGAAAAGTAAAGTTTTATTTTTGCGAACTAAGCGCATGTCAGAAGTGTTAATAAAACTTATTTGACTAGTAAAGTGTAAAAAAAAAAGTTAAATACAGTGAAAATGGGTAAGTTGTTGGAAGAGCTCAACTGCATTGAGCTTAAAAGTGAGTTAGGTAAGCGAAATATTTCTAGTGCGGGATCGAAAAAGGAGCTCGTCCTGCGTTTGCGCAACTATTTGGAACAGCAAGGGGAAGTCGCAAACACTTTTGTTTTTGAAACAGAAGTGGAGGAGGAGGAAGCAAGTGAAAGTGTAGATTTTTCTAGTATGATGATGCTTTTATTAGAACAACAAAAGAAGCTGATTGAAGAGCAACAGCAGAATATTCGCGGACGTCTGGAAGAGCAACGAAACGATCAAAAGAATTAACAGCAGAATGTTCTCGAACAAATTGAAACACAACGAAACGAGCAAAAGAAGGAAAAGCAGAATGTTCTCGAACAACTCGAAGTACAACAAAAGAATCTGGAAGAGCAACGAAATGAGCAAAAGAAGGAACAACAGAATATTCTCGAAACACTTGAGGCGCAACAGAATGTTTTGGAAGGTCAGAAAAACATTCTAGAAGGCAAATCGGGCAACATTGAGAAAAATGTATACGCCCTTGACGAACGCGTTGAAGGTATGGAAAAACAGCTTTCTGTTGTAGAGAATCGTTTGGAAAGCCGATGCGGTAAACAGTTCTCCGTTCTGTCCAAGGAATTAGACCAGATCCGTAAAATCAAAATTCGAGAATCTTCTGGAGAATTTGCAAATAAAAAGGAGATGAAACCGCCGACATTTGATGGACAGTCTTCTTGGCCAGTTTACAAGAGACAATTTGAGGCAGCCGCGAAAACAAATGACTGGGATGACGAAGACAAGTACATAGCACTGACTCTTGCTCTTAAAGGACCAGCAGCTGAATTACTTCAAACAGTTCCAGCTGGTAAGAGCGGTGATTTCAGTTCTCTCGTGGCAGCTATAGATAAACGCTTTGGCGATGGCCACTTGAAAGAAGTCTTCCGAGTCCAATTCAATAACAGATTCCAGAAAAGGGGTGAAAATCTACAGCAGCTCCAAGCAGACGTCGAAAGACTGGTTCACCTGGCATACCCGGATGCTGGAGAAGAAATCATCAACCAGCTTGCTGTTGAGTCCTTCGTTCGTGCCATTTCCGATATACATCTTCAGAGGTCTGTGCGAACTGCTAGAACACGTACTCTTTCTGAAACTTTAGCACTCGCATTGACAATTGAAGCTGCAGAACAGGCTTCTCATGGAGTACATCGACTTAGAGAAGCCATAGTCGAAGAGTGCTCGTGCCAAAGAGCTGAAATACAAAAGAACCAGCGGAGTGGACTTGCAAGATGTTGAAACTGCAACAAGACCGGGCACTTACAGCGTCAGTGGCGACTACCACCAAATAAAGCCGCTTGTCAACATTGTGGAAGCAAGAAATCCAACCCAGAGCAAGGTAACAACAACACCATCGTTGACTATCAGCCCGTTTCCCATCAGGTAAAGAGAGTAAGAACCAACTTCGAGGGGCAGAGGCTGGTTTCTTGTATCGATGGCCCCAGAACCACCATCCAGGTCTCTCAGACCAAACGAGACAACAAAAGTCTGACTGTGGAGACTACTATTAACGGGAATAAACATGTGGCTACCATCGACACCGGTGCCACAGCCTCCATAGTACGTCGAGACCTGGTAAAGACGACGTGGCTTCATAACACCAATAGTTACCGTCTAAGAACCGCAACGGGAGAAGCAGCAAGGGTATATGGAGAAGTGTGTCTTAAGATCCGACTGGCCGATCTAGTGTTTACTCATCAATTCCTGGTGGCAGATATATGTGACGAGTGCATCATTGGAATCGTTTTTATGAAACAGCACGGAGTTATTTTGGACATCGTTAATCAAGTTTTGAAGTACCAAAATAAGGAACTTCCAATGACCTATTCAAACGAAAGTACGTCGACACTGAGGACTGTCATCACGGAAGATCTGATTCTGCCTTCTTCTTCTGAAGTGTTCGTTGGGACAAAACTGGAAGGTGAGTTTGGAAGCCTTCGATACCTAATGGTGGAACCAGACCCAGAGTGTTCCTCCCAAAGCGTCATTATTGGGAAAACACTAGTAGCACCGAAAAACAAAATGGTCCCCGTACGATTACTAAACACCAGACCGTACGATGTAAGGTTGAAGAAAGGAGAAGTCGTTGGACGTTCCGAATCGGTTACAGCAATTACGAAGATCACAGTCGAAGCCCCGAGAAAAACTATAACTCCGGAAGAGCTCAAAACCATCAGAGCTAAAATACTGTATTCATCCAACCTTGATCACCAACAAACAAGGATGGCTGAAAATCTCCTACAAGAGTACACTGACATCTTCGCATCGCAAAAGGGACAATATGGTAGGACACAGTTGGTGCTGCAGCATCGCATCAACACAGGAGATGCAAGACCGATTCGTCAACCCGCAAGACGCCTTCCTGGCCAAACAAGGTGAGGTTGAGGAAATGATAACAGCAATGGAGAAGGACGGTCTAATCGAAAATTCCAAAAGTCCTTGAGCTTCACCAGTGGTGCTAGTGAAAAAGAAAGACGGAAGCACTCGCACTTTTTGTGTGGACTACCGAAGGCTGAATGATGTGACTAAGAAGGACAGCTATCCCCTGCCGAGAATCAGTGATACCCTGGAGAAAGCCTGGAGGGAGCCCAATGGTTTTCGACGCTGGACTTGAAGAGTGGATATTGGCAAGCTGACATCTACCCTGATGATCGGGAAAAGACGGCGTTTTCTACAGGTAATGGGCTCTGGCAGTTTAAAGTTATGCCGTTTGGGCTATGCAACGCTCCGGCAACATTCGAGCGTTTGATGGAGTGCGTTCTTCAAGGACTGACGTGGAAAGCGTGCCTTGTCTACTTGGACGATGTCATTGTTTACGGGAAAACATTTGACCAACATTGCAAGAACCTAAAAGCCGTGTTTCAGAGACTTCGAGAGGCTTACCTCAAACTGAATCCAGAAAAATGTGCACTTTTCAAAACCGAAGTTAAGTATTTGGGACCCATCATCTCTTCCCAAGGAGTGAAGACTGATCCTGAAAAAGTTGACTCCGTCAAAAATTGGCCAAAATCACAGGACAAACATTAACTCCGAAGCTTTCTTGGTCTTGCCACATATTACCGACGTTTTGTTAAGAACTTTGCTGGAGCTGCAAAAAGTTTGCATCAGCTCAACGAAAAAGGGAAGCAGTTTAAATGGTCAGGTGAGTGTGAGAAATCTTTTCAGAAACTTAAATACCGCCTCTGTAATGCTCCAGTGCTGGCACATCTAACACCTGGCAAAACATTCATCATCGACGCAGATGCAAGCAACGTTGGAATCGGGGTGGTACTATCCCAAGTGCATGATGGCGAAGAAAAAGTGGTGGCATACTACAGCAAGGTCCTCTCGAAACCCGAAAGAAACGACTGCGTGACCAGAAGGGAACTGCTAGCTCTTATCTTGGCAACAAAGCACTTCCATAAGTACATCTATGGACAGGAATTCCTTCTACGGACAGACCATGGTGCTCTGAACTGGCTGTTGAGCTTCAAAAATCCAGAAGGTCAAGTCGCAAGGTGGATAGAAAGACTGCTGACTTATGATTACCAGATTCAACACCGCAGAGAAAAGCTGCACTCAAACGCCGACGCATTATACCGAAGACGTAGCAAAGTGGATTGCAAGCATTGTAGGCGGCAAGAGGACAAAGAAAATATTACCGCTGAGCGACTAAGAGCTGACCCAATATGCGGATGGAGCAATGAGGAAGTGAGGACTGCTCAACAGGAGGATCCAGATATCGAAACCATTCTCGCATAGAAAGAAAATGAAGAGAAACCTGAATGGGGAGACATTTCTGACCGGAGTCCAGTTCTCAAAGCCTATTGGGCACATTGGGACTCACTATATGTGCACGAAGGTGTCCTCAGGCGAAGATGGGAGTCCGCTTACGGTAAATCATATGTGATGCAGCTGATCGTACCACAATCGAAAGTCAGTGAAGTTCTTCGGGAGATGCACGACGGACCTTCTGGAGGCTACCTGGGATTTAACAAAACACTGGAGAAGGTGCGACATCGGTTGTACTGGTTACATGCAAGAGATGACGTAGAGAAGTGGTGCCGAACATGTGACAAGTGTGCTGCAACCAAAGGACCTGGTAGGAAGATTCAAGGTAAGATGCATCAGTACAACGTTGGATCGCCTTTTGAGAGGATTGCAGTAGATGTGGCTGGGCCTTTTCCAGAGACCAACGCTGGAAACAAGTACATTCTGGTTGTAATGGACTATTTTAGCAAGTGGCCTGAGGCGTATGCCATCCCAAATCAAGAAGCCAAAACGGTGGTGGACCAGATTGTGTTTAACTGGGTGAGTAGGTTTGGAGGGCCTATGGAACTCCATTCCGACCAAGGGAGGAACTTTGAGTCAAACATCTTCCAAGGAGTGTGCGGACTACTTGGCATTAAGAAGACTAGAACCACACCGCTTTATCCACAATCTGATGGGATGGTTGAAAGATTCAACCGGACCTTGACAGAACACCTCACCAAGGTCGTAGGCGACTACCAAAGAGACTGGGATAGGCACGTACCGCTATTCCTGATGGCCTATAGAAGTGCAGTACGTAGCTCGACAGGACAAACACCATCTGACATCCTGTTCGGGAAAACCATGCGGCTGCCCAGCGAACTTAAATTTGGATGCCCCACAGGGGAGCCACAGGACACAAACGAGTATGTGGACGACCTCAAGGAGAGACTTGCTGACATCCATAAAAGAACAAGGGAACGGATGAAAACCTACAGCGCCCGGATGAAGACACGGTACGCCACAAAATCGACAACGGCAGGATTCCAAGCAGGAGATCGTGTGTGGCTTTATAATCCTCATCGTCAAAGGGGATTGTCACCGAAACTTCAGCAGAACTGGGAAGGTCCTTATACTGTTGTCACGAGGATTAACGACGTGGTTTACCGCATCCAAAGAGGATTAAGAGGCAAGTTAAAAGTAGTTCATTCTGACCGGCTGCATCGATATAGTGGCGAGGCTACCGATGGAATTATTCGGGACGAACAATCTTAAGGAGGGGCAGTGTAACGCGAACCCAACATTTAATACCAATTTCCTAATCGAAAACGTTCAACCGAAAACACAAGCGGCAACACTAGTGTAAGTGTAGAAATATACCAGGAGAGAAAATGTTTGACAGTAGTGGAGAGTGGAGACCATGTGGAAATTACTGGAGAGTTCTAGATGAATTGTCATTCGATATAAATAGCCCGCCCGAGGCAACCAGATGTCAGTTTTGATTATAGAGTGATAATGTTACGACTTAAGAGTGAGTTAATGTGATTATTGGTAGAGTTGAAATCGAATAAAGTAGATACTGAATAAAAGTGGTAGAATTAAAGCGAAAAGTAAAGTTTTATTTTTTCGAACTAAGCGCACTTTACAATATCTTCGTAACCTTCTTCTGTGTTTTAAGTAAAAAAGAATTTTAAGCTTTCTCCTTCGCTACGCTCTTGATAAATATTTTGCCGATTCAACTTTTTTGCGGAGCTCGGCATAGGCTGACGCTTACATCTTGGTATAGCTTTCGTAACTTTAATGTCTTGGGTTTTAATTTTGCTGAAAAGGTAAAAAATCTAGGAAATATCTAACTTTGAATATGTTTCGTTCTTTCTGTTTTAAAAGCGTTATTGCTGTTTGTCCTATTCTGAGGACATATTAGAAAGTTATTTTACTTAAACGACAATAGTGGCAACAGGAGCTATATCATTTTACTGGTGTTTTAATAAAACGTTTATTGTAGTGAGGGATTAACTTACGTTGCAGACAAATCCACCTCATTATCTGCGTCGCTGTGTTATCTCGGATCAACTGATAATTAAGGATCACTGTTTTCGACATTTTAAGTTACAACTTACAATAACACCAAGACACGAAAGTACTTGGTGGTGCTGCTAAAAAAAAATACAGATGCTAATATCTGTAGGCATTTTTCGTTTCTAAATGCAAATAAAGTTGAATGTAACTTAAGGGCACTGTCGCAATTGGAACGTCGAAAAAAAAGTACATTTTTCTTAATTTTTTTGTAGGAAAAGTATGAAATGCATTTAATTTCTGTCGCTTTCCATTGGTTTCACTCCCAGAAGCACTAATTTTAAAAACCAATTAAACCCTTAAAATTGTTTCTTTTCAGTTTAACGTTATTTCCTTTGTATGAGTGAAACACCTATTAAAAAATATTTCTTGAAGAAAATTTTCTTTTTGACATTTGAGTAACATGTTGTGTTAGTGCTTCTTGAGTCGATCAAGTTTTAAAAAAATTCTTAAGAAAATAACAAAGTAGTAAAAAATAGCTACTATCTGGCATCACTTTAATCTTTGTGATTGGTTATAGTGAAAAGCTATTTTCTTATTTCTTTCATGTTTCTATACAACTCTAGATGGTCATATCGAATTTGGTTCTGTAAAATGGATGATAGCGAAAAGCTACTTCATTGTTTTTCTATACAGCGCTAGATGGCCTACAACTAAAGCTACAAAAGGCACTTTTTTCTGTTAAATGGCTTCAGAGATTTTTAATAAATGCGGTGTAACAGTGTAACACCGCATATTTTTTCAGTCATACTGTTTTTATACATGAAAAGCTACTAAAAAGCATTCGTTTCTGTCAAATGACTTGAGAGATTTATAAAAAAAAAAAATTTGGTGTAACACCTACCTACTCCATTTATTTCCACTCATTATTTAAAATGCGGTGTAGTGGTTATTCAAAAGTGCGGTGTAACACCACCTAAACGAACTACACCGTGGGTGCATTTAGACACGTCCGTTGGCTTTAGCACAGGTGTTCTGCCGTTGATGGGCGGTGCTAACCTTAAACGCTTGCGATTTTTCGTTGTGTGGTTTTTAATTTTTTCGCCGTTCTCCTTCTTTTTTTAACTTGATGCACAGAACTTCAAGTTTTAGCGCGACAACGAAACTCTCATACACTTTTGGTAGACTGGAAAGTAAAATAATTGCCTGCAATTCAATTCAAATTAAGCTCTATCCCAACAACTGCAAACTGATCTATGACTTCGACAAATGCATTTAAATAACTGGACATGCTCTGGTCAGCAGCTTCTTGTAAAGGGATACCTTGCGCAAAGGTATACTAGGCTGATAGACTTCTTTGAGTTTTGTTCAAGCCGCAAGCGATGTATCACAATTCTTCACATGAATTAATTGTGAAGGTTTAACACTCAATGTGATCATGGCCAACGCCTTTTGATCCATGCCTGACCAATCCACATTCTCAGCTGCATCCTCCCTCTTCAACGTACCTGATGTCACACTCCAAAGCTCAGCGTGTACCAAAACGCTACACATGCTCCAAGAATCGTAATTCTTTTCCTCCAGCTTCTCTATTTGGTACATGGCAATCATAGTGCTAAGCTATGCTCGTATATCGCAATGAAAAAAAAAATCTTTTACAGAAAATACCACCGCGTTAAAATAGTTTTTTTTTCTTATTCTTTAACACATGCCGTAACCTGGGCCCATAACCTGTTGAGATTATTTAACTTACGAAGTGGGATGTGGTAATCAGAATATGAGAAAGAAATGACAACGCATGTGAAGAGATCAATATTATCATAATATAATCCTAACTAATATTATAAATGTGAAGGTCACTCTGTCTGTCCGGCTTTCTATGTTACCATCTCCCGCCCAAACTACTGAACTGATTTAAATAAAATTTGATACAAAGATAGTCTAAGACTTAAGGAAGGACATAGGCTATATATTTTATCCCTAAATTCCCACGGGAACGGAATTTAGAAACTACAACACCGATTTCAAAAATGTTTCCACCGATAGAATGCTTCACTATCCCAGAGTAACATAAACTTTAATTAATCCCAATATTCCTACGGGAACGGGAGTCCTTACTTATATAATAAGAGTGAAAGAAGCTCTGTCTGTCCGTCGTTCTATGTTACCATCTCCCGCCCAAACTAATAAACCGATTTGAATGAAATTTTGTACAAAGATTGTTCTGAACTTAAGGAAGGACATAAGATGTATTTTATTCGAATATTCTCACGGGAACCGGTGTTACACTTTTTATTACGCGAAAACTAAAGTTAGGATGAAACGATATTATTAAACTAAACGCGATTGAATTTTTCCGAATCCAAATAATTAATTTAATAAACGAAATTAAAAACGATTAAAAGATTATGCACAACCGGTGTGCCGCGAAGTAAACAATTAAACTGTCAAACGTGCTGATAAAAAAAAGTGCAACACTCAGCAGGTATACTGCTGACACCACGGCTAAACTCAGCTGGTCTGGGTTCGTAAACAAAAAAGTAAGCGTAGCGCGATAAAAGACGATCGCGAATAAAATGACCGATTAAATAATAATTAAAAGAAGAATTAAAAGTATTTTCTAAGTACAGGGTGTACAAAGAAAAAGTGGGCGCCAGGAAATTTTTAGGTGAAATTTCCAAACCAAGAATTAAAGCTGAAATATTAAAATCAAATCAAAACAATGCAATTGAACTCCCAAAGGGATTTAAAGCTATTTATTGTTGCTATTTGTGTTGGGAAAACCGTACAAAAAGTTGGATTAAAAACCCAAATCTTTTCGACTATAAAATTATAATGGTGGACGGTTAGGCGAACCGTTGAAAAATGTAAACAATAGAAACAACCGGAAAAATGAAACGTTAATTGTTCTTTCCCGAAAAGAACAATTAATAAGAACTAAAAAGGGTCACGTGCCTCACAATTTTGAGAGTTTTCGATTGCAAAGATCAACCGAAAAATATTTGACAACACTTGCAAAAAAAACTAAAACACTCTACTTATCTTTTCCTTTTCGTTTTTCCTCCCTCCTTCTATTTCCTATGACTCGTCCGTCTGACGTTTTCTTCTCCTTTCTCCATTTTACTCCTTCCACTGACTCTAAACTTTTTCTAACAATTTAAACAAAACTGATCTACAAAACTATCTTTAAACTATTTGCAACTTTCACTCTTTAACTTTCTACTTTCTCTTCAAAACAATTTCCAAAAGCACCAAATAAACCACTAGATAACTAGGTCAACCAAGAAGTGGTTGATCTTGTCAACTTGTCCTTTCTCGACTCTCAAGTTCACACACACATTCATACAATCGGCCAATCGTGTCTCGAGGTTTTCGGTCACGGTTCTCTAGCACATGTAGCCTTATGGCTGACAAGCACCTCCGTTGTCGAATTCCAGCGAGACCTTTCGCTCGCACAATTTTCCAGTCACATTGAACTGGAAAAGTTGTTGGGTGTTTGTTCCCAAAACTTATCCAGCTCATTAGTCGAGATCAGACCCCTCCCATAAAACATGTCGAGAAAAATGAAAGTTCCTGAAAGTTGAAAATAATACTTCTGGGCATTTTCCCAGTTACTCTACTACATAATCTACTGAGTCAGGGGAAGGATAAAATTCTCTGTGTTACAACTTTTCGAAAATTGAAGAAGGGAGGAAAAGCTACCAAAACCAAAATGAACTACTTTACCCTATTCGGTGGATCTTTGTGCAGATTTGGGTATAAGGGAAAACTATTAACGTTTCATTCTTATGATTCGGTTTTACAATACTAAAAGTTAAATTTAGGGTGTTTACACTTGCAGCACTACGCTGCACAGTGTGTCTCATAACGAAGTATGGCGTTTACATGTGCCATTTCTATTGTTCTCCTCTGTGATATGTGTATGTATGTGTATTGTGTTGTGTGTGTGATATCCTGCTTGTGTAGTGTGTGTAATGAGATATGTGCATGATGATGATTGTAAAGATGATAGTTGTTATAATGATAAAGGGTGAATGATGGTATAAGTGTATGAATGAAAATGAATGATGATAATGATATGAATGTCGATAAATTAGAATGATGATGTTTGTGAGTGACGAAGTATGACATTCAATTTAGATAAATGGTGTGCGAGTCTCCAGAGGCTTCTGGCTCGACACACCAAACGCCGACATCAGTTCAGCTCATCCGCTGATTACGACATGCACCTATTTTGTCATTTGCTCAAAGCTATGTTTCGTTCACATTGCTAAGAGCAAACAACGGAGAAATGATGGGGCGAAGAAATGATAGGGAAGGGTTTGAGGAAAAGAGAGGGATATCGAAATCAAAATAACTAAATGTAAGAATGGTTTTTGTTGCGGGAAAATATACCGTAACACCGGTCCTCACTATTATTATAAATGCAAAAGTAGCTCAGTCTTTTCACATTTCTATGTTACCATCTCCCGCCCAAACTAATAAACCGATTTAAATGAAATTTTGTACAAAGATTGTTCAGAACCTGAGGAAGGACATAGGTTATATATTTTCTCCCTATATTCCCACGGGAACAGGAACGTATACGGGAACTTTGACACTACAGCACCGATTTAAAAATTCTTCCACCGTTGGAATGCTAAATAATCCAGGAGTAATATTAGGTCATCCACATATTCATATATATACATATATATATACATTCAAGTCATCCACATATTCCTACGAAAACGCTCACCATATTCCTACGGAAACGGGAGTCCTTACTGATATAATAAGTGCGAAAGTAGCTCTGTCTGTTCGCCTTTCTATGTTACCATCTCCCGCCCAAACTAATGAATAGATTTAAATGAAATTTTGTACAAAGATTGTCTAGAGCCTGAGGAAGGACAAAGGTTATATATTTTATCCCTATATTCCCACGGGAATGGGAACGTATACGGGAACTAAGAAGCTACAGCACCGATTTCAAAAATTCTTCCACCGTTAGAATGCTACACTATCCCTGAGTAACATAAACTGTAAGTCATTCCCATTATTCCTACGGGAACGGTCACCATATTCCTACGGGAATGGGAGTTTTTATTAATATCATAAGTCTGAAATGAAATCCATCTGTCTATTTTTATTTGTTATCAAAAACCGCCCAAACTATTGAACCTATTTATATGAATTTTGGTACAGAGATATAGTCTTGAGCCTGAAGATGGACATAAGCTTTGTATGTTATCCCTGTATTCCCACAAGAATGCAAACGTTAACGGGAACCTAGAAACTGCTGAACTAATTTCAAGAAGTATTTCCCCGTTAGAATGCTACACTATCTCAAAATAACATCAACTTCAATACATCCCCATATTCCCATGGGAACGGAAGTACTTACTAACACTATAGATCCGAAATCAACTCAATCTGTCTGTTTTGTTTTGTTACCATCTCCCGCCCAAACTATTGAACTTATTTTTATGAATTTTGGTGCAGAGATAGTCTTGACTTGAGCCTGAAGAAGGACAAAGTCTGTATTTGTTTTCCCAATATTGCTACGGGAACGGCAACGTAAACGGGAACCTTGAAGCTACTGGACCGATTTCAAGTTCTTTCATCGTGAGGTGATTTCTGTCAAATTGTCTATTACACAGTTGACCTGAGAAGAAATGTCTACATATCTTGTTCTTCAAATAAATATTGGCAATCAGTAATGCCTGTGGGAAAAGTCGATTTCGGCCCCGACTAATGAGATAATTAACCAAATAAACTAATAAATTATGTTTGACGTATTGGGGGATGTTGTCGAATGTCTATCAGTAGACAATATTATGGACACTGAGAAAGTCACATCACACCCTATAGAGTTTCTCAATGCCCTAGAATTATCAGGAGTGACTGCAAGTTGGAGTTCCAGTGCCAATAATGAGTAATCTTGAACTGTACACAGCTACAAATTACACATCTGGGATGAGGCATTATAAAAGTTTTAATGATGACTGGAACAGCGAAATAAGAAAACTATTGATTCCCCGTATTTCTTTAGTTCCAATTGATTAATCATTTTAATTTAAAAGAGTGTATCAAACTCGCAAAACTTTTTTATTTGACAAAAGATGAGAAAAGTAAGAACTTCTTGTGCAAAAATGTACTTAAATAAAATATAACAATAGTTTACTAAAACGCATGAATGTGTCTTATTTGCAAAATAAGTAGCCTAAATTAAAAATGCTGCCGAAAGTCACTCTTCCACGTGGACGAAGTCGCGGGCACAGCTAGTACAACATAAATGTTTCCGTTACAATATAATGTTACATATACACATGAGTGCATTGGTATAGGCATAGGGAAAATTTTCAACACTATCCATCCCATTCTTTTAATTTTGCATAAGGTACTCTCTCACACCTTCCCCGGTGAGTGAAAATATTTGTTTTGGTATATGTTCTGCCAATTCGAAGCAAAAACAGAAACTACATTAAAATTGCATTTCGTTTAATGCATGCTTTCGTCCTGTACTGCATCTACAAGTTTTCATCTCGCGGCGAAAAGCCCTTAACCACCACAACCTGTAACAAAAAAATTAACTACGGATTCTTCCAGGCTGTAAACCGATTCACCTTAAGTACACACATCTTTAGTAACTATTTGTGATTTTGTCTCCTTCTACCCGTTGAGTTCAAACTTAGTGTATGTTCTGCCATTAGCATTTTATATACTACATTAGTGAAAAATCTTTTTTCTTGTCAATAACAAGTAAACACAACACAAACGTCACTTCAAGTCAGCTGTCAACATAAGAGTACTATTACACGGTGAAATTTGTTGCATGAAACTGTTCGAACACCATAAGTGCAAAAGAGAACGAAAGTTCGAGAAACAGAGATGGACAATGTGCTACCGTGTGTCGCATGGGTCATGGTTTTAGTGAAACAGCTTTGACGTTTCTCTTTGTCCTTGTCCGTGTTTTTGTTTATTCTGTTTCATTTGGTTCAATAATAAGTTATAATACTAACAATAGTGACTTTTTTGTTTTTCAATTGCAAATAAAAGATGTTTTGAAGCAACCAGACACTAGTAGATAACTATTTTTCCCCAAAAACGAAAACACCATATTTTCTTTGTTTTCTTGTCGCCTACAATGCTTGCAATCCTCTTTGCAAGGTCTTCGGGACAATGCGTCGGCGTTTGAGTGCAGCTTTCCTCTGCGGTGTTGAATCTGGTAATCATAAGTCTGCAGTCTTTCTATCCACCTTGCGACTTGACCTTCTGGATTTTTGAAGTTCAACAGCCAGTTCAGAGCACAATGGTCTGTCCGCAGAAGGAAGTTCTGTAGATGTACTTATGGAAGTGCTTTGTTGCCAAGATAAGAGCTAGCAGTTCCCTTCTGGTCAAGCAGTAGTTTCTTTCAGGCTTCGAGAGGACCTTACTGTAATATGACACCACTTTCTCTTCGCCATCATGCACTTGGGATAGTACCGCCCCGATTCCAACGTTGCTTGCATCTGCGTCGATGATGAATGTTTTGCCAGTTGTTGGATGTGCCAGCACTGGAGCGTTACAGAGGCGGTATTTGAGTTCCTGAAAAAAATTTTCACACTCACCTGACCATTTGAACTGCTTCCCTTTTTCGTTGAGCTGATGCAAACTTTTTGCAACTCCAGCAAAGTTCTTAACAAATCGTCGGTAATATGTGGCAAGATCAAGAAAGCTTCGGAGTTGATGTTTGTCCTGTGGTGTTGGCCAATTTTTGACGGAGTCAACTTTTTCAGAATCAGTCTTCACTCCTTGGGAAGAGATGATGTGTCCCAAATACTTAACTTCGGTTTTGAAAAGTGCACATTTTTCTGGATTCAGTTTGAGGTAAGCCTCTCGAAGTCTCTGAAACACGGCTTTTAGATTCCTGCAATGTTGGTCAAATGTTTTCCCGTAAACAATGACATCGTCCAAGTAGACAAGGCACGCTTTCCACGTCAATCCTTGAAGAACGCACTCCATCAAACGCTCGAATGTTGCCGGAGCGTTGCATAGCCCAAACGGCATAACTTTAAACTGCCAGAGCCCATTACCTGTAGAAAACGCCGTCTTTTCCCGATCATCAGGGTAGATGTCAACTTGCCAATATCCACTCTTCAAGTCCAGCGTCGAAAACCACTGGGCTCCCTCCATAGCATCCAGGGTATCACTGATTCTCGTCAGGGGATAGCTGTCCTTTTTAGTCACATCATTCAGCCTTCGGTCGGTAGTCCACACAAAAACGAGTGCTTCCGTCTTTCTTTTTCACTAGCACCACTGGTGAAGCCCAAGGACTTTTGGAATTTTCAATAAGACCGTCCTTCTTCATTGCTGTTATCATTTCCTCAACCTCACCTTATTTGGCCAGTGGAAGGCGTCTTGCGGGTTGACGAATCGGTCTTGCATCTCCTGTGTTGATGCGATGCTGCACCAACTGTGTCCTACCATATTGTCCCTTTTGCGATGCGAAGATGTCAGTGTACTCTTGTAGGAGATTTTCAGCCATCCTTGTTTGTTGGTGATCAAGGTTGGATGAATACAGTATTTTAGCTCTGATGGTTTTGAGCTCTTCCGGAGTTATAGTTTTTCTCGGGGCTTCGACTGTGATCTTCGTAATTGCTGCAACCGATTCGCAACGTCCAACGACTTCTCCTTTCTTCAACCTTACATCGTACGGTCTGGTGTTTAGTAATCGTACGGGGACCATTTTGTTTTTCGGTGCTACTAGTGTTTTCCCAATGATGACGCTTTGGGAGGAGCACTCTGGGTCTGGTTCCACCATTAGGTATCGAAGGCTTCCAAACTCACCTTCCAGTTTTGTCCAAACGAACACTTCTGAAAAAGGAGGCAGAATCAGATCTTCCGTGATGACAGTCCTCAGTGTCGACGTACTTTCGTTCGAATAGGTCATTGGAAGTTCCTTATTTTGGTACTTCAAAACTTGATTACCGATGTCCAAAATAACTCCGTGCTGTTTCATAAAGTTGATTCCAATGATGCACTCGTCACATACATCTGCCACCAGGAATTGATGAGTAAACACTAGATCGGCCAGTCGGATCTTAAGACACACTTCTCCATATACCCTTGCTGCTTCTCCCGTTGCGGTTCTTAGACGGTAGCTATTGGTGTTATGAAGCCACGTCGTCTTTACCAGGTCTCGACGTACTATGGAGGCTGTGGCACCGGTGTCGATGATAGCCACATGTTTGTTCCCGTTAATAGTAGTCTCCACAGTCAGACTTTTGTTGTCTCGTTTGGTCTGAGAGACCTGGATGGTGGTTCTGGGGCCATCGATACAAGAAACCAGCCTCTGCCCCTCGAAGTTGGTTCTTACTCGTTTCCCTGATGGGAAACGGGCTCATACGTAACGCTGGTGTTGTTGTTACATTGTTCTGGGTTGGATCTCTTGCTTCCACAATGTTGACAACCGGCTTTATTTGGTGGTAGTCGGCATTGACGCTGTAAGTGCCCGGTCTTGCTGCAGTTCCAACATCTTGCTAGTCCGCTCCGTTGGTTCTTTTGTATTTCAGCTCTTTGGCACCAGCACTCTTCGACTATGGCTTCTCTAAGTCGATGTACTCCTTGAGAAGCCTGTTCTGCGGCTAAAGTTTCAGAAAGAGTACGTGTTCTAGCAGTTCGCACAGACCTCTGAAGATTTATATCCGAAATAACACGAACGAAGGACTCAACAGCAAGCTGGTTGATGGTTTCTTCTCCAGCATCCGGTTATGCCAGGTGAACCAGTCTTTCGACGTCTGCTTGGAGCTGCTGTAGACTTTCACCCCTTTTCTGAACTCTGTTATTGAGTTGGACTCGGAAGACTTCTTTCAAGTGGCTATCTCCAAACCGTTTATCTATTGCTGCCACGAGAGAACTGAAATCACCGCTCTTACCAGCTGGAACAGTTTAAAGTAATTCAGCTGCTGGACCTCTAAGAGCAAGAGTCAGTGCTATGTACTTGTCTTCGTCATCCCAGCCATTTGTTGTCGCGGCTGCCTCAAATTGTCTCTTGTAAACTGGCCAAGAAGACTGTCCATCAAATGTTGGGGGTCTCATCTCCTTTTTCCGTGCAAACTCTCCAGCAGATTCTCGAATTTTGATTTTCCGGATCTGGTCTAATTCCTTGGACAGAACAGAGAACTGTTTATCGCATCGGCTCTCCAAACGATTCTCCACAACAGAAAGCTGTTTTTCCACACCTTCAACGCGTTCGTCTAGGGCACATACATTTTTCTCAATGTTACCCAATTTACCTTCTAGAATGTTTTTCTGACCTTCTAAAACATTCTGTTGCGCCTCAAGTCTTTCGAGAATATTCTGTTGTTCTTTCTTTTGTTCGTTTCGTTGTGCTTCAAGTTGTTCGAGAACATTCTACTGTTCCTTCTTTTGCTCGTTTCGTTGTGCTTCAAGTTTTTCAAGAACATTCTGCTGTTCCTTCTTTTGCTCGTTTCGTTGTGCTTCAAGTTGTTCAAGAACATTCTGCTGTTCCTTCTTTTGTTCGCTTCGTTGTTCTTCAACCAGCTTCTTTTGCTCGTTTCGTTGTGCTTCAAGTTGTTCCAGAACCTTCTGCTGTTCCGTCTTTTGTTCTAATAAAAGCTTTATTATACTAGAAAAATCTACACTTTCACTTACTTCCTCTTCCTCCAGTTCTGTTTCAAAAACAAAAGTACTTACGTCTTCCCCTTGCTGTTCCAAATAGTTGCGCAAGCGCAGGACGAGCTCATTTTTCGATCCCGCTCTAGAAAGATTTCGCTTACCTAACTCACTCTTGAGCTCAATGTAGTTGAGCTCTTCCAACAACTTACCCATTTTCACTGTATTTAACTTTTTTTTTTTACACTTTACTTGTCTTTTTTTTTTTTTTTTTTATCAAATAAGTTTTATTTACACTTCTGACACCAATGTAACGTGCGCTTAGTTCGCAAAATAAAACTTCACTTTTTTTAATTTATTTCTACCAATTTTATTCAGTATCTATACTTTATTCGATCTCAACTCGACTTTTGGACTATGACTTGTTCATAACAATTCACTCTTAACTTTATCACTCTATAATCAAAACTGACTGCTCGTTGCGTCAGCGGCCTATTTATATAGAACAACACTCATCTAGAGCGTTCCAGTTTCTTCTCCATGGTTTCCACATTTGCTGTCAAGCATCTCTACACTCACACACACTGGCTTACAAGCAATGCCTGTCATTTATACCATTCCATTATAGTGTTGCCAGTTGTGTTTTCGGTTAAACGTTTTCGATTAGGAAATTGGTATAAATGTTGGGTGTTCATTACAGTATCAATGATAATTCTACGAAACTGGACTACTTAAAAGCTAAAGCTAAGTGTACACGATTGGTAGGTAACGATTGTCACATTGTCAGATCTGCTAACGTCTGACAATGTGTGCAAATGAGCTGACAATGAGGGTGAAAATTGAATTTGTGTGTACACCGTTTGCAGAAATCTACAAATATATGCGAGTTTATTGCCAGCTATTTGGCTGACAATAGGCGTGTTTTTTTCACAAGACTGTTACATACATACATAACATCACTTTGCATGCAAAGCAAAAACAACATCCCCGACAACCGATGTTATGGATAAAAGGATGGTTAAGATTTGGTCGGGGATAGATTTTTGACGTTTAGTCGAGTATTTCACTTTTTAATGTTGGTGCGTCTAGAGACTTTCATGTATCTCGAACAAAAGCAAAATGGATGGCAAAGGCTCTGTTCACAAATGTGTAACTGAATAAAATCGTATGCCCACTCTTACACTCCGCAATTTAGTTGCATAAAATTTTTGATTTTAAGAATTTTATTGATTTCAAGAGTTAGATTTGTAAATTTATATAAAGATAAAAAAGGTGTGTTTAGTGACTGAAAGCACTTTTTGCATATTTCTTTTCACATTTTTCTGTGTATGTTGACATTTTTTTCAAAGGTAATTGTTAAGTATGCCATTAAAATGGTTTTATTTTATTATTATTAATAGTTTAATTCGTTTGAGACAAGTAACAGAATATTTTTTCCAACTCACATATAAATCACAATCTCATATGAATACAACCCCAGCATGTAAACAGAGTCAAAAACACGCAAGAGAAATTCCTTGTTACCTTTGTGAACGGACCTATTTTTTGACATTTCTAAACTAACAAAAAACCGACAAAAAAAATTGTTTACATGCATTAACTTCGCTACGGAATATTTTTATTTTCCACTCTATACAATTGCTTTGGGTTTTTAACAAACATTTTTTGCGTTTTTGTGCGTAGTCCAGGCGCTAGAGGTAGTTGAGTATGCAAAATCCGAGTGCCGAATTCCGCCAACGGATTTAAGTGAAGAAAAGGCCAAAGAATAATAAAGTGAATCTTGCCGGTCGATTTTTTGGTCCATTTTCTTTTTATTTATATTTATATTTATTTATTTTTTTTATTCTTAAATAATAAAAAAAAAAATCAAAAATGAAAGTAATAAATTTTTTTGATTCTTAAATAATAAAAAACAAATCAAAAATGAAAGCAATAAATTTTTTTATTAACAAAAAATTGAAAGTTACATGAAAAACCAGGCAGTAAGCATAGTCCATGGCGTGGCTGCACGTTTAGTGCGTTTCTAAATTTATTCACGTAAAGACGTTGCTTTTTTAAGTCGTATTTTTAAGCATGCATTACATACATATAAAAAATAGTATTTTCGTAAGTTCTTAGTGCCTGTTAAAAGTGTACTGTATTAAAAAACATTAGAAATGTCGTTAGAGGTGGTTAATTTGAAGAGAAAAAAACCTAACGAACAATTTTGCTTATTTTGCGATAATTCGAGTGGTTTAGTGAAAAATCCAAGGCCAGAGACGCTGCTTAATATTAAAGAAGCAGCAAATAGAAGAAAAGACAGCATTAGTGAGAAGTTTTCAAAACTATATGATCCAGACTCCACAAAACAAGAATTTTCATGGCACCAAAACTGTTTAGCCACTTGTATTAGTGAGGAGAAAATACGGCGTAGAGAAATTGCGTTGCATACACAAGAAGAAGTGTCTGCTTCAACTTCAAAAGCAAATGTGGAGGAGCTTACTCCAAAATCTCGTTCGTCATCAAGGACACCGGCAGCGTTGAAAAAAACGTTGAAATGCATATTTTGTAGGAAGATAACGAGAAACAAAGATAAGCAGCTAGTTTTATGTTCCGAAATTTTAGCAGCGGAAAAAATTTTTAGTACTGCACTTCGAAAAGAAGACCATGTTTTTACTGAACTTAGTGCTTGTCAACGGCCTGAAGATTTATTTGCTATGGAAGTGAGGTATCACAAACATTGTTACCTTGATTATTCAAGATTACCGCGAAGTTCTGAGATGCCAGTCGGTCGACCTTCAAATCAGATCCCGAAAGAAATACTCATGGATGCATTTGACAAACTAATAGATGAAATTAAAGACCAGTTACCATCACATTGTTTTGAAGTGCGCTCATTAGCTCAACGACTTGCTGTACTTACAACAATTGAAGGTGCAGTGATCGAAAATCGTGTAGTGAAATCACTACTTATTGATAAATTTGGTGAAAACATATTATTTTCTTACCCGGTTGATCGATCAAAATCATCATTAGCGTTTATGGGAAATATACCATTGACGGAAATAATTGAACATGTTCGGAACATCTATTCAAAAAGAAACATCATTGAGACTGCGAAAGCATTACGTCAAGAATTATTGAAAACAGAATTAATACCTAGTGGATATTTACGAGATGAAAATTTGGTTCAGACATTATTAGAAAATGGAAAATTGTCAGAAACATGGGAAATTTTTCTACAAGCTTTGTTTAATGCCAAAAATGCAAAGTTGAGCGCGAACTATTATAAAAGAGCGTTATCTGTATTTTATGACATATTTTTTACAGTTACTGAGAAGCAGACGCCAAAACATATAGCTTTAGCTGAATCAATTCATCACTTAACTAGATCAAAACAGTTGATAAGTATATTAAATAAGTTAGGGCATTGCATTAGCTATAAAAAATTACAAGAGCTTGATTTAGAATTAACTATTTCAATTGCGTTTGAAGATGCAGACAAGAATTTGATAATTCCTAAGAATATAGTGAGAAATTCATCATTATTTCTTCATGGTGCCATCGATAATAACGACTTCAATGAAGAAACATTGAGCGGTAAAGACTCTACTCATGTAACTGCAATGGTAATTTTTCAGGAAAAAGATCCCATCGAGAATGAAATAAATCTCGTTAAATTGAAACCTACAACTGAACAGTTTGAGTATGATCTGAAGGCCTTACATTTTCAAGAAATTCATAACTTCAAAGCAAGTATGGAACCTTTCATATCTGATTATGTTGACAGCGGCTGTCTACTAACTTCCACTAACAATTACTCACAATTTGATGCTTTGCTCTTGGTTTTATGTAAATTACAATATGATCAACCATTGAACAACTTTTATCGACCATTGAAGAACTCGATACCGGGATGGACTCCATTCCAACAATTACTATCATGTGAGAATTCTCCTATATCTACAATTGGATTCAGCCCGATGATTCCTCAGCCACCGACTTCAAAAGATGTTGTGTACACTGCTATGAAAAATTTTGTTGAATTATCTTCATCGTTAAATAAAAATAAAGCTGTTCTTTTTTTTGTTTTTCATTTCATTTGTTCATTGTTTTGTATTTCATTATGTAAATGCACCAATAACAAATGTAAAAATAAAAATGACTAATTTTTTACCTACTTTAAATACATTTATGCTTGGATTCGCTGGTTTTTCATGTAACTTTCAATTTTTTGTTAATAAACAAATTTATTACTTTCATTTTTGATTTGTTTTTTATTATTTAAGAATCAAAAAAATTTATTACTTTCATTTTTGATTTTTTTTTTATTATTTAAGAATAAAAAAAATAAATAAATATAAATATAAATAAAAAGAAAATGGACCAAAAAATCGACCGGCAAGATTCACTTTATTATTCTTTGGCCTTTTCTTCACTTAAATCCGTTGGCGGAATTCGGCACTCGGATTTTGCATACTCAACTACCTCTAGCGCCCGGTCTAGCGGATTTGACAAAAAAATTCATTTGTTGACTTTTATTGGTTTGACAACTGATCAAAAACACCAACCCACAAATAAAAAAAAACCAAGCGAAAAAAACACGCCTAATGTCGACAAACTAATTTAGGCAAATAGCTGGCAATAGATTTGCAGATATTTGTAGATTTATACAAACCGTGTGTACACAAATTCATTTGTGGATTTGCAAATTAATTTTCAGTTCATTGTCACATTGTAACAGGATTTTTTCCTGTTTTCGGTTAGCGGTGACCGGGTATCTGGCTCATCCACAATGGGCAGAAAATGTGCAGCACTTTCATCTTCAATATTTCTTGCATCCATAAATAAAATTTGAAAAAAAATTTAACGTAATTAACACATTTTCTATCAAAAACAAAAATCACCTTTAAATTTTCGATGAGTTTTGTAGTTGACAATCTAATTGTAGATACAATCCACGTGTTTTTTTTTTTGGTGCAGAGAAATAAGTCCCCAGGTACTAAGTCCACTGAGGGACTAGATTCTCACTTGCGCATGGAAATAAGTCCCCAGGAACTAAGTTCACTGAAGGTCTAAGTTCTCACTTAATGGGAACGAAATCCACTTTACTAAAGTGGATGTACAGGGGGAAATTCGTTACAAGAAACTGTGGGTTTTAGTTCCCTTTGAATGTGAAATAAATTCTTATGATTAGCCAGGAAAAAAAGTAGTTCTTCAAGTATTTTTAAATTCTACTAGCTGAGCCGCCCGGCGTTGCTCAGGTTTGTAGTTTTAAGGTTCCCGTTCTCTTCGCTTCCGTGACAATATGAAAAAAATATGAAGAAGAAATATAATCTGTTTTACTATAAGATTATGAGGCATCCCAATGCCGAAAGAATTTTTGAAATCTGTTCAGTAGTTTCTAAGTTTCCATTTGCGACACCGTTCCTGTGGAAATCTTACGTTACCATGGAAATATGTGAATGAAATATATGTAAGTCTATGTCACTGAGAGATAATGTAACAACAACAGTTAAAAGAATTTTTGAAATCGGTCAAGTAACTTAAATGTTCTCGTTCTCGTTCCCGTTTCTGTTCCTATGAGATTAAAGAAATGAAATATAGTCTTAGTTACTGATGGAGGAGGATAATGTAGCACCCCTAATGCTGAAAGGATTTTTGAAATCTCTGTTCCGCCTTAAAGGCAATAAATAAGCAGATTTTTGATTTTATTAAGTTTTTTTTTTATTAGAAATATACAAAAAAAAAAATTCAGTACCTACATACCTTCATTAATCATTCATAATTGTTTCTGTATTTTAGTACATAGATTGCCCTTCACTTAAGTACATTGTGATACACGGCATTTTTCGTTCTATTATAAGGCGCAAAAACAAACAACGTAGATGGTCTTCCGACCCGTGAACATGCCACATATAATTGACCATGGGAAAAACATGGATGTTCTAGATTCAAGCCACAAACTTTTAAGGATTGGCCTTGTGATTTGATGATGGTCATGACAAATGCAAGACCGATTGAAATTTGAAGTCTTTTAAATTCAAACGGCATATCAGTTGGGATCAGCGGGATCCTCAGAATGAGAACTTTCTCACCTTTGAATTTTCCTTTCAGTACCGTCGCGTAAATTACATTGTTCGTCAATTTTCTAAATACCAAACGCGTACCGTTGCACAATTTTGGTTATTTTATGTTTCGAAGCATGATTACTACGGAGCCAACCTTAAGGCGCATATTGTGCGGTGGTAAGCCAGGCACATCTAAGGAGTTTAAAAATTCAATTGGATAGTTGGTGGCTTCATCTTCATTTTTGTGACGCAGTCAATAGATTTGAATAAATGCATTGTTCCAATTATCTTATTTTGAATTATGTAGTTCAGGTGATCTAAATCTTTATTCTTAGCCGCTAAAATTGTTCGCTCACTCAACCATTCATTATTTTTGTAGTTTGAAATAATCTTTCGAAATACATTGTTGTTAAGTTCGTCTTTTGATGAGACAAAACTACAGAAATTATTTGGAAAAGATATCAATCCGCTCGATTCATCGACAGCTACTTGACCATTACCGATAGTCAGCAATTGCTCAGAGAAATCTTCAGGCGATGTATCATTAAGCAATGCAGCTCTTATATTTGTTATCAGTTGCAGTTCCTTCACATAGCGCAATAGATTCTACGATTTGAGGCAAGCGTTTATTTCGTCGGCAGCCGTAGATCTTGAAATTACTGGCAGTGTTTGGCGGAAATCGCCAGATTAAACTTCACTTCACTTCAACTAACGTAAAAATTTGTTTATTTCAAAACTCAAATTTTCAACCATTCATTCATAGACAAAATTACTTAACTGCTCGAGATGTGCGTTTTGTTATTACAGCTCTAATGCATTTTTGTTTCACCACCTTTTATAGTTCACTTCACTTTA
This sequence comes from Melanostoma scalare, assembly GCA_949752695.1. Taxonomy (NCBI): domain Eukaryota; kingdom Metazoa; phylum Arthropoda; class Insecta; order Diptera; family Syrphidae; genus Melanostoma; species Melanostoma scalare. Next base: position 98,532,742 of record OX456985.1, on the reverse strand, counting down.
TTAAATAGGCAATGGCTTAATTTAATAGATTATATTATATTTATTTAATATTGATTTCATACAAAAATCAAATTTATTTCTCACGTTAAGTCAATTTTCTTTTGTTTTTTTTAAAGAACAGTGTTTTGTATATAACGAAAGCTAACGCGTTGCATTGATGTAGTTCAAATAGGAATATAGGGACAAAAAGTATCCTATGTCCGTCTCCTGGTTCTAAGCTCCCTCTCCACCAATTTTCAGACAAATCGGTTCAGCCGTTCTTGAGTTATGAATAGTGTAACTAACACGACTTTCTTTTATATATACATAGATTAATATATAGATTAATATAAAAAAATACACTTCTGTACAAAAAAAATATTCTACTTCTATCGAGATACCAAATTTAATAAATAAAATTGTTAAAACTTCGAATTAAAGGTAATACTCTTGAAGTAGGTATTTGTTTAGTTTATTTCAAAATTCAGTTTCTGAAAATTGAATCAAAAAGCATCAGTTTATTTCGAAATTCAGTTTTGAGTTTTGGAAAATATTTTATTGTTCAGTTTATTTCGAAATTCAGTTTTCGAGTTTTGGAAAATATTTTATTATTCAGTTTATGCATTTCAAAATTCAGTTTTCAAAAATAATTCCAAAAATTGCCTCGAATTTTTGGTAGTCTACGTCTTTAGTCCCTACACACTTTCTTTTGTTTTTCTTGCTTTTTTAAAATTTCATCCCTTATAAGCGCTGCTACATGTTACTGCTATGTCATTCATGGTTGAAATTCAAATCAGAATGAAGTTTGACGACTTGTTTGATGAGTGTGAACGCTATTGGTTTTTTCCGTCAAAATTTTCATCCACCAAATTTGACAAATAAATAGGATAATCTGAACCCCACTTATGTCCGTTTCTTTTAATCCTTCCTCATTTCACACTATTTTTTGCAATGCAAGCTACCAGTAAGAAAAAAAAACAACAGGCACACTGAGAAATGAATAGCACTAAAGATCACAAAATAAAGTCATATAGATATAGATGAAATTGATTATTGTGCAATAGCAGGACACTGGTGGAATTCAATTGCAGACTTTGAGGTCGCCGTGGCTAATTACTCGGGACACCTTAAAATAATAGTAACAGCTCATTTTACCAGTAGAGTGCAACAATCTTTCTCTCGTAAATTAGAGAATCTCAAATGGGTGGAGAGTAAAGCTCCGCTTTATAAATTACTGTTAGATCGAAATTGCAATTCTTTACCTCCGCAGTCAACTTGTAGCGCTGAAGAAATAAGCAAAAATATTATACAGGTAGTAAAAGCATCTGCTCCTTTTGCTACGAGCAACAGCTCCAGGATTACAACTGGTAATAAGTGGTTTGATAAGGAATGCGGAAATCTTCGTAAACTGTCGTTTGTCTACTTGAAACTCTTTAGAAAAACAAATTCGACGATTTTTAAAAATACTTACATCAGAATTAATAAAGAGTTCAAACAATTATGCTTGCAAAAAAAAGCGGATAACCTCAAAAATGTAGCGAAAAATTTAGAAAACTGCAAAAACTCTAAGGAATTTTGGAAAAACGTCAACGAGCTAAGTGGCCGTAAGCAAGATGGTAAAAATAGTCTGGAAGCTGATGTCCTTGCAACCCACTTTAAAAATCTTCTGGTGTCCGATGAAAATTGCCAAACTTTTGACTACGCACTGCCAAATACGACCGTGGATAGTTTGGATTTGCCCATAACAGTTTTGGAGCTGGAGATAACCCTTAAAAAGATGAAGAACAACAAGGCACCAGGTATAGACGGTGTTCCAGTCGAATTTTTCAAAAATAGCACTATGAAGCTCAAAAGCTACCTTGTCAATTTTTTCAACAAAATATACAGTGATGCAGATATTCCCAGTTGCTTCAACAAAGCGGTAATTTTCGCTATTTTTAAGAAAGGCGATGCCAATTCTGCAGAAAATTATAGAGGAATTTCAATCCTAAATTCGTTGAGAAAGATGTTTTCTTCAATTTTGTACGAACGACTGATAGAATGGATCGAGGAAACTAATCGCCTCAGTAAGTTTCAAGCAGGCTTTCGTTCTGGATTTTCTACGATGGACCATGTGTTTGCGATAACCAGCATAGCTAGGAAATTTATCGAACAAAAGAAGAAGTTGTACGTTTGTTTTGTGGATTTCAAAGCTGCATTTGACAAAGTAAGCAGACAGGCGCTTATTTACAAACTTTCTTGCCTGGGAATATCCCGAAAATTCCTTTTAACGTACCTCAGTTTTCTTTCATCGTCTACGGCAACGGTCTGGGATGGAGGCGAGTTCTCAGAATGGTTTGAAACAACAAGTGGTGTGCCTCAAGGTTGTATCCTGAGCCCGATTTTATTTGCATTATTTATTGATGAAATCCAAAACATCCTTCCTGGCGGAGTAGTATTTGGAAGTGTTTTAGTAAAAGTCTTACTATATGCAGATGACCTGGTACTGATAGCGGATAACCCTTTCACGTTGCAGTTACAAATTAATAAACTTAGCACTTTCTGCGAAACTAGGGGCCTACAAATAAACTGCCAAAAAACAAAAATACTTATTTTTGAACAACGTCAGAGAAACAGACGACCCGAAGAGAGCTGGTTTTTAAACAACATCCGTATTGAAGTTGTTCGTGAGTTTAAATATCTAGGTGTTTTGCTTACTCACAACCTCAATATGATTAAGCACGCCCAAATGAAGAGCAACGAAGCCAAGCTTGCTTTAAATATGATGTGGTCAAAATTCTTTGCCAACCGGAATATTGATGTGGCCTCCAAGTACCGTGTTTTTAATGCTACAGTCAATACATGTTTGTGCTATGGAGCTCAGGTGTTCGGATATATACCTCTCGATGCTTTCGGGGCGATTCAAAGGCTTTTCTTCAAACGTCTATTTCGATTGCCGAACTCAACTCCGAGCTATGCGATATATGTCGAGTCAGGAATACCGCCTGTTTACATTCAAACCCTCAAGCAAATGCAGACTATATTTCTAAAGTTATGAGCTGAGGTGATGAGAGTCTTCACAAGACTATTTTGATTCGACTTCTTCATACAAATGCTACGCCATTCAAAGATTGGAATGAACTCGCGTTGTCGCATGATGCCGTTCTTTCGTTAAATGAGAACAACACGGATGTTTGGCAGAATAATCTCGCAGATGTGATCGCCAAAGTGGATGAAAAAATGTATATGCAATATTTGGATAGAGCAGCTTCGTCTTTATCTAGAAGTGTATACAAGAACTTAAATCACCACTTGAGGTCTGATGAAAACTACTTCAGAAGAGATTTTTCCGTCGAAGTCATCAGTGTCATTTTCCGAGCGAGAGTCGAAGTTTTAAATTTGAACTACATGCCACACAGAGAAGACCTGCCACAAATCTGCGACTTATGTAATAGAAGGGATCCGGAAAATGTCTATCACTTCATTGCGATATGCCCTATCTTGCAAGAGATTAGACGACTTTATTTCCAACAAAATACTCTCACGTTACAACATCTATATGAAGTACTCAATGGGGCAACAGGTTGGCTTAGTCTCTATCAGTATTGCCAGCACGCGCTCTCTTATCGCAATAGTTTTCCTTAAACGAGTCAGTTATTGCAATTTAATTTAATTTAATTAATTTTCTTGTGTCAAATCACTTAAAATTGGTATTTTTCACGAAGATAAAAAAGTCAAATTATAATTTATAATAATATCATTATTAAGCTTAAATTTTTGAATTGTAAGCTCTTACTTTTATATTTACTTGTTTATGTTTCAAATCATTAAAATTATTTATAGTTATTTTATAATCCTAATACTTTTTACACAAAAATTTATCTAAGTCATCATGATATGTCATATCAGGCAGACGGCTAAATTGCCATGTCCTTAATCTTAAGTTTTCTATTTGTAAACTCTTTGATGAAATAAAGAATATATCTATCTATCTATCTAGATATAGATGATATGCTGAGCTTTTGGCAATCTGAAACTTTGATCAATGATTAAAACGGAGTAGAAATGAGTTGCTACTACATAATTATGTAGTAGATTGGCAGCCCTGCTGAGGGGATGCCATAAGACCATCTCTTTTTTCAAATCAAAGAGAACAGACTAAAAGGGAAAACGGCGCTAAACTTGGTGGCGGATATGTTTCGAAGTTACATGCGTATGAATATGTTTTTAAGTAAGGTTTTCTAGTAAAAAACCCAAAGCAGACAGTTTTTCTAGCATTAATTTTTCAAATTCTGTGACCACGATGGTATAAATATTTTTATTGAAACTAGTTTAGACTATATCAAAGAAAAATCGAAACAGATAATTGAGGCTCTTTTGGCTTTTAGTTTCTCAGAAATCGTTTGCAAATATGACTTTATTGAAATAGAATTTTAGCGGAGTGAAGAAAAAAAATATATATTTTGACCTCGGAGGTTAAGTCAGGAGCTTTATTACCTTCAAAAAAATGTACATATATACATATATGTACTTGAAAACCACTACTCCTTGCCCCATCCTTTATAAGCTAAAAAAAGCAAGTTCACCAACTTCTCATCATAACACCTGTTTAAAAACACTTTAAACTATTAACGATGATTTAATAAGATGCATGTAATATCTATCTACTATTTGTTTTTAATCTCATAAAAAATATTAATAAACGCAAAGTTATTATCATAATAGTATGCTGGAAACCGAAAAATTACAACAAATTGACTAAGATATTTTTCATATAAAGAGGCAAAATTTGAAAAAAAAAAAAAAAAAAACGCTCGGAGGTTAGTTGTCTACATATTTTTTAGGGGGCAACGGCCTTGTCATCCGAAAAGAGTCGGTTCCCATTAGAACACCGTAATTAAATCGGAATGAGCGTTGTTAGTGACAAGATGGGGGACCGTCTTGTACTACTGCGTGCTGTTGTCATGTGTTATTTGTTCTATGTAGTATTTGTGTAGTTAGTCTTGTGGTGTATCAGCCAAATGGTCTTTGTTGCCTGGCTGCAAACCCCCCTATTCCGTAGATTTATGTGCGGAGTAAGTTTAATGTAAATGTAATGTAAATATTTTTTAGTGATAAAACGAAAAAGAAAAAAAGAAAAAGTTCCGACCAAAATATTGAGCAAATTGAAACTTTCAATAAAAAAACAGCTTCTGGTCTCTATAAAAACCGTTACGGAAATTAAATTATCGAGAAAATTGCAAAAGTTATGAAACAATAGGTTAGCGAACCTTTCGAATATTAACGAAAAATACAAGGGACCCCTACCCTTAACATTACCTACTCAGCATTCGGGAGATAGGTTCATTAGAGTCATATGACGTTCGATGAGGGGGTATGCAAAAGAGGCGAGGATTCCGTAAGTTGCGAGGATTAGTGTTAATGAAGATAGAGTGGTCAAGGCTTGTGCAGTCGACGGTTCCAAAAAAAACGCAGTGAATGAAGAGAATATTGAATATTTCTCTTCGATCTTTCATCGTTATCATGCTGAGACGATTGATCCGATCTAGGTAAGGAGGGAGAATCAAGGGATTATTCGAAGACAGACCTCTCAAAGCAAATCGAAGAAAACGGCGCTGAATATTTTCAATTCTAGAAATGTAAACTTGTTGGAAAGGGGACCAGACTTGGCAGGCGTATTCAAGAAGTGGGCGAACAAAAATAATGTACAGAGATCGAGTTACGTACTTACTTACTGTTGAGTAATTAAAAAGCAAACGTCGACTTCAATGGTTTATTACAGACTAAATTACAATAGGTATAAAGTTTAAGAGCAAGCATAGAATTCAATAAACTGGCAATGGTATAATCTATGACGTATGGCTTAGTATAAGAAGAATAGTCAGAGCGTTGCCATAACAAAATAAGTTCATTCTTTTTAACACTCTCCCTCAACGCGAAGAAACTATGAGTATGTACAAGAGTTAACAAAACAAAAAAAAATCTTTACAATAGATTTGATCTAAAAAAAAAACTATTCAATGAGACCCAATAGCTTACAAAATCTGTTATGCTTTACTTTTTGCAAGTTTTTAGTTAAGACATCTGCCATCATTGCGTTGGTTGGAATATAATTCAAGTCAATCGTGCCGCTAGTATAAACCTCTCTAATATGATGATATTTGATATCAATGTGCTTGCTTCTTGGGTGATGCACTGGGTTCTTCACAAGCTGTTGAGCGCCTAAATTATCCCCATTTAAGGTTACATGTGATGAAACGAATTCGGCACCTCCAAGCTCATGGACCAATCGCTTTAGGTACACAGCCTCCTTCGCTGATGTAGATAGAGCCATATATTCTGCTTCGGTACTGCTCAATGCCACAGTCGGTTGCTTTTTAGACTCCCAAGAAATTGCAGCACCACCAAGCACAAATGCGAAGCCTGTATATGATCTCCTGTCTGAGACGTCACTTCCCCAGTCAGCATCAACAAAACCTTCAAGCTGTTTTCCTGTTGGAAAATAACGCAATTTATATTTATAAGTATGATTCAAGTACCTCAACAAATGTTTAGTTGCAGTCAAATGTTCTTCATGTGGATCCACACTGTAACGAGCCAATTTGCTGACTGAGTGGATTATATCTGGGCGTGTTGATATTGCAAAATAAGTCAAGGAGCCAATAATTGACTGGTATTGATCTCGATTCGCTCGCTTACAGTTGCACTGACAGTTAAATTGTTGACCAGCTTCCAACGGTGTTTGATTAGGTTTGCATTGAGTCATTCCCGTCTCTCGTAAAAGATTCAGTATAAGTTGGCTTTGGCAGATAGAAATCGCTCCGGTTTCTCCTTCTCGACTGATTTCAAATCCAAGGAAATGATGCAAGGGACCGTTGCCAACAACCTTGAATTGCTTTTTGATTTGATCCTTCATTTCAATAACTGACTTCTCAGATTCAGATCCCAAAATAAAATCGTCTACATATACTGCCACAATTCTCAAACCACATACACCATTTGCAACGTAGACACAAGGCTCACTAATGCATTGACGATATCCAATTGACTTCAACACAGCATCTAGTTTCTGGTTCCACGCTCTACCAGATTGTTTCAAACCGTACAGAGCTTTTCTCAGCTTTAAGATCTTTCTTGGTCCACAAAACACTCTGGCTGATCCATGTATACATCCTCTTGAAGCTCCCCATTTAGGTAGGCAGAAGACACGTCCATTTGATGCAAAATTAGTTTCTTCTCTACAGCTAAGGCTAAGATCAAACGAACTGTAGAGTACCTTACAGCTGGTGAAAACGTCTCCTTAAAATTCATCCCAAATATTTGGCCAAAACCTTTTGCAACCAACCGTGCTTTAAATTTTCTCACCTTCCCATTTTCGTCATTTTTGAAAATCCAACGACAACCAATTGGTTTGATACCATCAGTGGGTTCCACGAGTTTCCATGTGTTATTAGACATCAAGCTTTCGTATTCATCATCCATAGCGCTTTTCCACATCGAAGATTCAGGTAATGATAAGGCTTCTTTCGCCGTTTGAGGAATAATGATGTTTTGGATTGTTTTCAAGGCATTCAAAACGTTTTTTGCTTTTTGGGTTTTCCAGGTTTTCCTGATCGAATAATTTTTGGCCTACCCCTACCAAAAGTTGGAGTTTTCACACCGTCATCTTCTTCACTACTTGTGGTTGAACGCTTTCGTTTCGGGTACCTTTTTGACTCTTCTGTACTTTTGTTGTCTTGCTTCACCCTGTTCTGATCTTTCATTTCAGAAACATCCTCTTTCGCAGATATTTTTACATGCGACTTTGTGAGTTTTAAATTATCTTTCTGCTGCGTAGTTATCTGTTTTCTCTGTGGCTCAGCTTGGTTCATTTCCTTTTGGAAACCGTCGTTTTGGACCCGATGTTCAACATGACTTTCAGTTTCATCATTCTCTTCTATCAAATAACTTCCAAGGTCAACTGAATCATAAGGTTTATTTTCACTTTATAGAAATAGGACATCTCTACGCTCAACAACTATTCCAATACTTTTGTCAAAAAGTCGATATGCTTTTGATGTGCTTGAATATCCAACCATTATAAACTCTTCACCCTTTGGATGAAATTTAGACCTTACATGGGCTTTGTTGAGGGCAATGGCTGTACAACCGAATACTCTGAAATGGTTTACATCTGGCTTTCTTTTGGTCCATACTTCTTCGGGAGTAACATTTAATAACACCTTCGTAGGGCATCTGTTCCTTATATACACGGACGTATTTACAGCTTCACCCCACATGTTCTCATTAAGTCCAGATTGCATCAGCATGCATCTCGCCATCTCTACAATGGTTCTATTTGCCCTTTCGGCAACTCCATTTTGCTGTGGAGTATAAACTACGGAAAATTGACGAGATATACCGCATTTTTCTAAATAATCTGTAAACTCTTGACTGCGGTACTCAGTGCCATTATCGCTACGCAACGCTTTAATGCGCTTGCCGGTTTCACGTTCAACCATTGAATGGAATTTCTTAAAAACATCAAAGACCTCACTTTTAGCTTTGATAAAGTACACAAATATCTTGCGCGATTTTATCAATAAAAGTAACAAAATACCTTGCGCCTCCAAGTGAAACTTTCCTCATAGGCCCACATACGTCAGTGTGAACAAGTTCCAACAGATCCTTAGATCGCGTCTTAGATTCGTGAGGAAATGCCTTCACGCAGATTTTTCCTTTCATACAAATCTTGCACTGAAAGTTTTCTGGGGTGTCTTCCAAATGAATGCCACTAACCATTTTACCTGCGTGCACTTTATTTAAGCTGCCTATATTTAGGTGGCCATATCTGTCATGCCATTTTTGAATGTTGTTGAAATTTGAATTACATGCAAATAAATTTTCATTGTGATGATATTTAAAAACAAAAAGATTATTTTCTAAACATGCATTTAAAATAGTTTTACCACTTTGCTTGATTTGAGCAAGATCTTTGGTAAATTCAACGTTGCACCCATTCTCAATTGCCTTGCTGACAGATAAAAAATTTGCTTTCAGACCAGGAACGAATAGCACATTTTCCAATATAAGGTCACACAATTTCGTATAAAGAACAACGGTACCGATACCGGTGGCCGTTACAAAATTATCACCCGCTAACTTTATGTCTTGCATGCACTCCTTTTTATTCTTAAATAAAGATTCATCACTACATATATGCGCCGTGGCCCCACTGTCCAGGCACCAATAGTTTGGACCAAGCACATTGCTGTATGAAGCCGACAACATTGAAAAAGAAGCAACTAATTTCGTGTCTTTAACTCTTCTTTTTTCCTGACAATTTGCAGCGAAGTGCCCCCTTTTACCGCAGTTGAAGCATTTTCCCATAAACTTCTTTCTGTTCACAAATTTTGATGTAACCCCTGCGCGTGCGGCATAGACCTGCTCAAAGCTCAAATCATCTTTACACTGAACATCATCTTTTTGCAAACGTCGATCGCCTTCCTCTAAGAGCTTAACTTTGAGGAAGCTAATTTTAGGCAACTCATCACGTGATTCCATTGCAACCACAAAGCTCTCAAGGGATTTTGGTGAACTTGAGAGAAGAATGATAACCAGCAATTCCTCGTTTACCGAAAAATCAATTTCACTAAGCTTTTCTACAACATCAGAGAAACGATTAATAAAATCAGACATACTTTCTTTTTCTCCAAGCCTAATCTGCAGTAACTGTTTGAATAACGTGACTTTCCTAGCGGGACCTCGTGGTTGGTAAATTGCCTTGAATTTGTCCCAGGCCGATTTCGAAGTTGCACAATGTTTTACATGGTTAACCAGAGATGGTTTTATGTTCCATATAATGGACGCAAGCGCCTTACCATCTTTGCAATCCCAATCAAGTGTTTGTGCTGCATCCATGCCTTCCTGCTTAACCGTACTACCGTCGACAAACGACCATAGGTTGGATATGACGAGCACACTTTTCATTTGGACCGCCCAAGCATTGTAATTTTGCTCGTCCAACTTTTCAATTTGATGATGAATAGACAAACTAATTTATCATTGATAGCTTGATTGTCTTTAACTTCAAATATATATTACAAAAAAAAAAAAAACACGTATGTATATATATAAACCGTTTACTTTATCTTTCTGCGTTTACTCTGGGCCCATAACCTGTTGAGTAATTAAAAAGCAAACGTCGACTTCAATGGTTTATTACAGACTAAATTACAATAGGTATAAAGTTTAAGAGCAAGCATAGAATTCAATAAACTGGCAATGGTATAATCTATGACGTATGTCTTAGTATAAGAAGAATAGTCAGAGCGTTGCCATAACAAAATAAGTTCATTCTTTTTAACACTTACTTAGGTGGGCATTACAGTTCGGGGTGAACCTGGGCCTCAACCAACATCCTTCTATAACGATTTCGATCTCGGGCGAGCTCCCTCCAGTTTCGCACTCAAAGTCGGTTGAGCTCTTCATCCACTTGATTGCGCCACCTAAGACGAGGTCTTCCCCTTCCGCGATTTCCCTGCAATGTGCTTTCGAACACCCGACGAGCCGGAGCGTTTGGGTCCATCCGCTCTACATGGCCCTACCATCGTAGCCTCGCGATGCGTACTCTTCTGGCTATGCCCATGTCGCGGTACAGCTCATACAGCTCGTTGTTGTATCTTCTTCTCCACACATTGTCTTCGCATACGGGACCAAAGATCATTCGGAGAATTTTTTTCAGTCGTTCTTTGACTGCGGAAGCAAGTGCACGCATTGACGGCTTTAGCAGTACTTAAAAATAAAATTCGGTTGTGTTCCTGTACATAATAAAGTAGTGCTTTTTCAACAAGGGGCTTAGCCTAGTGGGTAAGCTGGCAAGCAGTGGATCCAGTGGTCGCAGGTTCGATCCCACCGAGCGCCAACGTGCAGTTTTATTTTTAAAATACGAAATAATATAATAATAAAAAAATACGAGAGGGAAATAGAGCTCATTAAACAAAAACAAGAGGCTCGTAGACAAAAAACCTACGAGCCGAAAGTACAGTCACCGCCAAAAGTCACAGCACAGGCGGCACCAAAAGAACTGAGCGAAGCTGCAGCAAAAAATGCTGCAGTCGGAAAAACTGCACCCATGCAGCAACGTGGGACCGCAGCTAAGGCTGCAGATAAAAACGAATCTGCAAAAAAGGAGCAACACGGTGAATCAGTATCATGTAGTTAGAAAAATATTAGAAGCGACAACCACAGAACATTTCAGCTTTACTCCCAAAGAGGAGAAACCGCAAACTGTTCTTTTAAAAGGGGTAGAACCAACCTCTGTCCCAGAGGAGCTCTTAGCGGAACTCCGCAGGTTGGCGGGCGACGATCTCGAGTTTATCGAGGTCAAGTCGTTCACCACGGCCAAGGCTAGACGTGAGAAGCGGCTATTGCCGATGTTCTTAGTCACTCTTTCACCCAAAAGTCGACTGGAAATTCTAAGGAAGATCTCCATCCTGGACTTCCAGATCGTCAAGTGGGAAAAATTAAATAGGCACGGGGACATTCTCCAATGTCTTCGTTGCCAAAGGTTCGGCCACTCCGCTTTTAACTGCCATATGCAGTCGAGATGCGTGAAGTGTGGGGAGAACCACAAAGAAAAGGAGTGTAAGCTCGGTGAAGCCAGGGTCGAAGATAAGACCCTGCTAAAATGCGTTATGTGCGGTAGAGACGGGCACCCTGCTAATTATCGGGGATGTCCTCACTACCAAACGATAAAAAAATCAATAAAAGTAGCTCACACAGCAACCGCGGAAGAAAGAAGGCTTACAGCTGGACCGATTCCAAGGACCGTCAATCCTCAAATCTCTTACGCCCAAATGGCGCGGGGACGTGGAAATACGGTACAACCTCCTCGGGAAGCAGCCGCGCAGACATCTGTGCCCAATGTTCCTGCTGGGGAGTCAGAGTTGATAGTCGTTCTGCGTGCAATACAGGCACAAATGAACGAACTATCAAAACAAGTAAGTGAGCAGGCACGCAGGGTGGATGTGATCTACCGTGCAATGCCGTCGCTTGCGCAATTTTTGGGTCAAAGGGCGCGCTGCCGGAGAGGCCTTTCAAGATCCTAGCCGTGAATGTGAATTCGCTAGTTAGGGTAGATCGACGAACCAACCTCTTTGAGTTGTTAAAAGACCAACGTCCCGATGTATGTATGGTTAGCGAAACTAGGCTAAACCAGCATCACAAATTGACGAATAACAATTACATTATCGTAAGGAGGGACCGACCCAACTCGTCTTTTGCGGGTGGGGTTGCGATCTTCATACGTAAAGGCATTGCTCATAAAGTAATATATAGTGGTGAAGTACGCCGATTCCGGTTGCTCGAAGCGTGTATCGTATGCATCCCTCTTCAACAGGGGAGGCGGTTGTATGTGGTCGCGATCTATGCGCCGGAGGCTTCTCAACCCTCATGTTTTATAACAGAGCTCGAATCACTTTTTCGAACTCTGAAGCTGAACTTAGAAGAAAACTATTTCCTTTTGGCCGGTGATTACAATGCTAAGCACCAAGATTGGGGAAATCAATTAGCCAATCCAAGGGGGACCCAGCTATTCAATTGGCTGGGGCTCCACAGCACTGAGTGTAAAGTCGATCTGCTGGCTACTGACATAGACACTCTTCGACGGACGAAAAATTGTTTGACGACGGTTGAGTACGACAGTGACCACTGTGGACTTGCCGCCGTCATACTGCTTCCGAACGACCTTGTGGAACTGGAGGAGTACGTGCCGACGCACTCTTACAACTACGGTAAGACACGTTGGCCGCGCTTTTCCGGTGCCGTCTCAAGGGAACTTCGTTCAAACGGTATTGCGCCCAGAGTTGTAAATACTGCAGTCTTTTTGGTACTGCAGTTAAGTCACGAATAAGACTAGTTTTTTTAGTCTTTTAACTTTGATAAGTACTTTAACTGCAAAAAAGCAGTCAGCAGTTAGTACTAACTTTTTGACTGTGCAGTTAATAAGTCCAGTTAATTGACTAAAAGTTAATTAACTGCAGTACATTTAACTGGTCTTAGTCTTTTTAGTCACTAGAAATTCTTTTGTACTGGGGGGATTAAATTTTTAGTCAGCAAGTCTTTTGACTGTAGTGAATTAACTTTTAGTCATTTAACTTTTTTTAGTCTTTTGACTTTTTTTTAGTCATTTAACTTTTTTTAGTCTTTTGACTGCAGTTAATGTTCCGAAAGACTATGATTCTTTCTTTTTTGTTTTTTTACGAGAATAATTCAGAAAACCCCAATTATTCAAATTTTTGACAAAATCTGTATGATCTACAGTTATATATTTCCTGTGGCCTATTATATGAAGCCACGAAGCCAGCTGCAAAGACATTAAAAGCCTGTTACAGGGTACTTATGGCCAGAGTAATCGGGTGCTTCAAACAAAACATTCTTAGTTTTAGAAAATAGAAGCTGCTCTTTTACAATAAAATAAATGATTTTATTCCTTTAAAGTTTTTTTTTAACAAAACAATCTTTCTTTTGAATAATAATTTTTATAAATTTACATAATTTGGTCAGTTTATTGATAAGTTAACTTTCAGTAGCAGCAATTTTTCAAAATTGGTGTCTGAAAGTGCTCCTCTTTTAGGAGTAGAAATAAGGCCAGCTATCGAAAAGAGACGTTCTACTGCCGCGGATGATGGTAGTGGAGTAATGTACTTTATAAAAGCTTTTTTAATGCTTGGAAACTTCTCTAGAGAGTCAAAGGATGTGGATTTTTGGGCAAGATAAATGTCATAGTTTTCATTTTCTTCAGTCCTTGATTCATGTAAACCATTTTCCATATCATCTATAAGTTTGAATGCGCATTAGATATTAAAACCAAAGATCTTAAGAAATTTTGTGAATGTATTTACCTGACATACTGAAGTCAAAGAAGGAATTTCCAAGTACTGCTGAAGAAAAAAAGGTCAGATATGTACTACTATATTTTTTTAAATTCTTACCTCATTTACAATTGTAAACTCTTGGTTGCAAACAAAAATTTTTTCAACACTATTTGCGACAATTTCGTTTTCAAAACTTGTAGAGCTTAATCGTTCTGTACTAGTACTAGGAGGCGAAGTATCTATTTCTGAGATTACATCCAATGAGATCGCATCCACACGCCTTGTTTTTTCACTAATTTTTTGATAATTGCTTGACGAATTACGTCTTTTCATTTTTCTTTTTATCGTTTGACTTGAGCTAGAACTAGCCTTTGGATCGTCCGAAGAAAAATCCATACCAAATATTTGGTTTTTCTTCGGTAAATCAGAGCAATTGAAAATTTAACACTTGCACTTCTAACTCACAATTAAGATCAATGATTACCTATATAGTAATGTTGCAGATAAAATTGAAGAGGTTTGCTATTGAAAATATTTGATGGTTATGAAGCTTATCTGTGTCTATTTACAAGATAACACTATATTTAGAGAACACTGTGTGTTTTTTTTTTGGCTAGGTTTCGTTACCAATTCAGCTTGCTTAATCTACCTGTTGGGCCGCGGTTGTTATATAGCTTTGTAATGTTTCCTTAGTTTTTGGTCTGATGTGATTTTTTTTTTTGCCAAGCACTTGTCTTAATCTGTACAGAGTCACATAAAGTAACAGCAAAAGGCAAAATTGCTTGGCAAAAAAAAAAATCACATCAGACCAAAAACTAAGGAAACATTACAAAGCTATATATATATATATATATATATACTAAGGCTTTTAATATCTTTGCAGCTGGTTTCGTGGCTTCATATAATAGGCCACAGGAAATATATAACTGTAGATCATACAGATTTTGTCAAAAATTTGAATAATTGGGGTTTTCTGAATTATTCTCGTAAAAAAACAAAAAAGAAAGAATCATAGTCTTTCGGAACATTAACTGCAGTCAAAGGACTGAAAAAAGTTAAATGACTATAAAAAAGTCAAAAGACTAAAAAAAGTTAAATGACTAAAAGTTAATTCACTACAGTCAAAAGACTTGCTGACTAAAAATTTAATCCCCCCAGTACAAAAGAATTTCTAGTGACTAAAAAGACTAAGACCAGTTAAATGTACTGCAGTTAATTAACTTTTAGTCAATTAACTGGACTTATTAACTGCACAGTCAAAAAGTTAGTACTAACTGCTGACTGCTTTTTTGCAGTTAAAGTACTGGTCACAGTAGATTAACTGCATTCAAAAGATAAGTTAATTAACTGCGACTGCACAAGTACTAGTACCAAAAAGACTGCAGTCTTTACAACTCTGATTGCGCCGCCATGCAACAGGAATCTGTCGAACGTTGAGATCGATGGGTACCTGCAACGTATGGAGGATGCAATCCGTAGTACAATGGACAGGACAATTCCTAAATATAGGCAACATGACTCTACGAACATATACAGAAACGCGACAATAGACGCACTTTACAAACAAAAAAGTAGACTCCTGTCGAGACTCAAACTCTTGCACAGGAGGTTTACTGTCCGACACAATTTGGAGATTAGAACTCTGAAGTCACAGATCAAAAATCTCCAACAGTTAATTAAAGAAAATTACAGAATATCTATATCTCTTTTCTGGAACAACAAAATTCGTTGTTCGTTGGACACTTCTATCTTAGAGACGAGATCTCGCATTGGCGATCTGAGAATCCTGGTTTCACTAGGTTCAATGACGACCGACTTGCAAATGCAGTCATCGCCCAGCGAAACAGGGATAACACCCTGTTCGTTTCTAAGATGGACCTCTTGGACATCTTTCACAAAATAAAGAAAAAGAAGTCAGCAGGAGTCGACGGCATACCCAATGTTGTGCTGCGAAACCTCCCTTCGGAAGCGGTGGACATATACACCACGTTGTTCAACAATGCGCTGAATAATGCATATTATCCAGTGCGTTGGAAGACGGCAGTGGTCCATCCTCTCCTTAAAAAAGGGAAGGATGGTGCCAATCCAGCAAATCTGCGGTCAATTAGTCTTCTTCCGAGTATCAGCAAGGTATTCGAGAAGGTTCTCAATAGAGCTCTGTCCACATGGGCTAAGGACAAACATATTATTCCAGAAAATCAGTTCGGTTTTAAGGCGGGTCATGATACCATACATGCCGCGTCTAAGCTAGTATCTGATATTCAATGGAACAAAGCTAAAAAGCAGTGTACGGGTGCATGTCTGGTTGACTTGGAGAAGGCTTTCGATACCGTTTGGTTAGACGGTCTTTTCTATAAATTGATCAGGTACAGCATGAGTAAACCACTGCTATATATTCTGAATGACATGGTAGAACGTTTGTTGTGAAAAGTTGCAATATAACTTCTACCAGAACTTTTAAAATACAGAACGGTCTACAACTACAGGGGGCGGTGAATTCGCCTATTTTGTTTAGCATTTTCACCGGCGATCTTATTGGTTCTCTTCACCATGCTATAGCGTACGCCGACGACCTCATTGCGTACAGAACAGGTCCAAAGATCGAAGTCATCAGAACACTTTTGCAGAGTGACTTCGATAAGATCCAGCAATATTGCGATGACTGGAAGTTGAAAATCAACTTTCAGAAATCGGAAACAATTGTGTTTAGAACCTCGTTGGCTCGGGCCTCATGGGATACGAGAAAGAACTGGCGAAAGCTGGTGATCGTTGATCTACATGGCCAACCACTGCCAAACAAAGTAGTAGTCAAGTACCTCGGCATCTGGCCAGATTAGTATCTATATTTTAACAAACATATGGATGCAGCTCTGGCCAGGGCTAGAGGAGCTTTTGCTCTGACAAAGCGACTGTTTCACAGCAGACAACTTGATAGCAGAGTGAAGGTGATTTGCTACATGGCCCTGATAAGGCCAATGATTGTCTATGGGTGCCCCGTGTGGTTCAATGTTACAGCGTCTCAAATGGAAAAGATTCGGGTGTTTGAGAGACAGTGTCTGCGTACCTGTCTCGGATTGTACAGAACACCAGAGTCGGAGTACAGAAAATATTATCCTAATGAGGTCCTTTACAACGGGGCTCAAATAAACAGGATCGACAACTTCATTATAAAACTGACTCGTGGTCACACTGCAAGTGCGATGACCTCGACCAATGTCCTCATATTTGGGGCTTATTACCCCAACACTGAATATATGGAGAAAACGCGCTTTAGTGGATTTGTTCCACCGGAGGCTTTCCTCTATATTGATATGGAAGGGTTGATTCAGGATAGATTGGCGGTACCGCTAATCTACCACGTCTGCCGGAAGTCCGTGGAACGACGGCTCCTTTATAACCGAGACGTCACCGCAGTAGGCGGAGACGTTGAAGGGCTCCTTCGGTTCAGTAGGGCGGTCTCAGATCGCGATCGTCGTGGCGTTGATAAAACGTCAGATATGTTCTGGTGGTTGTCCGAGCAACAAATTGATATTGATGATAATAGTCAGTCGCCAATGGCTGTCTTACAAAGGTTTAGCGTGTAAGTCTTAGGGTAGGGGGTGGGCACAGTGGCAAAAAAAAAAAAAAAAAAAAAAAAGCTATTGTGGCTGCTCTAGTTTTAAGTAGATTTAAGTAGTTTTAAGTAGATTTAAGTTATTTTACGAACAGACCAAAAAAAAAAAATTATCTAGAAAACTAAGTTTTTCAATTTTTCTTAGTTTTAACCATAGCTCTAAGTCGTAAATTAATATTAGTTATACCTAGGCCAAAAGGCATTAAGATTAAGATATTGTTTAATTTAGAGTACCCGCCTAGGGTCAGTAAGTTAGTTAAGATATTATATAAGCTAGTTTTATACATTTTTGTTAGCATGTAAGTAGTTATAAGTCAAAATTAATACAAATGAATTAAAAAGTAAAAAAAAAAAAAAAAATCATTCGGAGAATTTTTCTTTCGAAACGACCAAGAGTTTCCTCATCCGCTTTCGATAAGGTCCATGCTTCCGCGCCGTACAGCAGGACTGGGATGATCAAGGTCTTATACAAGGTCACCTTGGTTTTTCTAGAGAGGGTTTTGTTTCTCAATTGCCTTCTTAACCCAAAGAAGCAACGGATGGCAAGAGTTATTCTCCGTTTGATCTCCGCACTGATGTTGTTGTCCGTGTCTACAGCGGATCCTAGGTAGACGAAGTCCTGTACTACCTCGAAGTTATGTCTGTCTATTGTGACGTTTTGTCCAATTCGTCGATGTTCTGTGTCCTTGTTTGATGACAGCATGTACTTCGTTTTGCCCTCATTAACCATCAAACCCATCTTTGCCGCTTCTGTTTCAATACTCGCAAAAGCACCTATGACATCACGCGAGTTACGTAAGGATCGGATAATTCTTTTGACCAACGCTTAATGAAACAAAGTGCTGAATTGGCTTTTAGTATAATATCATCAATATGTGAGATGAAATTAAGTCCCTGGTCGCAAATGATCCCGAGATCACGAATCTTATTTTACAGGGGATTTGATGCACTTACGAGAAAAGGTAATAGATTGACGCTTGGTGGACGCCGGAGGTAAAGTAACGGTTTTCCAAATAAGAAAAAATCCATTTCAGTAAAATGGGTTCGAAGCCGAGGGTGGAAAATTTCCTAGTTTGTGGAAGAAGTCTTTTATTACCCCTGTTTTCAAGAAGCGTGAAAAAATAGATATAAAAAACTAGAGGCCAATTACAAAGCTCTCATGCATTCCTAAGCTGTTTGAACAGGTAGTCTGCGAAAGTTTATCATTCTTTGCAAGGAACATAATCTGTAATCAGCAACACGGATTTATGCAAAGAAGATCGACGGCTACTAATCTTCTCTCATTTTACCATTAATGCTCTAATGCACTCGAAAAGGGGTATGAATTAGACTGCATTTACACTGACTTCTCTAAGGCTTGCAACCAACTTTCTCATAATATTATATTATATAAGCTAAAAGCATTTGGATTTCCACCAGGATTTATTGTTTGGATAAGTTCATACTTAAAAAATAGATCTTATCAAGTCAAATTTCGTAACGTGTTGTCAAATTCTTTCAGTGGTCTTTCTGGTGTGCCACAAGGCAGTCACCTTGGTCCTTTGCTTTTTATTATTGCAATAAATGATGTGATTTCTTGCATATCATACAGCGATATTCTAATGTTTGCTGACGACATGAAGATTTTTAATAATTAAATTCGTCAGATCGCTATTTATTACAAAAAGATATTGACAGTTTTGTAACGTGGTGTTCTAAAAACGGTCTTAGTTTGAACCCTTTCAAGTGTCAATGTATGACGTTTTCACGCAAAAGGATTCCCTGTATTGCAAATTATTCAATATCTCAGCAATCATTACCTCAAGTCTCTAATTTCCGTGACCTTGGTGTCATTTTTAGTTCTAACCTTGAATTCAATGAACACATCAACCTCATAACATGTAAAGCAAATTCAATGCCTGGGTCTATAAAGAGATGGGCAAAAGAATTTAACGACCCCTATGTTACACTTTCCTTATACAACTGTCATGTTCGTCCCTATCTCGAGTATGCTTCTCAGGTTTGGTCACCTCTATATGAAGTTCATAAATCTCGTATTGAGGCAGTACAACACAGATTCATACGTTTTGCCCTGAAAGGTCTTCCCTGGGAAGATCCTTTTAATCTCCCCCCTTATGAAAATCGTATTCGTCTTTTAAATCTTCAACCACTCTCACAAAGACGGACCAACAATGATTTAGTATTTTTCCATCAACTTATAACAGGTTCGATTGATGCTCCCGACTTGCTCTCCTACATAGGATTCAACTATCGCGGAGGATCTCACCAACTACGTAATCTAGAGTTTTTGCATTGCTACCACCACAGAACTAACTATGGCATGCATGAGCCGATAGCTCGCATGAGTAGGTTATACAACTCTAACCCTTTTACTTCAGATTTCAATGTTAGTAAAATAGTTTAAAATTAAAACTGAAAACCAGTGCTCCACAAGCATGATTTTTGTTTTGTATTTAATTTGTATTTAATTTATTAGTTAATTGTAGCTTATTTTACTTGTATTTTCTTTTTTTTTATATACTTTCAATAATGTTTTTATAGTTTGATTTTGTTTTATCGATGTAGTAAAAGTTAATTATGTTAAATGTTATGTCCTTGTTCGATTACGTTCTTTTGTGCTTGTGTTGGCGTTTTTAACTAACCACTAACACTTGCATTAATGATGAAGAGCGTAGATAAGTGCGTACATATGAGCTTGCTCTAAGCTCAGTACCGCTTAAGACTCTGAGATGCAAAAAAAAAAAAGATAGATTAAAAAAAATTTTATCAAAAGCTTAAATCTTAAATCTGTTGAAATAACATCGACTTATTTTCTTTTTTCTAAGGCAGAAAGTATGAATGAGACGAACTCAACAAGTTTAGTGGTTGTTGATCTGCCTTTGAAAAAACCATGTTGTCGAGTGGAAATGAGAGATTTGCAATGAAAATTAAAAATTTCACACAAAATACTTTCGAATATTTTGGGTATATACGAAAGTTTTGCTATCGGGCGGTAATTTTCGACATCGCATTTCTGGCCTTTTTTGGGGTTATAAAAAATGTTTTCCATATTTGAGAAAATACACCTTGGGAAAGGGATAAGGTGAAGATTTTTGAAAGGGGTAGAGAAAGCGAAGACGGTTATTTCTTTATAAGTATGCAGTGATATGATCAGGGAAAGGTATGAAATCATTATTAACCCTCCTTTACAAACTGGGGTCCATTTGGACCCCAGAGCATGTTTGAACACTCATAACTTTTTTGTTTTTCATTTTTTTTAAATGGGATTTTTACTCAGTGAACAAAATCCAATTTTTTATTCACTTCTTAAGTCGAAATGATTATTTATCAGATGCTTACAGATTTTTCTGCGATTTTTTTGTGAAAAGAACCCGTCCATCCGAACTGGGGTCCATTTGGATCAGAAATCAAAAAAATTTCGGAGAAAAAATCGTGGGGTTTGTTTGGACACGACACGTGTCCCAGTTCGGGTGGACACGACTTTTGCCGGTTCGTAAAGGAGGGTTAAGAAAGACAATCCAAAATTAGTCCTTCACAGAAAATTGTATGGAAATCGTTGCAGCCGTTTTCGAGAAAAACAAGAATTATCATATCGGTTGTATGGCAGGTACCGTTATTTCAAGACCTAGAGACCTAATTCCAAAAATTCCTCTGTAGGCTGCCCCACAGACCCTAACTGCAAAATTTTAAGAAAATTGATCAAGCGGTTTAGGCTGTAGATTCATATAGACAGCCAGACACACACACACATACACACAGACAGAATTGCAGGACCCACTTTTTTCGTATTCTCTATCATAGTAATGTCATGTTTAATTGTTATCTCAAAATTTTTTTTTCTGCACGATTGCAAAATTTGGCTTACTTTTATTACCTTATTTACCTATAATCGCAAGTAAAAATTCATTTGTTCCATCTATTAGAATATCTGATGTAATTAAAACTAAAATCCATTTTAGGTCATAAAATTGTTTGATGACCTGAACAAACTGAAACAATGACTATTTTTTCTTTTGATAGGCATACCTGACAATTGATATGGATGAGTTTTACAATCAGTAATTACGTAAAACAGATATATCGAAAGGGATAAGCGGGAATCCCAGATTTGCGAAATTAGGCAATTTCCATAAATTTTGAAATTGAAAAATTTTATTGATGACCTCCTTCATACCTGCATAATGACATCTCTGCTTAAATTTATTTATCACCGCTATATAAAATACTTAGAAACAATTCATAAAATAGCCAGAAGAACTATAACTGAACAATATGAGTCAGAAATCAGAAAAATTTCGAAGAAAAAATCGTGGGGTCCATTTGGGCCCCAGTTCAGGTGGCCACGACTTTTGCCGGTTCGTAAAGGAGGGTTAAAGTTCATTTAGCTTTTTCTCAATAAGAGATGGTTCGATATTGCGGGGAAGAAATGGACCGAGAATTTTGGCAAATACTCAAAGTAAGCATCGTCAAACACAAAAGATTCTTTGGCAATAGATTAATTAAAAAAGGAAGCGAAAAAATTGAGTTAGGGTCCAAATACGGTATGGTTCAAAACACACTTTTTAAAATACTGTATCTCAAAAACAGTTTACAACTTTGTGTTTATCTACAAGTGTATTTCTTTTGCTCCATCAATCTTGCTGTTTAATCTCTCCTATACGGTCTAAAATAATACAAAACATATTTTAAAAACTCTATTCAAGTCTATTGTGTATTAAAATAGTGAAATTTCACTGTGTATTGATCTTTTGTATAAAACAAATTCGGTAAGAGGTAAACAGTCTCGTTACCCCCATATAAGCAGTGTATAAATTTTATCTTCTGAATCCTTTTTGCATTCTGCCGTAAGACATTATATTCGCATCGTTAGTGGCGTGTGCTTTCAGAAAAAAAAACATTGGTGAGGTCAATAGAAGTAGAGTTATTTGCTATTTTATGAAAATCACCTATTATCTTTTTTTGACACTTAATTTTATGGTTGCCAGATACCCTTAAAATATTTAAATACAAAAATATTTTATCTTTGTGTAGCTCACGTAAAACGCCTTCATTTATATATAGTTGTGCAAATAAGAAAAAAAAAAAGGTAGCGACCCCAAAAACCCTTACTCATCAGACTTCGAATTATTTTGTTGGATAGATTCTTCAAAAATGAGTTCTTTCGAAAAAAACGTCATTTTTTCAGTTTGTTTGTTTATAAATCTTATATTATAAATAATTATGCCAATTAGAGTATATTATTACGTTCTTACATATCTCAAGTAACTGAAAAGTGCAAAAACCCGTATCTGAAATCTGAATAAGTTCAAACGTAAATAAATTAGAAACATTCAATTAAATCAAAGTGGTAACGTGGGTTACCACCATGCTTCTAAGGGTAAAACTAAAATGACTAATCAGTGGGATTTAAAGAAATACGGGGAATCAATAGTTTTCTTATTTCGCTGTTCCAGTCAAAATTATAACTTTTATAATGCCGCATCCCAGATGTGTAATTTGTAGCTGTGTACAATTCTAGATTACTCATTATTGGCACTGGAACACCAACTTGCAGCCACTCCTGATAATTCTAAGGAATTGAGAAGCTCTATAGGGTATGATGTGACTTGCTCAGTATCCGTAAAATTGTTCACTGATATACATCCGGTCGGCGCCGAAATCGACTTTTCACACAGTCATTACCGATTGCCAATATTCATTTGAAGATCAAGATAGACATTTCTTCTCAGGTAACTGTGTAATCGACAATTTGACAGAAATCACCTCACGGTGAAAGAACTTTTGAGATCGGTCCAGTAGCTTCAAGGTTCCCGTTTACGTTGCCATTCCCGTAGGAATATTGGGATAACAAATACAGAACATGTCCTTCTTCAGGCTCAAGACTATCTCTGCACCAAAATTCAAACAAATAGGTTCAATAGTTTGGGCGGTCGATGGTAACAAAGAAAAACAGACAGACGGAGTTCGGATCTATGATATATCTGATGATTGAGACCTAATTTTAGACTTAATTTTTTGGGGAAATAATAATCTTTAAAACTGTATTTAAGTTAGACTCCTATAATAGGCTTAGGGTTGCCAGATTTTCAATTTTAAATGGTGTGCAAGTTTTCTTCCCCAAGCATAGTTTTGACTTTGAGATCATTTTTTCAGAAAATGCCTGGTAAACATAGATTTTCTTTAATTATTAAGTGCAATCAAAAACCCTTACATTTTATAGAAAAAATATAAAATGGGTAAATTTAAAAAAAAATTTTTTTTAGCCCTGAGGTTTGTTTGAATAAAACTATAATATGAGTACTTTAAGTAGTTTTTTATGTATTTTATACAAATACAATTAATTGTATGCTCAAAGTGTCCTCCTTCGTTTTGAATGCATGCCAGAGCCCGTTTTTGGGGTATGAATGTTCAATAGGAAAATAAGTCGTATAAAAGAACAAAAAAAAAAACCAGTTTGTTCATCAGATTATCAAAATAAATCACGATTGCAGTTTGATCAGAGAGCTTTTTGAAATGCTTCCATTTACGAAAGAAGAATACGCAGACATTTAATTCTTATATGGGTTTTGCAATGTGTGGGGGACACCGTATAGCAGTTTAGATATATACGAAAAAAATAGGTATATTTTTAAATAACAGGCACGTTGTAGCACCCTGTACAACGAGAAAAAAAACCCTTCACATAATTCCACCACTCAACAGCTGATTTACTATCGTCAATTTATTAGCGGAAGCTAATGGTTTCGTTAAAACGCCGAAGTGGCACTTGCGCGCTATCCAATCGTTCTTTCCTATTAGAGTCGTTAGGGGTAAGTGCGCGCACTTTTCACTTTTAGCTCAAATTGAGAAAAGGTCATAAGAGATATCAACTTAAAGTTTTAAGCATTTGATTAATCTATATTTCTAGAGCAAAAAATTGCCAAAAGAGTAAAGGTTGATGAAAGTATTTTTTATGATTTTGTTAAAAAACCAAACCAAGTCAACGCACTCTTGCGCACTCTTGCCCCGAGGTCAGGGTATGATCGCGCAAAATGTCGGGTAAGAGCGCGCACCTAGTTTGCATTGGAATCTTAGCAGTTTAAGTCAATCAAAAATTTAAAAATTTATTGTAATACTTTCTGAAACAATCAACATTTATTATTCCACAACTTTTTCTATACACTCAAAAGAAAAACACTAGAAAAGAGACAACTTAAATCAATTACCTACTAACAAGAAATAAAACTCATATCTTATTCCTTTTGAACTAATTCAATTCAGAAAACAAAACAAAAATTAACTTAACAAAAATAAGATATTTTTTATTAAAATATTACAGCCTTTATGTTTGGAAATTCATAGATATTTATGACACGGCCTTCACTTTTTTTAATAAAAGATAAATAAACAAAATAAAATAAATTAAATAAAGTAAATTAAATCTACAATGTAGTTTTTCAATTTAAAGTAAAGTAAGCTTGGTAAGTTCGACCCATTTTCAGAAAACTTTTGCAATCTATATTTTTGTACTGTAGAGAGTTAAAAAACTAAAAAAAAATAGTTGAAAAACCGAAAATTGCAATACAGGGTAAGATTGCGCACTGCGCGAGTTACGTACAACCATCTCCGGTTGTACTCTACCATATAGTATTAATAACCACATAGTCATTTACTTTTTCGCTGAGCATCACCCATCGAAAGCAAGTACAGGTGTCTACCGAACCAAGCCATCAACATCATAAATGCTTTGCATAAGCTCAACCTTTGGACCTTGTGTGATGTTTAACTCAATCACGAATCAAGTGCATGTACTTTCGGCACTAGAACGAAAATGATATAGTTCTGTTGGTTGTCCTTGGATAAAGATGTAGTGGATATATTAGGTTAAGCTTAAGGTTGGATTGTAATAAATGAAGAGAAAAAGAAAGTCAGTCTTTACTGATTCTTGGACGATAAAGCATCAAATAAATATAAAGTTATAAATTGTTTTCTTTTTCTTTTTCTGGAACTTGTAACTGGCGCAGTCGGCATAAAAATTAAAGTTGTAAATGTTTTTCTAAATGAAATTTAGTAGCTTTAAAAATAATTAAACGCAACGAAGTTTTAAGTGAAACTTAAGTAGCTTTAAAAACACAAAAGAAAAAACACAGTTCCCAGTTTTCAAGTGAAAATAAGTAGCTCTGAAATTAAAGCTTAAAAACGAGTTCCAAGTTAAGACTATAAATTTTTCGAGAAAAAAGATAAAAAATTAAAATAAAAAATTTCCAAAATAAATCAGAGACATTCAATTTGAAACAAAACGGTAAAAATTAAATTGCTACACCAACAGTAAAGTGGAAACTTCAGCTTTAGTTCCGTTATTTAAGTAAAACAGCATACGTCCTAAGCACTTAAATCAAAGGAGATTAAGATCTGAAAATAAGCGGCATTATAGCGTCAGACATAAAATTTAAAAAAAAAAAAAAAACTAACTTATTGAACTTTAAGAGCGTAGTAATTTTGGTATTATTGTTATATGATAGGGTATAAAGAAAAGTATTTTGGTTTTTAAGCTTAAAGGCGACTTAGTTATCATTATAAGTTTAGATTTAAGAAATCTAGTACTTATTAAGAAAAATATCAACCAAAAAAAAAAAATGTTTAGGCTAATGTATATGTGTAAGTAAATAGAAAATTGTAATGGTAAGTGCGTTTTTCAAAATTAAATCTAATTGGGAAATTAATGTCTCCATACAATAAGAAATCTAGGCCACAGCATAGAAAGTTCAGTATTTTTACAACTCGTTTCAGCAACAGCATCCAATTTAAAATAAATTTCGAAAGCCTACGGAGGGATCTTTTATTAAATTCAAATACAAGCTCAATAAGTTTAAACATTGGTAACGCTAGTTCTAATTTATTCGTCATGAATCCAGAAGCGGCCATAAACATTTTTAAGTCGCTTCGCATCCCGGACGCGGTCAAAGATATTCCAAGTTTTGATGGTAATCTTCACCTGCTCTTTGATTTTTTGAACAATGTGGAAGAAATATTGGCTCATATACAGCCAATCATAAGCACAGGCACAGGCTACAGTAAGATCATTTTACGGGCTATTCGCAACAAGGTTACTGGTCCAGCAAATGATGTATTAAATATGTATGGTACTGTTACTGAGTGGGTAGATATCAAAAACAATTTAATTACTCACTATACGGACAAACGAAACGAGACAAGTCTCATTCGAGATTTGCACCAAATAACACAAGATTCTGATTCCATTGAAATCTTTTATTCAAAAGTTATTCATATACTTTCAACGATATTGAATAACGTCAGGGTACACGAGACAAATCCATTGGTGATTGATGCGAAAAAGACGCTATATGAAGAAATGTGCTTGAACACTTTCTTATCTGGGTTGAAGGAACCACTAGGATCAAACATTAGAGCTATGAGGCCTTCTAAGCTTACAGAAGCCCTAAAGTTTTGTTTAGAGGAACAGAATAGGTTTAATTACCGAAATTCTCAGTATGTACAAAAGTCACCTGCAACTAGAACACAAGCAAATTCAATGCAACAGCACTCCAACCAATTTATAAATAGAAATGTGTTTTTATCGTCTTATTCAAGTCGTTCCCAATATAATTATTTACCTACTCGTCCATCTATTCCTCAAAACACATATGTACCGCTTAGGGCTTTTCCTCCTCAAAATACCTTCTCAACTTCCCAAACAAATCTCACAAAAAATACGTATCTCCCACCTAGAGCAAATTTTCCTGCAATCTCCATTAATAATTCAGCCAGACCAAATTATAATTTCCAACAAAACAATAGATTTAACTCGAACTTGAACAACAATCCTAACTCTGTACCCAGGTCATTTCCATCACAACACGAACCAATGGATATTGGCAGTGTAAATACCAACACATTCTCGAGAAATAAGTCGATTGCTCATAGACAGCAGCAACAGTCATATAATATTGAGTCTGGTTACCCCAATAATGAAGAACAATTGGTACCAGATGAGCCTCAATCAGATTTGTATATTCAAGATTACTGTCAACACCTCGATAGTTCTTACACATATGATCAGCCAGAGATAGATGATAGGGATTTTCGGTTACCAGCCTCGGAGAACCAATAGGTTATTTAGATATAAATAATTACAATTCAAGCGTTTTACCGTACATTGAAATTTCCAGCTTGTGTAATAAGAAATTAAAATTTCTTATTGACACTGGCAGTAATCGGTCATTCATAAGTCCAGGTTGTATTGAAAATTTAAAAATTGTTAAAATTCAGCCTATAGAAATAAAAACTCTTTTTTCTACTCAAATAGTAGATCATCAAACTGTTTTAAGGGGTCTTCAAGAACTTAAGTCTGAACAAAATCTATCATTTTTAATTTTTCGGTTTCATAACTACTTTGATGGCCTCATAAGCACTGATATCATCAAACAACTTGGCATTATCATAGATATCAAAAACTCCCAAATTTTGTGTGACAATGCCAAAATCCAATTACATTTTAAACCAAATGTCAAAAATGTATGAAATCCCAGGTTTGAGTAAAACCATTTGCTATTTACCGGTAGACGTTGAGAACGGCAGCATTTATATAAGACCTGCAAGTTTAACTAAGGATTTGTTTGTTTCTGAAAGTCTTTACAGAGCTGAAAACTGGTATGCATACATTGAAGTGATAAATAGATCCGATATACCACAAGCCTTAACTATTGAGCAGCCAATTAGAGCAGAGTCCTCAAACATTTACTCGGAGTTTCATAATTTTTCCATAGAAAATATCAATAGTGGAAAAATCGATCTTAAAGGCGTCTTAAAAACAGACCACCTTAACGAGGAAGAAGAACTGTTAATACATAGCCTTTGTCGTAAATATCAGGACGTCTTTTTCCAAGAAGGAGATAAATTGACTTTCACGAGCGATGTCAAACACGAAATTAAAACCAAAGATGACATTCCAATATACACTAAATCATATAGATATTCTTATATACACAAGGAAGAGGTACAAAGGCAAATAAACGAGCTTCTTGATCAAGGTATAATTCGACCTAGCTATTCCCCTTGGTCAGCTCCTATTTGGATCGTTCCAAAAAAACAAGATGATAGTGGGAAAGCTAAGTGGAAATTGGTAATTGATTACCGGAAGTTGAATGATAAGACTGTTGAAGATCGATATCCCATTCCAAATATATCGGAAATCCTCGATAAACTGGGAAGGTCCGTTTATTTCAGCACTATTGGCCTTGCTTCTGGTTTTCATCAGGTCGAAATCTTGAGTAAGGATATTCCCAAAACAGCGTTTTCTGTAGAAAACGGGCATTATGAGTTTCTCCGAATGCCTTTTGGTCTTAAAAATGCTCCGTCTACTTTCCAGCGAGTCATGGACAATGTTCTGAGGGATCTGCAAGGAAAGGTATGCCTGGTGTATATGGACGACATCATCGTATTTTCTACCTCCTTGCAAGAACACTTAGAAAATTTACAGGCCGTTTTTCAAAAATTAAGAGACTCCAATTTGAAAATACAAGTAAGCAAATCGGAGTTTCTCCGCAAGGAAGTCTCGTTTCTGGGTCATATTGTAACATCAGATGGTATAAAACCAAACCCTGAAAAGATAAGCAGTGTAAAAAATTTTCCAATCCCGAAAACACCGAAACAGTTAAAATCCTTCCTTGGCTTACTCGGATACTATAGAAAATTTATCCACGATTTTTCAAATTTGACGAAACCCTTAACAGAGTGTCTTCGTAAAGGCAAAACCATAAAACTCGATTCCTCGTATATTAACTGCTTTAACCACTGCAAAAACATTCTATGCAATGACCCCATCTTGCAATACCCAGACTTTCATCGTTACTTCTGACGCAAGTAATGTTGCATTAGGCGCGGTGCTTTCTCAAGTTTCTTTAGGCTCAGATAAACCGATTTGCTATGCAAGTAGAACTTTATCAAAATCTGAACAGAACTATAGTGCTATAGAAAAAGAGTTGTTAGGAATTGTTTGGGCCACAAAATATTTTCGTCCCTATATCTACGGTAGAAAATTTAAAATTATAACAGACCACATACCTCTTACATGGCTCTTTTCTCTAAAAGAACCCAACTCCAAACTCATCCGTTGGAGACTTAAGTTAGAGGAATATGAGTATGAGATTTTTCATAAAAAGGGAAGGTTAAATACTAATGCGGATGCACTTTCGAGAATCGAAATAAACATAAGTGATACAAATTTTTCCGAGCCTGAAAAAGAAGATTCCAATAGTGTATCTATGCATAACAATATCGATACATCCGATAATTTATCAACCATTCATTCAGGACAAGAGAACATGAATGATGGTATCCCTATTTCCGAGAGACCGATCAATGAATTCTCTAATCAGATAATTATAAAGCAGAATAACTCTAAAACGGAAATTTCCACCAAGTTGACCGTTTTTTTAAAAGGAAAAAGAGATATATCATAGAATATAACAATCCTAACAGCGAAACATTTATAATATCAATTTTCAAGGACTACCTCAATTCTAAAAGACTTACAGCCGTTTTAGCAGATGATAAAACTTTTCCCGTTATACAGTTTGTTTATTCCAAATATTTTAGCCAATCGCACATTAAATTAGTAAGATCAAACTCTCTCCTGAAAGATGTAATTGAGAGAGATGAGCAAGAGAAATTGGTTAGAGATTACCACGAAAAATGGCATCATAGGGGTATAACGGAAACATCAGAACACATATTGTGTGTTGCTCAATAACATTGAGCAACACACAATATGTGCAAAAACTTCTAATGGTAACTCTCCTGTCGAACGATTCCATTCATCACTCACAGAACTCATTCGTATTATTAAATCCCAGAAAAAAGATATGTCAATTGCGGAAATCGTAGACGAAGCAGTGTTAACCTATAATAGTTCAATACACTCTACTACTAAATTTAGCCCCTTTGAGGTTCTAACAGGACACGTAAACAAAAATATACCATTTCCAAAAACTGCACAAAATATAGCAGGACAAGACTATATCCAGACTCACCAAAAAAATTATAAAAACCTAGCTAAAATAATTTATGATCAATCATTAACAAAAAAACAAAACTACATAAGGAAATTTAATGAATCACGTAAGGAGCCACCCAATTACTCTCCAGGTGAAGTAATATATGAGCAGGATGATAGACGAGATAAATTAGCACCTAGATTCAATAGCCACGTAGTTCAAAAAAACAATAGGGTTACAGTGAGCACTCCCAGAAGAAAGGTACATAAGCAAAAAATTAGAAAAAAAAAATAAACAGAAATTATAATTCATAGATCAATATTAAAGGTCCATACGTGCTTTAATGATTTCAACTTATACAGCCTTACAATACTTTTTTCATGCAATGGTATTCATTAAGAACTCCAATAAAAATTTTTTTTTCGAGTTACGTACAACCATCTCCGGTTGTACTCTACCATATACTATTAATAACCACATAGTCATTTACTTTTTCGCTGAGCATCACCCATCGAAAGCAAGTACAGGTGTCTACCGAACCAAGCTATCAACATCATAAATGCTTTGCATAAGCTCAACCTTTGGACCTTGTGTGATGTTTAACGATTGGTTTAACTCAATCACGAATCAAGTGCATGTACTTTCGGCACTAGAACGAAAATGATATAGTTCTGTTGGTTGTCCTTGGATAAAGATGTAGTGGATAGATTAGGTTAAGCTTAAGGTTGGATTGTAATAAATGAAGAGAAAAAGAAAGTCAGTCTTTACTGATTCTTGGACGATAAAGCATCAAATAAATATAAAGTTATAAATTGTTTTCTTTTTCTTTTTCTGGAACTTGTAACTCGCGCTCTTACCCACATTAACACTGCGCGATTTTACCCACAAAGCTACTATTTTTTGATTTTATGAAATTTAATAGAATATAACACAAAATTTTAAGCTTGATGGAAGCTAAAATGTTCACTTCTTACAAAAATATGCTACTTACGATATATAGTGCAGCCACGCGCGCCGGCGCCACAAACTTTTCTGCCAGCGCTTTTTTTTTTTTGGTTTGCCACGTTTTTTTTCCAACCCCTATATCTTTTTAACCCAGCTGCGCACACACTCACGCAGGATGTCTGGCAAGCTTCAGATTTCCTTATTTTTCGTTTTCGATTATTTTTTACACAGTCAAGGAAATAAGCAGTGCGCGCTCTTACCCACTGCGCGCTCTTACCCCAAATGACTCTATATATAGACGCTATTAGAAATTTAAGTTCGCGGAAATTAATGAAAATCCAATAGTTCGCATATAGGTAAACGAAAAATAAAATAACTAATTTGATGTTAACGAGAATAATAGTTATCGAGAATAATAGAAGTTCCTACCTGAATATCACCGGAGAAAATTTGTAGCAAGTGGAACAGCCAGTGTCCACGCTTGCGAGCGATCGGCATCGAGAGTTATTTTGTGCCAATCGCTTATTAAACCCAGACATATTTCAAAGAAAGCCCAAACGTGAGTGAGTCTAAATAAATTTTTTTCATCCTAAGCCATCAGGTATATAAGAAAAAGATTTGGTTCTTTCAGAGAGATTCAGTGACCGCCAACGTTAACCAGAAACGCCAAATTCTGAAGTGGTCATCGGAGTAGCGGCACTGATTTGGTACACCCAAAGTGCGATCGGAAAGATCGACTCCGCGGTGCAAAACTACTGTGTATTCATCGTCACACCAAATGACGAGAAAGAAAGAGAATCCATCCATCAAAAGGCCACGTGACCGACTCGGATCTGCCAGTAGGTACAGGCGTGAAAATGTACTTTTCATCACCCTTCACCGTATTGAGACTTGTGATAAAATTTAACTAGTTCTTCAAACAAAAGAGAAAGGCCAAAATTTTTACAAACTTGTTTTAATTAAAGTCTGAGATACTTCCAATTTGAGAGTACTATTGCGAGTGAATATAATATTAGAAGAGCTTTATTTTATACGCGAGAAAGCTTAAACTATTAATAGCACAGGAATGTAATAGAATAAAAGAATGTAATAAACACAATGTTAGGGTAAATACCAATTGATTTAATAATTTTCAACATCCTCGGCGCGGGGCAATGATGTGAGTTCCAACAGAAAAAGCAGCTGTGCAGTGTACAGGTCTACGAGTCTTTGATCCATCAGCGAAACGAATTTCACAAGCTCTTACCTTTCCGTCACGTCCCGTAAAGGCTGCTTCGACCACAGCTAACTTCCAATTCTAGGTTTTGCAGAGTCAAATACCAGAACTACATCATTGGACTTGAGTTGCTTTGAAGAATGTACTTCTCTCTTTTTTTTTTTGTTTTTTTTTTTTTTTTTTTTTTTTTTTTTTTTTTTATAATTAACGCGCACATCAAGGGGTTATGAATACCCTTTTAATGTTATAAAACCCAGTGCGAGCATTTAGGGAAATAGGAGAGGTAAAGCATTCCACATACGGGTGATGCGACTGAAATACGAATCTCTATACTTGACTGTACGTCCGAAGTTGGGCTCAAGGTAAAACTGATAACCATTCCTAGCAAGGCGGGTGTTGCGGCTAAATTGTTTCAAGGGAGGAATGCAGCTGGCTATTTCACTAGAGCACTGTTTGTGAAAAAAGCGATAAAAGAGTGTGAGACAGGTAACATTTCGACGATGTTCAAGAGAATCAATCGATTCTACAATTGAACTATCACCTATCAATTTTAACGCTCTATTTTGTACCTTATCAAGTAGATGCAAAGATGTTTGAGGAGCACTTGACCAGATATGGGAGTTATACTCCAGTTTTGGGCGGATGAAGGCCTTATAAATTGTAGCCAGATCAGAAGGGGTGAAGAACTTCCCGCATCGTCTTAAGAAACCTAAGCATTTAGCAGCGTTTTTGGCGACTTCGAATGTGTGGTCATTCCAACGAAGATCATCGTTTACACACATACCAAGTTCTGACAGCTTTTCGGTTTCTTGGATGCAGGTACCATTCATGGATAATGGCAATGGGGGAATGTTAAGCTTCAACGACAAGAGACAGCATTGAGTTTTCGAAGCATTGAATTCTACTCGGTTCACAAGACCCCATGAAACAATGCTGTCCAGGTCAGAATTCAATGAGCTTACCATACGCAACCGTTCCAGTTCCACATCCGAAGAGCAGGGACGTGAATTTGGAAACGAATATGAAAAGCTGAGGGTCGAGTCGTCAGCAAAACAGTTAAGCGGATTAGAAGTTTCAGACAAGAGATCATTAATGAAAATGAGGAAGAGAGTCGGAGACAAATAGGAGCCCTGGGGCACACCAGCATATATGAAGTGGGTATCAGACTTGAAGCCATCCAACACAACTTGTATTGAACGGTCGGAAAGGTAGTTTCTAATCCAACGAAGAAGAGACTCATCGATACCAAAAGCACGCATTTTCGATAACAGAGCCTGATGTCAAACTCTATCGAATGCTTTAGAAATATCAAGCGCAATAATCTTACTTTCTCCAAAACAATGTAAAGATTGGTTCCACTTTTCGGTGAGATAAGCCATCAAATCACCAGTGGACCGTTTGCTACGAAAGCCGCACTGACGGTCATTAAGAAGCTTTCGTTCTTCAAGATATTTCATAAGTTCACGGTTTATCAACGTTTCCATGACCTTGGAAAGAAGGGACGTTAGTGCAATTGGACGGTAATTGGAAGGGGAGGAAGATTCGCCCTTTTTAGGGACAGGCTGGACAAATGCTGTTCTCCATCTACTCGGAAAAATCCCAGCAGAATAGGAAAGATGGAAGAGTTTACGCAGTGGTTTTGCCAGCGTAGAAGAACACCTCTTCAGAATAATGGCGGGGATACCATCTGGACCAGCGGATTTATGTATGTTGAGATCTTTGAGGACTCTCACAACCGAGCGAGTTCGAAAAAATATCTGCTTCGTCAAAGAATTTGCAGACTCGAGCTCAGGTGGAGCCAATATGCTATGAGGAAGTGTCGAGTTGGCAGCAAATTGAGCTGCCAACAAATTGGCTTTGTCGATGGAGCTGACATACGGAGAGTCATTGAAGATGAGCGTTGGGACCGTTGACGTGGTCGAGTTCTTAATATTCTTGACAAAAGACCAAAAGTTTTTACTTCCTTTTGGACACAATAGTATTTTTTGCCTTACTTTTTGATCATGTAAAAACTTAGCCTTTTTGTATTTGAGCATTACAGATATTTCTAGCCCGTTTGAACAAATTTCGATTTTCTACTGTAGGGTTATCTTTAAATTTTCAAAAACTACTTTCACGATCCCTAATCCCCTCTTTACAGCTTGAATCAAACCACGAATTCTCTTTGCGGATGATACTTTTTGTTCTGTGAGGAACAAAATTTCTCATGCCGTTGAGAATTACGTTAGATATCATATCAGCTGATGCATCAACGTTTCCGTCGAGAAAGCACAATGACCAATTAAAATTTCGAAAGAAATTATTCAGTCCGTCCCAATTGGCTTTCCCATATTGCCACACAGTTCTTTTAGGGACTTTATCTTTTTTTACCGTGACGGAAAACGAAGAATCTACCGATATGACACAATAGTCCGATTTGCCTAAAGGAGATGATACTATAACCCTATATTTTCGGGATGAGAAGTGAGAAATAAGTCAAGAGTGTTGGCCGCATGGCCTTCAATATCTGGAACCCGAGTGGGCTCATCAACAAGTTGAACTCAGCGAAGATCTCAACATATTTTCCTTCGGGTGTTGTCTGGCCAGAATGTCGAAGCCAACTAGAACTGTTTACATTGAAATCGCCCGCAATTGCGATTTCAGTGTGAGGATAAAGGGAGACAATTCTTATTATGGACTCAGATAGCGCATCAAACTCGTTAGAGGTTGAATTGCTATCTAAATTGGGGCTTCTATAAATAAAACAATAATGAATGATGTGCTTACGGACGGTGAATTTTAACCACATGAAATTAAAGTTCGTATTAGAACAGAGGCCGTATTGTGGTAGAAGTTGGTAAGCAATATCATTTCGAACATATACGGCGAGGCCATGGGAAGAAAAGAATAAAGGCACTAAGCTATATCCAGGCAGGTTAAACTCTGTGGGATCAGAATCAATACCCACCTGCGTTTCACTCAGTGCCAAAACAGCTGGCCTGCATTTTGCAGTGTGAGCGTACACAGCAAAGAAATTCGATCGCAACCCCCTAATGTTGCTAAAATCGACCCGAAATTTACCCGACATTACAATTCACAAAAACCCATAAAACAAAATATCAAACGCAGACGCTACCTAAGTCGAACCAACAAGTAAAGATCTCGATTGGAGAACACAAGCAAATTACTAGGCATAACTGCCTAGCCAGCAACTTGCTTATGTTTCACCAACGGAACCAACACCGTTGATCGACTATTCGCCAAGCAAACTCACAGCCACAGCATTTGCACACACTGCATTGATAAGAAAAAAATCGAATCATATGAATTGTGTATAAATGCCGTGACTGCAAGAGTGGTGCAGGGCTGGAGATGACACAGAAAGGAACCGCACTTTGAGTTTGGGCTATTGATTTTTTTTTCTTTATATTAATTTATTGGATTGCACTGCACAAGCACTGGCACTGGTGTTGATGTAAACTTTTTTTTTTGTTTTTGTTTTAAAAACAATGAATATTTTTTTTTACTCACGTTGCACGGGAAAAATTGTTTTTTTTTTTTTTATTATTGTTTTTGAGGGGATTAATTTAATAAATTAGATTTTGGAGATATGGTGGCATGAAAAGTAAATGGCACTGGTTGAGCAAAATGCGGACACTTTACACGGCACGTCTTCACACGTTCGATAGCAGATCGGAACTGACTGTGGTGAAATTATCGTAGTTGTTGAACGTATTCAGTACGCCAGCGATACCAAGGCATATTGGTTATCTTAAGTCGTTAAGCCCAAATTTGCTGCATATCAGAAGACGTCACAAGATTTTGGTAATTTGCAGCACATCCATGGCCATGTATGAAGTGAGCTGGAGTAAGTGGTGAAATATCCAGAGGATAACTGCTGACATACGTTAGAGGGCGAACGTTCACCATTCCTTCAGCTTCTATAATCACTGTCCGAAGTTGTTCCAGGGTTAACTTCGTTCTTCCGATGACTACCTTTAACCCTTAAACCCTACCCATCCCGGGAGAAACACTATTGCTACCCTGGGGTCTTAGGGACCCCAAAAAGTTTTTGCCCCAATTTAATAAAAAAAACACAATTTAATCAAAAATTTTATTTACTAACATAAAAGATAGGAATGTTTAATTATGAAAAATATTTTTAAAGTTTATATCAAGACAATTATGACACTGAGCAGCTATGTTCGATACAAAGTGAATTTCGGCAACTGGTTCATCTTATTTTGGTCTTGAGGACCTGGAGATTGGATGGCAAAGTTGGCCAAGTAAACCTCTCCTCCATTTGGGGTTTAATGAGTTCCAAGGCTAAGTTTTTTATGAAATTTCGACTTATTTGAATTTTATCGGACGCTATTTTGAGGAGGACATACGAATTCACACCAACAATATTTAAGATCCCATAAAACATAGTCAATGGCCATCGTTTCGCTCGTCTTGAAACACTGTCAAACTGTTCAAAAACTTTAATTATCACTACCCTGGGGTCTATGGGACCCTGAAGCTCAAATATTTTCAACTGCACCACTCAAAAATTAATAAATGACTGATTTTTAGACGTCTGCTGCGATAATATGAGAATTCCATGGGTGGCACTGGTGTGAGCTGCTTAGTTTTTAAAAAATTCAAGAAAATGTATGTTTGCAATGGCGCTGGACCCCAGGGTAGGGTTTAAGGTTAAGATGTTTTTGATTGATCGAATCAACCGTTCCCAAAATCCTCCCCACCAGGAGGCCCGTTCGACAATAAACTTCCAATGTATGCGTCTATTGGTCAGAAAATTTTGCACATTTTTATCCTCCAGTACTTGGCTGGTATGAGTGAACTTTAAAAATGCTCTTCGAAAAGTCTTGGCGTTGTCTGAATAGATCGTTGTAGGAGTACCTCTACGCCCAATAAACCGTCTGAGTCCCATTATACAGCTATCCGTTGTCATGTTGGTTACAACCTCTAAATGGACGGATCGGATGGCAGCACAAGCAAAAACCATTAAATAACTTTTGTTCATTTGCTTTAAGGTCTCATCCAAGTCAAAGAGAGGTCCAGCAAATTCCACGCCTACGCATTCAAATGGCCTTGACATCGCTATGCGTTCCATGCGCAAAGAACCAAAGGGCTGGGATACAGGTTTGGCAAAAAGCTTTTGACAAATGATGCAACTTTTAATCCTTGCTTTTATAAACGGACGCCCCTTTAAAATCCAGTACCGCTCACGCAATCTGCATAAGACGACGTTCGTACCTCCATGACAAGTTCTTTGGTGGTAATCATCGATTATTAACCTGACTAGATACGACTTCCCGTCGCCTGGATAAAATGTTGTCGTATGTTACATTCGACTAATTTTGGGAAAACGCAATCAAAGTTTGTAAATTTTTTTGCCGAGAACCCTAAGGTAGATTTTCTTAAAAATTACATCATGTGTGCAGATAACATTTCTCAATTCAGCCATGTTAAAATTATTTCAATATTTAGATCTAGAAACAAAAAATGGTCAATTTTATCCAATATGCCGTTGTCGTATGTAGCGTTTTCACCAAAATTGTTTGTTAGTCAAACACATACGAAAAAAATTATGACACATACGACAAAAAATATACAAGTTTAACATGAAAAAATTGTACTGCATACGACATCCTGAAATCAAAACGAATGCAAAAAACACAAAGAGTAAACATTTTTTAAACTAAATTTATTGATAATGTTAAAAAAAAAGGAACTTTTATTTCATAGAATTAAAAAATACTTATTGTTTAATTTCATAAGAATATGCGTTTTTCGGTGTAAAAAAAAAACTTACGAGTAACTCAAGATCACGTTTAATTCACAGCGATAACCACTTTCTGGTCTTAATAATACTAAATAAAAAATAATATATTATTATTGCAGTGATATTTTTAAGTAATTATTATAATTCAGGTCTCGATATATAAAAATATTATATTAATTAATTAGAAAACGAATATTAGAAGGAATTAAAGTTGAATTTACATTTAACTAAGTTTTAAAACAGCACGATAAAAACTTCTGTCTTCATTTTTGTCCAGATAAGGAATCATGGTCTTTATATCGTTTTTTTTTTTATTGATATCGATGTTCTTAGCTAGAGCTAGGCGAAGCTCGTCCTTCCAAATGCATAGATTTGTTAAGTTCTTTGAATAGCGTCTTCTATTTTGCCTGGACAAATCGTAATAGGTGAAAGATAAATCTTTGAATGAAGTTTTTATGCCAATCCTATGTATATCATTTTTATTGTATATTACAGATTTGCTTTTAAAGTATTGTATTTGTTTGAAAATTAGGTTTTCAGATTTCAACGCATAGTTTTTAAAGTCTTTTTGGTTCGTTTGTAATATTTTTAAGGTCACGTTAAAACTATAAAAAATCTTCTTTTCTTCGGAAGTAAGTCTCCAAAAATACGTATGTAGCTATATCTCTTCTCTCGCTTTCAGTAATACTACGCGTGCAACCATAAAAACAAGATTGTATGCAAGCTTTACCAATTGTTCTACCAGCCCTTAAAACACCATTTCTTGCTTCAAATGGAAGACCCTGCTTCCGAAGATTTTTTCTTATATTTTGCTTCCACAACGAAGGGTTTCTTTTTCTTTTCCTAGTGATTGTTGGTGTTGTACTACAAGCTTTTAAAGCAAAATTAATAAAAAAAACAGAAACTTAAAAATCAAATAACTTACTGGAACTACTGTAATCGGATGGTAAATTACGCTCCATGGGTTCATTAGTGGATGTGGATGGAGTGGACATTACAATTTCATGAGCAGCTTCATAAAACATTCGAAGTTTCGAGTTTTTATTTTCGTTCGCCAAACAGTAGGTGGGATCATTATCTTCATCATCTACTGAAAAGTCGTTGTTACTCAATTCCAAACTCGCATTTGGGCTACCTAATGGATCAGAATCAAGTAATTCATCACCCAATAACTCGTGGCTCATGCTAAAAGTATTAAATAAAATCATATAAATACTATTACGCTTTTCATACGCAATATCATTACGCATTAAGTTCCTGCGATATGCTTGACGCAGGGGACTCATCCGACCTGCACGACATCTTAACTGCGACTGAAACTACAGTAGCATGTGTATTTCCTTATGGGACATCCGACAAATGATTACCGAAATTTCGGTAAAATATTGTTGTATGTGCAGTAAAAAAATAACATACGACAATTGTTTCCCGAACGAAGGCAGGGACAGATTTTGTATGAAAAAATGTGGTATGTGTTTATTTTCTCGTATGTGCAGGTTTTTGTTGCACATAAGACAAAAAACTACTGAAAAGTTAGTTAATATACACATACGACAAAATGCAAGGTAATTTTCTTGGAAACGAAGACAGATATCGATAAACGGATTTCACAGATTTGAAGAGAAAAAATCAAATAAAAAAACTGTATTTAAATCTCAAAACTGTCATTTTGCACATACGACAATATTTTATCCAGGCGACGTTCGGTAGGATGATGGGATGTTTTTGGTTAAGTGGCGCATCTAATAATTGAAGACGACCCTTCAACCGCATTAAACCCCTTTCGTCAAGGAAGAGGCATAGTTGAGAAATCTTTGAAGATTTTGGAACAGCATTTTCTTTCTGTAAATACAAAATTTCGTTAGAAAATGAAATATTTTGTAAATACCTTAGCCAATATAATCCAGCTGCTTCTGTTTCGGTGGTAGTGAGTTCGGAAAATTCGAAAGGGGGCTCTGCTAGGACGTCTAGCTTCTTTTTCAATTTGTAAAGCTCAACTGCACGTATTATAAAGCCTGTGCGTCGTAACAAACTACTCCAAGAACTGAATTCTCTGTAAGGCAACAAAGGTTCAGGTGTTGTTTCTTTAGAAGCAGAGACGGGTGCTAAAAGAGCCACTGGTGCTAAGCCCTGAAAACCCAACTCAATTTCTTCTTCATTGAAACTTATATCGCCCTTTAACCAGGTCGGTCCATGAGCCCATACAGATGATTAAAGTAGGTTACTAGCGGTGACTCCACTGGTGAGAAGGTCGGCGGGGTTCTCCTTTCCTTTACAGTGCCTCCAGTCTGCTACTGACGATAAATGATGGATCTCAGTTACTCGGCTTTGCACGTACGGTTTCCAACGATTGGCATCTCCTTGTATCCATCCAAGTGCAATTTTGGAATCGGTCCAAAGGAAAAACTTGTGCACCGGAAATTTAAGGGATTGTTTTAAATAAGAGCACAATCGAGATGCTAACAATGCTGCCGTTAGTTTGAGCTTTGGAAGGGACAGTTCTTTTATTCCATCTATTTTGAGTGACGCAACTCTGTTCTTTGCACAAAGGAAAGAAACACTCTCTTTGCCATCATCGGCAGCGATTTTGATAAAAGCAACCGTTCCATAAGCCTTCATGCTAGCATCTGCAAATATATGAATGTTTATTTCTTTTGAATGCGGAAAACAAATAACTGCCCGTGGAATTGCGAAATCTATTAACTGGTGTAAGCTTTTTACACAATCTTCCCAAAGGTGCATAAGATCTGGAGTAAGAGCCTCGTCCCAAAACAGTTTTTCTCATCAGATGCACTGAAATAGAATTTTTAGTCTCACCACAACTGGTCCAAGCATGCCAAGTGGGTCGTAAATTCTAGCAATTGCCTGAAGAACGTTCCGTTTTGTACCCTTAACTAAATGAGATGCAGGCAAATTTTGCAGTGAATCTAAGCGGACGGCGATTTCATCGCTTCCAATATACCACAACAACCCTAGTACTTTTTGCTTAAGATTAGGCTCACCTGGACAAACAGCGTTTCGAACTAACTCGCTGTTAGAGTTCCATTTTCATGCTGAGATTCATGCTGGCGTTTTTCATCACCAACACAGCTTCCTCACTAATGCGCTTACCTTCCTCTTCTGTATTGCAGCTTGCAGCTAAATCGCCCATGTAGAAACTGTCCATTAAAATTTTGCACGTAGACTGAAACTGCATATCGGTTTTCAGATGAAATCGTAACGTTGCTGTTAGCAAAAATGGACTACAATTCACGCCAAAAGTAACTCTCGTCATTCGATACTCGGCGATATCCTCTCCAGCATTTCGGGTGTTGTTCGGTGCGTACCATAAAAACCTGTGGTGTCACGGTCCTTCCGGTTGAGCTCGATTTGAAGAAAAGCCTTTTCTATATCGGCCACTATTTCATATCGTCCAAGGCGAAAGTTCAGAAGGATTTTTAACACATCGGGAAGTAAATTAGCTCCAACGTGAAGGAGATCGTTCAATGAGGGCGAAAATTCAGTTCGTGCTGAGGCATCGAACACAATCCGCATCTTTGTAGTTGTACTTTCAGCTTTATACACTGGGCGATGAGGTAAGTAGATGACGCGCCGCCGTGGAATCTGTTCAGCTACACCGCCTAAAAGAATATACCTGCATCATACTCTTGATATTGTTCGGGATTTCGGGACAACCGCGTGCGAAGTTACTTCAGTCGCGTTAATGCTTGTACTTTGTTGCTCTTAACTTCAGCACCAGGATGCTTCCATGGCAGGGAAGCTTGGTAACGTTGGCCGTTTTTGGAAATGCATTGTTGAATTAATT